>CM076573.1:941746913-942110162 GCA_034641835.2 Pinus albicaulis
AGAGGGAGTGTTGAAAAAATGTAGCAATAAATTCCTAATTTAATATGATCTTGAATTAAATTAGGAGAAAATCAAAATTCCACATCACAAGACAACTTGAAGGAGTTAATTGAGTTATTATCACTTAGTTAGCTTAGTTAATTCGATTTGAGGGCTTAACTTGAGTTGTTTATAATGATTCCTAAATTTTAGGAGACTAGGTTGATTTAATTTTAGTTGTAACAATTTAATTCAGTTACATTGAGTTAAGCTCAGCTAAACTAGTTCCAAATATTGGAAGAACTAGTAGGAGGTCTAGCAATGGGGTGCAGCTTCAGTGTTCAACCAGTTAACTGATCAATCAGCCTTAATTAACTCATGCATGCATGAAACTCGAGTTACCTAGTTTATATTGGAGTTTAATTGTAGTGTACTATCAGTTGTACAATTATCCAAGTTGTATAGTTGGTGCATGAAGTCAGAGAAGGGCCTACAGGGATTGCGCAGTTTTGGATGGGGAATTTCCCTAAATAATACTAGCTAATTCCTTGAGAAACAATGCAAGGAAATAGGAGCTTGGAAGGTAGGAAATTTGGTTAATTTTTGGCCAGGTTCAGTCTGTGAAGTAATGATATAGATTATACTTGTGCATTGTTTCTCAGGATTGAGAAAGCATTGTATTTCTTCTCTATTTTATGACTAATGCAATACAGATTGGAAGGGGTTTTGAGCAGTTTCATTACCTAGATAAATACTCGTGTATTTGTGTCAAATCATGATGCATGATTTTGATATATCTTATCAATCGTGAATTCCTTTTCGAAGATGAGTAGAGTATATTTGAGTCTTATGTTTTAGAACATTACATGAGCAGCAGGGAAAATTTTAAGGATGGAAATCTATCTTAAAGCTTAGAAACATTAGCAAATCTTACTAGTCCCTAATATCCAAATTTTAAATTTTTTGATGATAATTTTGTAAAAATGTGTAGATTTATAACTATTTTATATTAGACAATATATAATATTGGCGATTTTTAAGGTAAAATAATTTTAAACAATAAAATTTGGGCAAATTCAATTTTAGAAAAATGGAAATTGGCAAATAATTTTTTTGGAAAAAACATGGAATATTAGCCCACCTGCAAAAATTTTCCCTTAAAATTTTCCCTGATGAGCAGTATTGAATCTACAATTAATTTCTACATTGTCATTTGAATTGTCCAAGAATTGTTCATTTATGTGATGTAAAGGAAGTTCCCCCTCGAAGAGGATAATTTTCAAGTTGTTTATCTATCTTTTCTTTTGTTTTGTGATATGGTTGCATAACATTTGGTATCAAAGCTTTGGAATATAGGGTTTCGTTGCTTCAAACATGCCATCTTAGTATTTTCGCTATAAAAAAGTTTGTGTGAAGCATCAGAAGCTTAAATTTATATCACGTCGAGAAAACATCTTAGTGAAATTTCAGATCTTGGTTCGCTATATTTTCGTAGATATGGTTCGAAGTATTTAGGGTCTTTTCATGCTCTAGAATTCAGTCTCAAATAGGTGACCTAGGGAAAATCATCATAAATTTTTCATCGAGCATCAGATTTAAAATTGAGAAAAATTGAATGGACTTTAGTTTCTTTTGTATCAATTTAAGTACCAAAGGCTAAAACAATGACATGTTGCATCTCATACAAGTTTGCTCTACTAAACCAATCCATAATCAAGTTATTTTGGGATATTTGGCATAACTTTGTCTTGAAGAATACAATATTGGTCTGACTTGTGGCATTGGAAATAAGACTCAAAGGCATACCATAGGATGGAATTTTAGACCTTGGGATGATGAAATTATAGAGATACAACGGTTTCAAGATTGAGCTCCTAAAAGCAAGAAAAAGGTGTGTATTTTTTTAGTTTTGCATAACTTTAGTTTGAAAACTTAGTTTGAAGTGATTCAAAGGGCATAGTGAAGAAAATATATCTTTATTTGATTCCAAAATTCCTTGAAACAAAAAAGTGGATACACCTAGTAAGCAACCAGAAATCTCTACTATAATGTGTGAAGAAGAGGAAGAAATGCAACGTGATATATCAAAATTACGAGACAAAGTGCCACAAATTTCACTCTCACAAAAAGTAACAAAAAATAAATTGGAAGCCATGATGAATGTTAAGATAGATGGTATAAAAAGGGACATGGGAGTTTTGAATGATGGTTTAAAAGAAGACATGGAAGAAATGATGAATGTCAAGATGGAAGGGTTAAAGGAAGGTTTGGCAAAGTTGTGAAAAGAAGGCTTCCCAGTAATGACAAGGTCATCCATGAAAATAATGATGGGGAAAATAGGAATATTAATTATGATTTTAGAGAATCTCATGTTGGGTTTAAGACTCACCACATTCTAAAGATAGATATGATAAATTTTGATGGTAAGGACATGTTACCATGGATACTACAGATGGAGCAATTTTTCGATCTACGTGATGTGTTGCACACACAAAAGGTATGCATTGCATCTTTATATTATAAAAAAATCAATTTGTTTGGTATCGATGCTTTTTTTCTCGTAAATCAATTGTCACTTGGACAATTTTTGTGGAAGATTTGGTAGCAAATTATGAGGATACAAAGAGTAATATCTTCTTTATCCAATTGATAAATCTCAATCAAAATGATTATATGGTGGATCACATTAAGGACTTCCAATGTTAAGCCCCTATATTAATAGTGTAGCCCCTTATTATGTTAGTGTAGCCCCCCTTATTGTTATTATTGTACCCCTGTAACCCCCATATTGTTATTATTGTGCCCTTACATTATTATTGTTAGGTCGGCTAGGATTACATTGTGGCCCCACTAGGATTATATTGTGGCCCCATGGACTCCTATATATAGAAGGAGGGTTTGTTCATTTGTATTATCCAAGAATTGTGCATTTATGTAATGTATTGGAGGTTGCCCCCTCGAAGTGGCTTATTTCTAAGGCGTTTATATCTCTTTTCTTCTATTTTTGAAGCTGGTTACACAACATTTGGTATCGGAGCTTTGGGATTCTAGGGTTTCGCTGCTCCAAACAGGTCATCGTGGAATTTTCGCTATAACTTTTTTTCTACGAAGCTTCAGAAGCTGAAATTTCTAGGGTGCGAAGCTGAAATCTTGAGAAAGGTTGTCTAAAAATTTCAGATCTTGGTTCGCAATATTTGAGGAGATATCATCTGTGGAAGTTAGGTATCTTTTCAGGCTCATAAACAGGTCATCGTGGCATTTGCGCTATAAAGTTTTTTGTACGAAGGTTCAGAGTCTGAAATTCATATGGTACGAAGCTGAAATCCTGAGAAAATTCGTCAAAAAATTTCAGAGCTTGGTTCGCAATATTTTTGGAGATATGATCTGTGGAAGGTAGTGCTTTTTCAGGCTCCTGAATTTCATCTCAAAGGGGTGATCGTGGGAAAACTTCAATAACTCTCTCTCTGGGCATTGGATTGAAGTGCCGTAAAAATTGGTCGCAAGTACACAGACTGAAGTTTTTTGGCTATCAATTTCAGAGACAAAGGACAAAACAGTGACACGTGGCAAGTTGTACAAGTTCGCTCTACTAAACCAGTCCAGAATTAGGTCATTGTGGGAGATTGGACACAAATTTGTCTTGGAGAATCCAAATCAGGTCAGACCTGTGGCATTTGAAAGAAGCTTCAGAGATCTACTACAGGGCTGAATTTCAGATATCGAATATTTTCAACTATAGAGATAATTCAATTTCAATATCGAGCTCCTAAAAGCTAGTAAAAGGTGTGTATTTTTTTTTCCGAATTGCATAAGTCTTGTTTGAAGAATCAAGTTGAATTGATTCCAAGGGCATCTTGTAGAATAGATATCAATATTGGATTCTAAAATGGCCCCTAAAAGGAATTCAACACCCATCAAGCCTTCAGAAAGCTCTACCATGACTCATGAAGATGAAGAATTGCAACATGATCTATCAAAATTACAAGAACAAGTGCAACAAATTTCACTCTCTCAAAGAGCAGCAAAAAATGAAATGGAAGTTTTGAAGAAAGGTGTGGAAGTGAAGATGGATGGTTTGAAGAAAGGCATGGAAGCTAAGATGGATGGCGTGGAAGTAAAGATGGAAGGTTTGAAGAAAGGCGTGGAAGCTAAAATGGATGGTGTGAAAGCTAAGATGGATGGCATGGAAGTGGGCATGGAAGCTAAGATGGATGACATAAAAGACAACATAGAAAACATGAAGAATGATCTAAAAGCATGCATGGAAGGCTTGATGACAAGCTTAAAACCAGAAATGATTCCTAATGGCGGAAATATAGGAGAAGAACCTCATGATGAGAACAAAATAAATGTTAATCGTGATTTCATAAACTCGAATGTGGGTGGGAAGAACCACCATATTCCAAAAATGGATATGAGGAAGTTTGATGGAAAGGATCCTGTAACATGGATACTACAGATGGAGCAATATTTTGATCTCCATAATGTGCAAAACACACAAAGGTACGCATTGCAACTTTACATTTAGAACAAAATACATTTGTATGACATGAGTAACTGTTCAAAATCAAAAAAATTGTCACTTAAGTTAATTACTACCGGAGAAATGATGGCAGATATGAGGATGAGTTTACCTTTTAATTGATAAATCTCAAACAAAAGGGTTTAGTGGGAAAACACATTTGAGGACTTCCAAAATTGAGTATTAAAGTGCTTGATATTTCGAGGAGGACCACGGATTGATCTCTTCTTAGGCGGATTTAAAGGATAACATTCAACATGAAGTTCGTGTTGAACTGATTCATTACAAGGCACTGGGTTGGCAAAATCAAAATTGAATGTAAAATTATGGCAACATCCAAGTCTACTATGATGCAAGAAAGGAAGTGGCAAGCTACATCTAGATTTCTGGCCTACAAGGTTGACACCACAACAATTGGAAGAAAAAAGAGCAAAAGGGCTTTGCTACAGTTGTGATAGCAAATACACTAAAGGTCATAAGTGTGCTGAGAAGAATTATTTTACATAGATTGTGAAGAAGAAGAAGAAAATGAACAAGAAGAGGATATACACCAGGAACCACCCCTAGAAGAGGAAGAAATGAATCCGACCATATCGTGTAATGCACTGGCAGGAATTACCACTCCTCAAACTCTCAAGATAGAAGGACATATAAAGAAGAGAAGGGTAATAGTGTTGATTGATTCAGGTAGCACCCATAATTTTATTCATTATAAGGTAGCCAAGGAATTAAATTGTTTCCTATACCCAGCACCCGAATGTCAAGTGATGGTTGCAAATGGAGGAACTATAAATTGCTCTGGAAAATGCCATAATATCAAGCTAACCATGGGGGAATATGTATTGACTAGTCCAATGCTTTCCATTCCTATAGGAGGTGCTGATGTTGTACTAGGAGTACAATGGTTACAATCTTTGGGGACGGTAGCTTTTAATTTTCAAGAACTTTTCTTGAAATTCTTTTCAGAAGGAAAGGAAATCGAACTACGGGGTATTGAAGGGAAGCCAGGAAGGATAATAAGCTCTAATGGCATGAAAAAGCTTCTAAAGAAAGAACAACGAGGCGTAATTGCACAATTATGCTCACTAGAAGTTCCAACATCAAAATCATCTATTTCTGCAGATCTCCAACAAGTCTTGGACAATCATTCCAAGGTGTTTGAAACTCCCAAAGGACTCCCACCTATTCGTGATCATGATGATGCTATTCATTTGATTCCAGGAAGTGTTCCTCCAAACATCAGGCCTTATAGATATCCTTACTTCCAAAAGAGCGAAATTGAACGTATGATTGCAGAAATGTTAGAGGCGGGTATAATTCAACCTAGTCAAAGTTCTTTCTTTGCTCCTGTATTTTTGGTACACAAGAAGGATGGATCATGGCGAATGTGTCCGGATTATAGGGAACTCAATAAGCTCACCATTAAAGACAAATTTCCCATTCCTGTGATTGATGAATTATTGGATGAATTACATGGAGCAATTTATTTTGCCAAGTTGGATCTTCGTTCAGGATATCATCAAATTAGAATGAAGACTGAAGATATTCCAAAAACAGCATTTCGAACTCATGAGGGTCATTCTGAATTTTTGGTCATGCCTTTTGGCCTTACCAATGCACCTTCTACATTTCAAGGGTTGATGAATTCCATTTTCAAACCCTTCCTTAGAAAATTTGTGCTAGTATTTTTTGATGATATACTAATCTACAGCAGGTCTTGGAAGGATCATGTTGAACATGTTGACAGGGTGCTCAAACTATTGCGGGAGAAACAATTATATGCAAAAACATCCAAATGTTTCTTTGGAGTACAAGAGGTGGAATATCTGGGTCATATTATATCTCACGAGGGTGTTAAAGTAGACCCAAACAAAATTAAAGCCATTAAGGAATGGAAAGTCCCCAAGACAATAAAGTAGTTGCGAGGATTTCTCGGGTTAACAGGCTATTATCGCAAGTTTGTTAAGAATTATGGGAGAATAGCAGCACCTCTGACAACATTATTGAAGAAAGATGCATTTTCATGGACTCCGGAAGCAACTAAGGCCTTTGAACATCTTAAAGAGGCAATGTGCCTAGCACCGGTCTTAGCTACGCCAGACTTCACAAAAACCTTTATTGTGGAATGTGATGCCTCAGGAAATGGAATTGGTGCAGTTTTAATGCGGGAAGGAAGACCCATTGCTTTTGAAAGTCGTCCAATCAAAGGAAAGTATTTACAGAAACCTATTTATGAGAAGGAAATGTTAGCAATACCGCATGCACTAAAGAAATGGTGAACTTACCTAATGGGAAGACACTTCAAGGTAAAAACTGATCATGATAGTCTTAAACACTTTTTGGAACAAAGACTATCTTGAGAAGAGCAGCAAAAATGGGTCACAAAGATGTTGGGTTATGACTTTGAAATAATCTACAAAAAAGGAAAGCTTAATGTTGTTGCGGATGCACTCTCAAGAAAGAATGAAGAGGTGGAAGCATTGCTTTGTGCCATTTCTATTATCCAACCAGATTGGATAACTGAAGCAAGAGATGAATGGAAGAAGGACAAAGATGTATGGATACTCATTCAAAAGTTGCAGCAAGATCCTAGTACATCTGATACATTTAGTTGGAAAAAATGATTCCTTATGGTACAAAGATCGCTTATATCTTTGTAAGAATTCCCAACTAAAACAAAAGATTCTTCTGGAATTGCACACTTCTCCTTTAGGAGGACACTCAGGATTTTTAAAAACTTACCACGGGGTGAAGAAAGAATTTTTTTGGGATGGCCTTAAATCTGATATTCAAAAGTTTGTGGCGGAATGTTTGGTTTTCCAGCAGAATAAAGTGGAGACAATTAAGACCCAGGGACTTCTACAACCTTTATCCATTCCAAGTCAACGTTGGGAGGAGATTTCAATGGATTTTATCACAGGTTTACCTAAGTCCGAAGGAAAGAATGTCATCATGGTGGTAGTTGATAGACTTACCAAGTATGCACACTTTTGTGCATTATCTCATCCATTTAAACCAAGTACAGTTGCTACTACATTTATGGACAGAATTCAAAAGCTACATGGAAGCCCAAGGGTTATTGTGAGCGACAGAGATCCCATTTTTACTGGAAATTTTTGGACGGAGTTATTTTCATGTTGGGTACTCAATTAGCTCATAGCTCATCTTATCATCCTCAATCTGATGGTCAAACTGAGATAGTAAATAAATGTTTGGAAGGATATCTTCGTTGTTTTGTATCCGATAAACAAACACAATGGGTCAAGTGGTTACCTCTTGCTGAATGGTGGTATAACACTTCCTTCCATACTGCAGCAAAAATGACCCCATTTATGGCACTTTATGGATATCATCCACTATCCATCACATCATATTTAAGGGAAAATTTGAAGGTTCAAGCGGTGGAAGATCACATCGAGCATCAACAAGAAGTTCTCCAACTCTTAAAGGATAACCTGAATTTGGCACAAAATCGAATGAAACAACAGGCAGATCAACATCGCAGCGAGAGAAGTTTTGATGTAGGAGATTGGGTATTTTACGGCTACAACCATACAAACAAATGTCCCTCAAGCAAGCTAAGAAGGATAATAAATTATCGCCAAAGTACTATGGTCCTTACAAGGTGTTGCAAAAGATTAGTACTATGGCATACAAATTGGAGCTTCCTGCTTCTTCGCGAGTACATCCAGTTTTCCATGTTTCATGCTTAAAGAAGGTTATAGGTGAAAATCTTCCAGTTCAAACAATATTGCCAGAACTTGATGAGGAAGGAAAAATCATATTGGAACCTGAAGCGGTCATGGAAACAAGAACTCGACAACTACGGAATCGATCAATTTCAGAGTATCTCATCAAGTGGAAGAACTTACCCACTGAAGATTCTACAGGGGAGGATGATAATTTTATACAGAAGCACCCAGAGCTACTCAAGCACTACTCAAGCGTTAGGGACAACCTTGTTTGAAGGGCATGTTCTGCCCTATATTATCAGTGCAGCCCTTATTGTGTTAGTGTAGCCCCCCTTATTGTTATTGTTAGCTACAATAACCCCCATATTGTTATTATTGTGCCCTTACATTATTATTGTTAGGTCGGCTAGGATACATTGTGGCCCCACTAGGATTATATTGTGGCCCCATGGACTCCTATATATAGAAGGAGGGTTTGTTCATTTGTATTATCCAAGAATTGTGCATTTATGTAATGTATTGGAGGTTGCCCCCTCGAAGTGGCTTATTTCTAAGGCGTTTATATCTCTTTTCTTCTATTTTTGAAGCTGGTTACACAACATCCAAAGATTGAATATTAAGGTAAATGATATTCCATAAGAGTATAATATTGATGTCTTCATGGGGATTAATCCAACATGAGGTTCGCCTTTGGGAACCTAATTCATTGGAGAAGGCATTCAAGGTGGCAAGAAAAGTTGAAAGCAAAATTATGGAAACAAGGAAGTCTACCACTCACAACTATAAAGATGGAAGTGTTGTTTCTCCTAGCCTCCCACAACCTACAAGGTTGACACCACAACAATTGGAGGAAAAAAGGGGAAAATAGCTTTGTTCCAGTTGTGATAGAAAATACACAGAGGGTCATAAGTGTGAGGAGAATAAATTATTTGACATAGATTATGAATAGGATGAATAAAAGGAACAAGAAACATAAAAAGAAGAGGATATACACCAAGAGCCAACCCCATAGAAATAAGAAATGAATCTAACCATATCTTGTAATACATTGGTAGTAATTACCACTCCATAAACTCTCAATATAGAAGGATATATCAAGAAGAAAAAGGTAATAGTGTTGATCGATATGGGTAGTACCCATATTTTATTCATTGTAAGATAACTAAGGAATTGAATTTATTTCTATATCCAACACCAAAGTGTCAAGTGAAGGCTGCAAATGGAGGAACTATAAATTGCTCTAGGAAGTGTCATAATATCAATCTAACCATGGGGCAATATGTATTGAATAGTCCAGTGCTTTCCATTCCAATGGGTGGTGCTAATGTTGTATTCGGAGTCCAATGGATACAATGTTTGGGTACAATAGCTTTTAATTTTTAAGAATTTTTCTTGATATTTTCCTGGGAGGGAAATGAAATTGAATTAAGGGGAATTGCTGAGAAAATATGGAAGATAATTAGCTCTAATGGCATGACAAAGTTTTTAAAGAAATAAAAATGAAGCATTATTTCATAATTATGCTCACTATATGTTCAAACATCGAAATCCTTTCTTTCTCCATATCTCCAAATAATATTGGACAATCATTCCAAGGTATTTGAGACTCCCAAAGGCCTCCCACCTATTCGTGATCATGATCATGTTATTCACTTGATTCCAGAAAGTGTTCCTCTAAACATCAGACCTTATAGATATCGCTATGCCAAAAAGAGTGAAATTGAAACTATGGTTGTAGAAATGATAGAGGCAGGTATAATTCAACCTAGCCAAAGTTATTTCTCTATTCTAGTAATATTGGTACACAAGAAGGATGGATCATGGTGTATGTTCCTGGAATGTAGGGAGCTCAAAAATCTCACTATTAAATATAAATCTCCCATTCCTATCATTAATGAATCGTTGGATGAATTACATGGAGAAATTTACTTCACCAAATTGGATATTCGTTCAAGATATCATCAAATTATAATGAAGATTGAAGAAATTTTAAAAATAACATCAGAACTCATGAAGGTCATTATGAATTTTTGGTCATGCTTTTTGGCCTTACTAATGCACCTTCCACATTTCAAGGTTTGATGAATTCCATTTTAAGACCTTCCTTAGAAAATTTGTGTTAGTATTTTTTGATGATATACTAATATATAGCAAGTCTTGGAAGGATCATGTTCAACATGTTGATAAGGTTCTCAAATTATTGGAGGAGAAAAAATTATTTGCAAAAACCTCCAAATGTTTCTTTGGAGTACAAGAGGTGGAATATTTGGGTCATATTGTATCTCATGAGGGTGTAAGGTAGACCCTAACAAAATTAAATCCATTAAGGAATGGAAAATCCACACAACCATAAAGCATCTTCGAGGATTTCTCGTGTTGACATGGTATTATCGCAAGTTTGTTAAGAATTATGGGAGAATAACAACACCTCTCATAAGATTACTGAAGAAAGGTGCATTTTCTTGGACTCCAAAAGAAACTAAGGCCTATAAACATATTAAAGAGGCACTATTCTAAGCATCGGTCTTAGCTATGCCAGACTTCACAAAAACCTTTATTGTGGAATGTGATGTCTCGGGAAATGGAATTGGTGTTATTTTAATGCAAGAAGGAAGACCCATTTCTTTTGAAATTTGTCTAATCAAAGGAAAGTATTTACGAAAGCCTATTTATGAGAAGGATATGTTGGAAATACTACATTCACTAAAGCAATGGAGACCTTACCTGGTGGGAAGACACTTCAAGGTAAAAACATATCATGATAATCTTAATTATTTTTTTGAACAAATAATATCTTTAGAAGATTAGAAAAAATGGGTTACTAAGATGATGGGTTATGAATTAGAAATCAACTACAAAAAAAGGGAAGCAAATGTTGTTGCAGGTGCACTCTCAAGAAGGGATGAGGATGTGGAAGCATTTATCTATGTCATATCTATTATCCAACCTAACTGGATAATTGAAGCAAGGGAGGAATGGAAGAAGGATGAAGAGGTGTGGACACTCATTCAAAATTTGCAGCAATATCCCAGTACATATGATACATTTATCTAGAAAATGGCTTATTATTGTACGAAGATCGCTTATATATATATATATATATATATATATATATATATATATATATATATATATATATATATATAGATATATATATATATACATATATATATATATATATATATATATATATACATATATATATATATATATATGTATATATATATGTATATATATATATATATATATATATATATATATATATATATATATATATATATATATATATGTGTAATAATTCCAAAATCGAACAAAATATTCTTTTGGAATTGCACACCTCTCCTTTAGGAGGGCATTCGGGATTTTTAAAAACTTGCCACAAGGTCAAGAACGAATTTTTTGGGATGGCCTTAAAATTTGATATTTAGAGGTTTGTGGCATAACATTTTGTTTTCCAACAAAATAAAGTTGTGAAAATTAAGACCATAGGTATATTACAACCTTTATCCATTCCAAGTTAGTGTTGGAAGGAGGTCTCAATTGATTTTATCACAAGTTTACTAAAGTCTGAAGAAAAGAGTGTCATCATGGTGGAAGTTTATCGAATTACCAAGTATGCACACCTTTTTGCACGATCTCATCATTTTAAAGCCAATATAGTTCCTACTACATTTATGGAAACAATTCAAAAGATAAATGGAAACACAAAGATTATTGTAAGTGATAGAGATCCCATTATCACTGAAAAATTTTGGACGGAACTATTTTATTGTCTTGGTACTCAATTATCTCATGGCTCATCTTAACATCCTCAATCTGGCGAGAAAAATGAGATATTAAACACATGTTTGGAAGTATAACTTCGTTGCTTTGTATCTAATAAACAAACACGATGGATTAAGTGGTTACCTCTAGTTGAATGGTGGTATAAAATTTCCTTCTATACTGCAACAAAAACGACCCCATTTATGGCACTTTATGGATATCATCCATTTTCCATCACATCATATTTAAGAGAAAATTCTAAGGTTCAAGTAGTGGAAGATCACATAGATAATTGTAGGTTTTAACCTTGTGCAGAAATTATCTGCAATAAAACTCTTAAAACAGAAATTAAACAATAGCGAGAGCATAAAACATAAAACAAATATACACGGATATTTTCCCTAGGATCCAAAAACTCAGACTACCAGCTTGATTTTTCATTATATTCCTTTCAACGTTATAATACATATATATACATGTCGAAGCATTCATAAACCCCAATCCATTAACCCTAGATTAGAACACAATCGTAGTTCTTTTGACTAAATCTACAAAATACCATGGATAGAAAACCATCATGCAAAAAACCATGTGTTAAACCCTTACACAAAACCATAGGAAGGAATACAACACACAACCAACAAGCATAAACAACAATTTCTCCAACTCTTAAAAATTAAACCTCACTCTGGCACAGAATCTAATGAAACAACAGGTAGATCAAAATCACACTGAAAGAAGTTTTGACGTAGGAAACTAGGTATTTTTAATGGCTACAACCATATAAACAAATGTCCCTCAAGCAAGCTAAGAAGGATAATAAGTTATCACTTAAGTACTATGGTCATGTTGAAGACTGGAAATTGACTGCCTCAACATCGGGGAATACCACTCGGTCCAAAGCTTAAAGCAACTCCTTTTCTGTTGAAATTGGTGGGTTCGTGATCCGGATTTATGCAGGAACGCAACAGAATACAGAAAGAACCATAAACATATAAATACAATATAAATAAGGTGTCATTTCATTCATATCAAATCACAGAAATATGCTTACAAACATGATGGAAATAAAATAGCTAGGGTGCTGATAGCGAATCTCTGAGAAGAGATGTGGTGGCTACAGACCTCTAAACTGTACAATGAGGCTCGAGGGCCTATTTATTATGGAGAAACAATGGAGAACTCTAAACGTCCAAAAACCTAACCCTAGGAGATGAAGCGCCAAAACTATGGGCCTCGTTTGGGTAAATTGGTGTTTCAACTTCCCGGGGACGTAACTTCGGCATACTATCTCCGTTTGGGGCTTCAAAACGGCGGGTACGACTGAGAACAGAGAGGGTTCTGTCTCATCCTTTTTCTCACAGTAGGTTTCCCACTAGTCCTTGACATGGGGGGTAGCTTTGAGGAGTGAAAAAATAATTTTCTCCCGGTTGGAAAAGTCATGAACCAAGAAATATCCTTCTAATAGATTCAACCATCTATCTACGGCATTTGCATCTATTTGACCCTCAAATATGGGAATGTCAAAGTTTACTTGTACCTTAAAGGGAGTCGCGCCTCCAGAGTGTCTGCTGGATGCAGATGCGCTGTCGGTGGGCAGTCGTTGAAGGATCTGGGCAAAGTTATCCATCATCGCATTCCTTTGTTTTTTGAGGGCCTCCTCAAGCAATATTTTGATAGGATCTCCTGCTCCCTCATCTTTCTTTTCGTCCCCCATGGGAGTGCGTCGGTGTTTGCGAGGCTGATCTTGCAAAGGTTCCACCAGATCGAGCCCTAACTCCTTATACCCCAACCTCGTTGGGGACATGCAAAGAAGGATTGAGAAAAAGCAGACCACTCTGATACCACTGATCTGGATTTATGCAGGAATGCGATAGAATACATAAATAACCATAAACATAGAAATGCAGTGGAAATAAGGCATCATTTCATTCATATCAAATCACATAAATGTGCTTACAAACATGATGGAAATAAAATAGCTAGGGTGCTGATAGTGAATCTCTGAGAAGAGATGTGGTGGCTATAGACCTCTGAACTATGTTACAATGAGGCTCGAGGGCCTATTTATTATGGAGAAACAATGGAGAACTCTAAATGTCCAAAAACCTAACCCTAGAAGATGAAGCACCAAAACTATGGGCCTCGTTTGGGTAAATTGGTGTTTAAACTTCTCGGGGACGTAACTTCAGCATACTATCTTCATTTGGGGCTTCAAAATGGCTTCAGAAGTTTAGGACCCAAAAAACTTCTAAAAATAGTAAGTTGTGAAAAAAAACTGAAAGAGACAATGGTGGGGCCCTAAGTGGAATAGGCGGGTGGCCACCAATATCTACTTGGATCAGTTTGAATCAGGATAAAGGGACTGCTTTCCTGTGTAAATATATTTAATAATAACAATATAAATGAAATCAAAGTGATGGGATGACTTTAAAGCTAATGATAAAACTAAAACTTATTCTAACTATTTCTCAGGATAAAACTTCTTTTAATGTGATCTAATAGAAATATTTCACAAAGTGCATAAAAGTAGAGATCATTTCATACTTTATTGAAAAGAAAGAATGCATAAGAAACCAAATTAATTAAATAGTTAATTAATTCATTTGGTTAAAACTAACCACGTAAAATATTTCGTTATTTCATATATAATCACAAATCATTCAATACTACATATCAATAGTGAAAATGACATATTTTTTTCAAAGTAACTTATATAATGTTGAGATTCAACAAGATGATGATCCTAGTGAAAATTAAGCACTTACACTAGGATTAAGCCTCGGGCTATTTTTAAGTGTAAGTCTATTTTTAGAACGGATGAGAAAATTCTATTTATAGCGGAATTCTATTTATAGATGTTGAGCAAATTCTATTTATAGATGATGTTCTACTTTTAGATGTATGTGCGAAGTCTATTTATAGATCGCATGTCTATTTATAGATGCATGTCGACTATTATTATCCCTTAATAATAGTTGGACAATAAACATTAATATATTCTCATGGAGCACTTGGAAATAGTTAACTGAAGTGGAAAACTAGTTAGGTATGGGAAATTCGAGTTCAAATTTGGTTAGTGGGACATGCAAGTGGACTTAGTTGTAACTGAGTGATTCGAAGTTGTAACAGAGTTCGATGTGTAGTTATGTGAGTTGTAAAGTAGTTTAACTCAGTTAAGTGAGTTAAAATCAGTTGTGCTAGTTGTAACTGAACATACACTAGTAAGATATTAGTGAATTAATTATTTAATTAATTCATAAGTAGTGCTCTCTCATGCAACTGAATATTTACTACTGTTAACTACATGCATGTCAGATCCAGTGGAGACCCAGTTGAGAGATAGGTGAAAGGGACAGTTTGACTATCAGTTGTGACATTAGTGGGTGCACTCATGCAACCACACACATATTGGAGATGCCAATAAGGATTGCACAGTCAAGGCAAGCAGTATCTCATTCATTCAGGGATTGTGATCAACAGGGACTGCACAGTGGAGGCAGGTTGTCAGGAGGCAGTAAATTGGCGCATGTATTTGCCTATTTTTGTATGACAGTGTGAGACGATTGTATATTGTACTAAGAGCTCTTGGATTAGTGTTTTGTATGAGATTGTTTCATGATCCATGATATATACATAATATATGATAGTGGGATTTTTAGCTTTATGATTTCTCGGTAAAAACATATGTGTTATGTGTGATTGATCTTTCTTCATCTGTTTGCAATTGGCGATCATTTTTTAAATTTCCGCAAAGATTTTTGTAGAAGCGATTCTGTATTTATAAGTGGCATATAATTTTTAGATCAAGAGAATCCAGGAAATACATAATTTATATTAAAATTTATACATGGTAGCAGAGCAAATAATATTGCAATTTTGAAGCAGTAGATGAGTTTGTTTGTGGAAACAATTCGAATTTGCTACAAGAATTTTTGGTGTGACAGTTCAGTAAACATCGAAATGGATTTCAATGGCTTGTGGCTAGAGTATGCACTCGAGGGTAGCTCGAACTACATTGGTTAGAAGGACAATATGGATGCGGTGCTTGAAGATAATGGCTTGAAGGAATTCATTGACAGTGATGTTCCTAAGCCCACTTCGATGGATGTTGCATTACTTGATGCATGTCAAAAGAAAGTAGCGAAGACGAGAAGGATTGTGTTGGAAGGTGTACGAGACCACATTGTCTCAAGCCTTCATGGGAAAGCCACTCCATATGCTATGTGGAAGGCTTTAACAATATTTTCCAAAGCAGCAACGACCATAAGAAATTGGCTCTGAAGGAGAAACTCAGAAAGATCAAGATGGAAAAGGGCGACAATATTCCAAAGTATCTCACAAAGTTTGTCCAATTTCGGGATGAACTGGGGAGTGTGGGAATCATTGTTGTTGATGATGATTTTGTGAGCTTAACTCTCTTAGGACTTCTTAAGAGTTGGCGCAGTTATCAAAACTCTGTCAATGGACATGAAAATTTGCCAGATTGGGAACGACAGTGATCAGATCTAGTGCAGGAGGAGTTCAGGCGAAACACCAAATATGGCTCTTCATCAAAGCATGATGACAAAGAGGATTCTGCTTTGACTGCCAAGGAAAGGAAAGGGAAGGGGAAGAAATTCCATTCAAAATCTGAGTCTTAAGGCAAGAAGTTGGATTTGTCGAAGGTGAAGTGTTTTCAGTGTCACAAACATGGTCATCTCGCCACTAACTTCCCACGGAAAAAGAAGAACAAGAAGGTTGTTGGAGTTGCAGCTGGTGAGGCCCTTGCCTCACAATTTGAACTTGATTTCTCTTTGATCGCATGCTTGGTTTCAAGCACAATGGGATCGGTGTGGTATCTTAATAGTGGTGCTTCCTTCCACATGACGGGAGATAAGGAGATTTTCAGTGACTTGGAGGAGAAAGATCTCCAAATTCATATAGAGATGGGTGACGATGGACGATACAGTGTGACCGACATTGGTACCATTACCTTTGAGAGGGAGTTAGGTAAACCATTTCAATTGAAAGATGTTATGCATTTTCTAGGTCTGAATAAAAACTTGGTCTCAGTTCTGATGTTGGAAGATAGAGGCTATGAAGTTGTTTTCAGCGATGGAAAAGCTTTCCTGTGACATAAAACAACGGTTCAAGCCAAGAGGATAGAGATTCGAGTTAAGAATCTCTACAAGCTGGAGGTAGATGGCTACACTGCCATGATGGGAAAGGTAGAAAAATTTGTGAGCTGAGATGAGGGGGAATTATGGCACAGGTGATTGGGCTATCTTCATCATGGAACCTTGAAATTCATGCAGCAAATATCTACTGGAATTCCAATGGGAGCACCTGATCAATTAGATCAGTGCAAGGGTTGCACCATGCAGAAGTATGTAAAGTCCACCTTTCATGAAAAGGATAACATTGCTTCGGTGATCCTGGAGAGAGTCCACACAGACGTGTGTGGACCATTCTCGGTTTATTCAACAACAAAACACAGGTATTATGTTATTTTTGTTGATTAATTTTCTCATAAATGTTGGATCTTCTTCATGCAAAAGAAGGATCAAACATTCTCAAAGTTCTGTGAGTTTAATTCATTGGTGGAGAAAGAGTCGGGCAAGCAAGTGAAGGCTCTGAGGAGCGATAATGGTGGAGAATACATCTCTAACGAATTCAAAGACTTCTGTAGCAAAGAAATAGTTCGAAGAGAACTCATATATCCTCATAACCCATAGCAAAATGGGGTCATGGAGAGTAAGAATAGAATGATCGTGGGTGCAGAATGAGCAATGTTGCATGATCAGGGCCTCCAATGCATTTTTGGGCGGAAGCATGCAACATTGTGGTTTATGTGCAAAATATTTGTCCTTATAGAGTACTTGGCAGGAATACACCTAAAGAAGATTTCACTGGTAAGAAACCGGATGTTTCTCACTTTAAGGTTTTTGGCTCATCTGTTTATGTGCATGTGACAAATAATGCCAGGAAGAAGTTGGAGCTGATTGCTGAAGTTGGGAAATTTATGAGGGTATATAGAAACACCCCATAATTATCATGTGTATTTTCCTAACAGTAAGATGACCATTATGCGATGGGATATAAAATTCAATGAGGGGAAAGCCAAGCAGTTGTTGCTTGAGAGGGATTTAGACTTGCATGCAGAGAAGGAACTGTTGGTTCCCAAAGATGAGTCTCTAGATTTGGATCAGACACAAGATGAGGTTCATGGAGTGGAGGAGTCCACTCACATAGAACCAAACATCAAAACTGGTAGAAGGCATACCATAGAAGCTGAGAGGCTGAAACTTGATGTTGCACAGAATGTAGGAGTCCCTACTTCACAACGTAGACAAAGATAGTCTCCTGGCCGATTTACTGGATTCATGGCTCTCATGAGAAAATGTATTGTGACTAATCCATCTTCCTTTCAGGAAGAAGTGCAGGAGCCCACATGGGTAGATGCAATTGTGGAGGAGTATGACTCCATTGTCAGAAACAATTCTTGGGAAATTGTTCCAAGGCCAGTTGATAAAGCAGTGGTAGGTTAAATATGGATCTACAAGGTAAAGCAAGTTGCTGATGGGAGTGTTGAGAAATACAAGGCCAGATTTTTGGCCTAGGGCTTCTCACATATCGAGGGGATAGATTATCAAGAAACCTTTTCACCTGTTGCATGGTATTCTTCCATAAGGACCATCCTTGCTCTCTTAGCACAGATGGGTTGGCACATTCATTAGATGGATGTGAATAATGCATTCCTTAATGGGATCATTGAGGAAGAAGTGTACATTGAGCAGCCTGGAGGATTCGAGATCTTCAGCAGTGAGTCACATGTGTGCAGACTCAAAAGAGCATTGTATGGGTTGAAGCAAGCACCACGTTCTTGGTACACTCAGATTGACAGCTATTTCACTAGACTTAGCTTCACCCAGTGTGAGGTAGATGCAAACTTATACCAAATTGTGGTGGAGGGTAAGCTTTTAATCATTGTTCTTTATGTTAATGATTTAATACTGACTAGTGATGAGCAGCTAATACACTCATGCAAGGAGGACCTTGAAAAGGAGTTCGAGATGAAGGATATGGGCCTCCTTCATTATTTTCTTGGATTGGAAATATGGCAACGAGATGGTGAAATGTTTGTGTCTCAAGGAAAGTATGCAAGGTAGATACTGGGTAAGTTTCACATGGAGGGCTGCAAACCCATGGATAATCCTCTTCCAGGAAACTGGAGGAAAGAGGACGCTACATCTGGAGAGGTAGTGGATGCTACTATCTATTGAAAGTTAGTGGGTTTGCTAATGTATTTAGTGAATACAAGACCGGACATATGCTATGCAGAGAACCAGCTTAGTCAAGCGATGGTTAATCCTACCAAGCTCTTTTGGAAGGTGAGAAAGCATGTACTAAGATACCTGAGGGGCGCATC
This sequence comes from Pinus albicaulis, assembly GCA_034641835.2. Lineage (NCBI taxonomy): Eukaryota > Viridiplantae > Streptophyta > Pinopsida > Pinales > Pinaceae > Pinus > Pinus albicaulis. The sequence goes on from CM076573.1 coordinate 941,766,283, forward strand.
TGAGTATGGATTATGCTATAGACATATGGATGAGGTGAAGTTGCATGGCTTCACGGATGCATATTGGGCAGGAAGCCCACCAGATAGAAAGAGAACATCAAGAGGGGTATTCAGTATCAGATCTATAGTTGTTTCTTGGTATAGCAAGAAACAGAAATCCATGGCACTCAGTTCAGTGGAAGCAGAATACATGGAATCAAGTCAAGCTTCATGTGAATCTATCTGGATGAGAAATATATTGGTTGGTTTGTTTGGTTCTCATTTAGATCCTACAGTGATTCATTGTGATAATCAGAGTTGCATTTATCTTGATTAATCCTGTGTTTCATGATATATCTAAGCATATAGATATATGGTATCATCATATCAGAGATTGTGTGCAGCGGAAGATCATGTTGCTTCAGTACATTCCTATGGAAGATTACGATGTAGATATTTTGACAAAGGTGCTCACCAAGAGTAAATTCGAATACCATAGATACCGAATCGAGGTGAAGGATAATCCCTTTCTTATTGAGGGGGAATATTAAGATTCAGCAAGATGATGATGCTAGTGAAAATTAAGCACCTACATTAGGATTGAGCCTCGGGCTATTTTTAGGTGTAAGTCTATTTTTAGAATGGATGAGAAAATTATATTTATAGTGGAAGTCTATTTATATATGTTGAGAAAATTCTATTTATAGATGATGTTCTATTTTTAGATGTATGTGCGAAGTCTATTTATAAATCACATGTCTATTTATAGATGCATGTAGACTATTATTATCCCTTAATAATAGTTGGACAATAAACATTAATCTATTCTCATGGAGCACTCGGAAATAGTTAACTGAAGTGGAAAACTAGTTAGTTATGGGAAATTCGATTTCGAAGGTTGGTTGGTGGGACATGCAAGTGGACTTAGTTGTAACTGAGTGATTCGAAGTTGTAACAGAGTTTGATGTGTAGTTATGTGAGTTGTAAAGTAGTTTAACTCAGTTAAATGAGTTAAACCCAGTTGTGCTAATTGTAACTGAACATACACTAGTGAGAGATTAGTGAATTAATTATTTAATTAATTCATAAGCAGTGGTCTCACATGCAACTGAAGATTTACTACTGTTAACTACATGCAAGTCAGATCCAGTGGAGACCCAGTTGAGAGATAGGTGAAAGGGATAGTTTGACTATCAGTTGTGACATTAGTGGGTGCACTCATGCAACCACACACACATTGGAGATTCCAATGAGGATTTCGAAGTCAAGGCAAGCAGGATCTCATTCATTCAGGGATTTTGATCAGTAGGGATTGTATAGTGGAGGAAGGCTATCAGGAGGCGGTAAATTGGCGCATGTATTTGCCAATTTTTGTATGACAGTGTGAGACGATTGTATATTTTACTGAGAGCTCTTGGATTTAGAGTTTTGTATGAGATTGTTTCACAATCCATGATATATAATTAATATATGATAGTGGGGTTTTTAGCTTTATGCTTTCCTGGTAAAAAAATATGTGTTATGTGTGATTGATCTTTCTTCATGTGTTTGCAATTGGCGATTGTGTTTTAAATTTCCGAAAATATTTTTGTAGAAGTGATTCTGTATTTAACAGTGGCATATAATTGTTAGATTAGGAGAATACAAGAAATACATAATTTGTATTAAAATTTCTACATATAATGAAAGAACATCAAACTAAGATAAATATATAATTCAATAACACACAAAAATAATAAAAAGATAATAGTACCTGATGCATCAGTGCTCTGTATATGAAAAAACAACTTTCATGCTCAAATTTCAATTAGATAACTTCTGATCAAACAATAGTTCAAGTTCAAAGCTACCTTCTCAAAATTTTGGACCCCTTTCTAAATTCATGAAAGGCATTTAAATAGTCTATTAATATTAAAAAAATAGTAAACTTGCAAATAAAGTTTCTATAAATCCTTGAACAACTTAGACTAAGATAAAGGACAAAAAAATAGTAATCAGTTGCAACAATATCCATGACTTTTCCCCAAATCCATTCTTCATATGTTCTTTGAGATTGAAAATATTTTTCATTGGCTTCAGTTGGGGAGGATTCATTGGATGCATGCACATATGTGGTTTTACTAGGAACTGTCGATAAATTTCCAAGTTTGCTTTAGATAAACTTTGAATATCTTGAGGATTCTTTCTAGATGCTTCTTGCCAGAATTGTTTCAAGACTATGACATCTAGAAAGGTGTATTTTGGGAATTCATGTATTAGATTAGCCTGCAGTAGAGTATTGGTAATATATTCAGTGAGGTTTGAGGCAATATTCTTGGCTCTAATCATAGTCATTTCTGTGTTTTTCATTTTTATGTCCCAATCGCTGAATATAATATCCTTTTGTGACTCTTCAATGCTAGGAAGATTAGTTGTTCTTCCACTATGCTATCCTACTAATATATATATTCATATATTTTTTCATCAATATCTTCATAAAATTTCCTCAGCTTTGACAGTTGAGTGACTAAAGAATCATTGGTTTTGGATAAGTCATGAATTAAAGATAACTTGCGACGGAAAATAAATTGATGCTTTGTCAAGAGGATATCCAACTCTGATGCTTCCTTTCAGACTTCATTTATTTCAGGATTAAACTTCAGCTGATCAATTCTTTGTTGTAAATGTTTTATCTATTGATCTTTATCTTTGAGTTCTACTTGAAATTTCACTTTCATATTATCAAAATTCTTTTGCAAATCGGCAAGGTTCAATTTCCATTATTTCTCTCTCGCTTGTTTTTCATCCTGGAAAATTTGCTACAACTGAGCAATATTTTGATCATTCTCTTCTATTAACAATTGTACGTTAGCAGCTTTATTAATGGTTGCATTAGCATAAGCTCCTGCGAATTGAGATAGTCAGTTTAGATCCTCCTTCGGGGCAGATTGAGCTCCTTTCCAAAGAACTTGAAATGGAGTTTCGTTAGGAACTAGCACTTGAGTTTATTCCAATTTTATTTTCTTCCTAGATTTGCTCATGAATGCCTTGTGCTTTGGACTACATAATACATCCAATGACGAAATTTCCTCAATTTTAAGAATTATCTTTGTAGTGGGAAAAGTAGGAATTATTTCTATGTCTTCTGCTACATGAGAATCATTTTTCTTCTTTGCACCATTGTTCTCTTAAAGTACTTCAGTATGAACATTGTTTTGGGGATCCTCTGCAGTAGACGAGGTTTTCCCTGTATTTTTTGGAACTTGTGCAGTATCTCTGTTGGTTATGATAGGCTCTTTAATTGGCTCTGTGAATGGCTTTGTACTGATTATGGTTGGCCCTCTAGTAACTGAAACTGATCACGTGTTTACCACAACTGATTGTTTGCTTGCATGGTTGGAACCATTTGAAACATGGGTTTCCTTAGTCATTAAAATGTTTTTGAGTTCTTCCCAAACCTTGTCGAAATTTTTTTCTTCTTTAACTTTGCTTTCTTGCTCAACAACTATCGTAGCTATTTTTGTATTTTGAGTACTTAGAACTTGGGAAGAGGATTTCGATGCTTCTGCATTCTTTGAATTCTATCTGGAATATGTTACCATAAATTCTGGTAGATGAGCTATTATTTTCTGATGATATTGCTTAAAATTAATAAATTCATCAGGAGTCAATATATCAGTAGCTAATATTTCTACAATATAATATTCTGGGACAATTTTGAATAAATCATCAAATTTATCAGGCTCGTTTGAAAATGGCAGGAATTTGACTTGAGTGGTGACCTCTTTAGCAACTCCATTTGGGTCAAACTTTTGGTTTGGTACCACTAGAAAACATAAGACTTTTAATTTCTCAAGTTCAAGAAAAGAATGCTTGAAATTTTCTAAGGTATATGTGCCACAAGGAATATGGAAACATGGCCAAAGGGTTTTCTTTGCATCTCTAAGAAATTTAGCTAGGCCCTGACCAACTGTTTGATATGAAATTTCTTTGGCTAACAACTTATCTGGAACAAACAATAGAAAAATATGGGGATGGGCTAGGCTACCAAAAAATCGAACATAAGTAATGTTTTCTTCTCCAAACTGTTTCCCTAATGGCTTCATATCTCTATTGGCTTCAGTAGTGAGTCTCGGGGCTTTATTACCGAAGACTTCTTAATGGATGGGAAGCATCACTTCATGGAAAATATTAGAGAAATTGGAATGGTACTTGGATTCCCATAGAATGTCAAAGTAAACATGAATAGGGGTGGCGTACTGAACAGTCCATTTCCATCCCAAGGATGGAAAGTCGTAGGAAAAGTGTATAGTATCCATAACGTAGGCACTCATGAAAAAGGGAGGAGTTGAACTTTCCACTACATTACGCTTTTGCCTATAATTACGAATTTGAGTACCCAAATTATTTGAAAGAATATTTTCCCAGTCCATGATATAACTGTCAGAGATGGCTTCAATTAAAGGCACTCATTCTTCAGAAAACTTATGAGTATTCGAATAACCATAAATACAACAAAACATAACAACAATTTGAGAGAAAGGGTCAACAAGATAAGTCAGTGAATACATATCCCTGTCCTCTCACTTGTGTTTATTTAGGTCTTTTCTAATTTCTTTGATAAGTTCCGCAGGGTTCGGATTTTCATGCATGAACTTATGGATGAACTTTGTGTCATAATTCTTTTGGGGTTGTGGTAGCTGGTGCATTCTTCTTAGATCTTCTAGCTTGAAGGAACCAATTACTATCTTCTTTGAAGTAATAAACGGTCTTTATATTATGTATACATGATCCAAGACCCACCTCACCATATCTGTGTATGGGAGAATTTTAGGATGAGCGGTAGTTCTACTAAGAAATGAATTGGATACATCGTTCCATGCATTTGTGTCCTTTGGAAGAGAATCATCAACATTAGCTTCTCGGTTCTCAATTATCCTAGGACTTTCTTCTTTGAATAACTTTTAGATTCCTTCCCAGCTAAAATAATTACATCTTGGGTGCATGTAGTATCTGTAAACAAAGGATTTATTTCGTGAGTTTCTTTAGGTGGCAAGATTGGTTCTTTTTGAATTGTGGACTTTCTTCATGCTTTGATTAACCTGGTCATATATTTATTTTTTTCTTTACTAGGATATACCTGTCAAGAAAATCACTGAGATAAGCATAAAATCACTCGAAAGATGCAAGAGTAATATTAATTCAATGCGGGCCTTATGGAAAATCCCTTCGCATTAAATTAAAATCATTACAAATAATTTGAAAGCCTCTAGATTAGAAACACATAAGGTGGCCATTTAAGTTTTAAACGTTCTTTCACGTGACGCTGACAGTTGTCTTTATATCAGATTTTCGCTTGTCCGTGTTTTGATATCGAACGTTGTGACATGCATTAGTGAAAATGTGATCTGCAAAATAGCGAAATAGCGGGATTTTGATAGAATACGATATCAGAATCTGTCATCTAACAGAATGTGATATCGGTGCTTTGTTAATTGACGAAATGATCCAGGTGGATATTGGTGGTCACCTGTCTATTCCACTTGGACCCCCACCGTTGTTTCTTTTAGCTTTTCAGTTTCCTTAATTGTAGCACAATTTACTATTTTTGGTAGTTTTTCAGGTCTTGAACTTCCAGAGTCGTTTTGAGGCCATAAACAATGTTTTTTGTGAAAAAGGGGACCAAGATGGTTTTTTAACCAATTTTGGTAACTAGAGAGTTGTAATCCTTAGATAGATATTTCTAACGAGGTATCATGCACATCAAACGGAGATCGTATGCCAAATTTACGTCCCCGGGAAGTTGATGTACCAATTTACCCAAACGAGGCTTGTATTTTTGGCACTTCATCTCCTAGGGTTAGGTTTTTGAATGTTTAGGATTTTTCATTGTTTCTCAATCATAAATAGGCCTTGGAGCCTCATTGTAACAAATTTCAGAGGCATGTAGCCACCACATCTCTTCTTAGAGGTAAGCTACCAGCGCCCTAGCTAGTTTATTTACATTATGTTTGTAAACATATTTCAATTCTTTGATATTAATAAAATGAAGTTTTATTTCCATTGCATATTTTTATTTATGGTTTTATGCATATTTTTTTGTGTTCCTGAATAATTTTGGATCAAAGGTATCAGGGTGGTTTTCTCTTTCTATGTTTTTCTTTGCATGTCCCCAACCAGGTTAGCGTATAAGGAGTTAGGGAACTATCTGGTTGAACCCTTGCAAGATCAGCCTCACAAACCCCGATGACCTCCCATGGGGGAAGAAAATAAATACGAGAGAGAAGGAGATCCTATCAAAATATTGCTTGAGGAGGCCCTTGAGAAACAAAGGAACACAATGATGGATAAATTTTCCCAGATCCTTCAACGGATGCCCACCAGTGGCGCATCTGCATCTAGCAGCCACTCTGAAGGCGCCACTCCTTTCAAGGTACAATTCAACTTCAACATTTGTGTATTTGAAGGTCAGATAGATGCAGACATCATAGATATATGGTTGAATTTGCTGGAAGGGTATTTCTTGGTCCATGATTTCTCTGACTGAGAAAATATTACTTTTTCACTCCTCAAAGTCGCCCCCCATGTCAAAGACCAGTGGGAAACCTACTCTTAGCAAAAGGACGAGAGGGAACCCTCGCTGTTCTAGGCCGCACCCACTTGGAATTCATTCTAAGATGACATCAAGGAACAATATTACCTCGTGGGGAGCTATGAGGACAATTACATCTAATGGACCACACTGCGGCAGCAAAGGGATCAAGATGTGAACAAGCTGACGAATTTGTTCCATACACTGCGCACAAAGTTGGGTATTAAAGATTCAGAGAAAAATTTGGTGCTCAAGTACCATAGTTTTTTTCATAGATATATTTAGGAGGAAATGGAGTTCCTCGACGTTAACTCACTTGGCACGGCATATCAATATGTCGCCAAGATCGAGCATAAATTTAAGAAAAAGAAGCGAGAATCTGGATCTATAAATTTGAAGCCAGGGAAAGGCGCCCCTGAACCACAAAACAAAGGGAAAAGCCAAAGCGGGGTTATTCATAACAAGACCACAAATCCAAAGAAGGATATGGGGAAGTGGTGTGAATTTCATACAGCTCCACTCACAACACAAGCGAGTGTCGGGCCAAACAGTCGTTGGTGTTAAAATGAACGCATCTGAATCATATGCATGTTATGATTCTGAGTCAGAACCAGACAAGGGGAATGACAAATGGGAGCGGATCATTGATGTGAAACCTAGTGCCACCGTTGCCACAACCAAGCACCATAGGGAGGAGCCTCAAGATCCAGAGGAGGGGGAGTGCCTCTTCCATTCCCAGATGTGGGTGAAAATTTCTCCACTATAATTCCTTGTCGATAACAAAAGCCAAAATAACCTCATTTCAGCAGAGGTCATGAAGAAGCTCGGCCTACCGACCACAAGACACCCGCAGTTGTATACAATTGGGTGGCTTCACTAAGGAAGAGATATTTGTGTCAGCCAGCAGTGTCATCTTCCGTACAACATCAAGCCCTTCATGGATGAGGTACTGTGTGATGTTTCTCCTCTTGATGTGTCTGATGTATTATTAGGCCAACCATACTTGTGGAAGCGACATGTTGTGTATGAGTCTAGGCCTCGTTCTGTTATTATTACTTTGGGAAATAATTTGTACAGGATACCGTAGGTAGGACTGCCTCCCAACCTCTCTTTTATTACTGCAAAGCAACGCAGTAATATTATTTCTCAAACCAAATTTGTTTTCATTACAATTCACCCACAGGGCAAGAAGAAGATTATGGCCACAACCTCCAAACAAGGCTCCCCTACATGGCAACAGCATATGGAAAAATTCTTGGAGGAATAAAAGGATATTTTCTCCTCACCCATAGAGTTTCCTCTACACTTCCAATTCAAGCACTCCATTAATCTAACCCCAGGTGTGTCGCTTCATGATTTTGACATACCTCATGTGACCACACAGACATAATCCACATGTGTAATGTCTAAGGTTGATAAAGCAACTAGACTTATTGAACGTATCCAGCATGTCTTCCAGCAAGTACACGACATCTTGGAGAAATCCAATGCCAAGTACAATCAGCGCCATGATCAACATCAGGTGCCACACAAGTTCCAGGTGGGTGACACAGTTTGGCTACATTTACAAAAGGAGCGCCTTTATGGGCCCCACCGCAAGCTTTACCCACTCTGATATGGCCCATACAACATCACTAAGAAGTTAGGGGACAATTCCTTCGAGATCAACATTCCACCATTCCTTGGCTTTCACCCAATGTTCAATGTGGATCGCCTCCGGCCATACTTTCCACCTCTCCCTAACACATCCATCCAACATGGCAGAACAAATCACACCAACAAAGTTAAACCCAGACTACATGTAACAAGCCACAACTGATCGGATCATGGACACATAGATCAAGAACACATGCCAACATTGGATCCAGCTATACCGAGTTGTCAAAGTAGGCCAACTCTTTCACCAGGGCAAGTGGCTCACCAGGGACCAATTTCAGCAGAAGTTTCTTCATCTCATGGAGGAACTCAACGCAATGGGGAGCATTGCTTCCTAAGGGGGGAGGAATGCTCTAGGTGAATATTTGTGGCCACCTGCCTATTCCACTTGGACCCCCACCATTTTTTCTTTCATCTTTTCAATTTCCTTAATTGTAGCACAATTTACTATTTTTGGCAGTTTTTTTGGTCCTGAACTTCCCGAGCCGTTTTGAGGCCCTAAATAATGTTTTTGGGAAAATGAGGACCAAAATGGGTCTCTAAATAATTTTTGTCACTTGAAAGTTTTATTCCTTAGATATATCTTTCTAGCGAGGTATTGTGTGCATCAAACGGAGGTCGTATCCCAAAGTTACGTCCCCAGGAAGTTGATGTACCAATTTACCTAAATAGGACTCATAGTTTTGGCGCTTCATTTCCTAGGGTTATTTTTTTGGATGTTTAGGGTTTAATATTATTTCTCAATCATAAATAGGCCTTGGAGCCTCATTTTAATATGGTTTAGAGGCTTGTATCCACCACATCTCTTCTTAGAGATAAACTACTAGTGCCCTAGCTAGTTTATTTCCATTATGTCTGTAAACATATTTCAGTTCTTTGATATTACTAAAATGAATTATTATTTCTAATGTATATTTATATTTATGGTTATATATATATTTTGTTTCATTCCTCCATAAGTCTGGATCACGAAATTTTGGTGTTTCGACATATCTGCATTTCGGCTTTTTGGAGCTTCAGCATTTTGGGATATCGAAGCTTCAACATTTTAGGATTTCACATTTCAGCGCTTCCTTTTAGTGTATTTTTTTATATTTCCAAAATTCACGTGTTTTTTTAAATATGATTTTCCCTTTTGATGTTTTTCTTTTTTTTCCGATGTTTTCATAAGATTTTGTTTATTATAGAAAAGTGATTTTCTCCTTAAATTTTCTTATTTTATTGGGAAAGATAAGAGAAAATAAACTTAACTTATTTAAACAAAAGGACTTTATCCTAAAAATTTGAAAGGGATCCCATTATTCCTTCTAATACTTCTAAGGTAAATGGGGGGTTGTTGAGTACCAAAAAAATTGGTGACACACTGATTGGATCAGTTAATCTCTATTATATAAAATAAAATGTTAATTTTTTAAGAAAATTTTCATAAATTTATAAATGATTGAAAACCAGATTGATATAGATAAATTTGAAATAAGATAACCTATTTTATTCAAAAAGGTTCTTCCAGGTTTGTTATCGATGAAAAATTATTTTGAATGAATCAGGCTTTGATAGGTTAAAAAGGTAAAGTAATAATCATTTGAAGCTTAGCATAATGGATAAACTTATTAGTCACTAGTAGAGCCCCTGCTGCCAGCAGGCGTTTATAGCCACGATAGGGTTACTATTTAACCAAAATGAACTAGTATCTTATTCATATTTAAAACAAATAAATTTAGAGCTAATTATTTTTTTTGTTTTCTCTTTTATTTTATTTTTTATTTACTTTAAAGTCACTGTCCTCGTTTGGTTACCAGAAAAAGATAATGCCATTCAAAGGTTGTAATAAATTTGAACAAGCCGACTCGTAATGAGATCTCTTGTCTCACGGTATTTTGACTATGAGTCATTATCTTGGTTTGGTTTCCAATAATGATAATGTCAAGTTTATTAGTTTCCTATGATCATGGTAAGCAGGCTTGTGATGAGACCTCTTAACTTTAAAGTTTTACATATTTTTTAATTACACTCTAAAAAAAAAAATGAACGGGTAGGTTACACCTACTCATTATGAGTTTTGGATGACCATTGAAGTAAAATATGCTAAAACTTAATAATAATTGTTGCTTTTATAAAGATAACTTTTCAAATCTAATTCACAACAATTTTGATTCTCTTCGGTTGGTTTTTCCTAATAAGAGGAGGCTCGAGAACAGACACGGGGATTTCATGTCACTATATGGTGAATGGTAAAACTATAAATCGTGTTGTTGGTTTATGATTTTTTGAAATGGTTGATCCTTTATCGGTCGGTTTTATGGAGGGCTCCAAAATGAGGCCTAGTCATAAGGAATGCTTCAATGCATGTGCAATGTAACTCTTTATTTCTCAATAAAAATTTTGATTTTTTCTCTGCAAAAACAATTTTGATTCTCAAACTAATTACAAATCCAAAGGATCTCTTCATTTTAAATGGCTATGTTAATTCAATGTTTTCTAAAATAGACTAAATATTTAGATTTCAATTTATAGTTTCACTCTCTTCGTTATTTCTTTAAAAGCTAACATTTCCATGATTGAGAGAAACTTGCAATGTGTTATTCAAAGGTGCAATAATTTACAACGCAATTTATTTGAATAAAAATATTTTACATATTTTACAAAATAACTTATGATGGGTTCAAATCTTGTAGCTGGAGTTGTCGGTTTTTCATATCTTGGAGGTTTCTCTGCTCTTGATGTTGGAGTCACTGAGAAATGATGATGGTCATTGCAGGTTTGGAAACATTCAGGCACATAGAATTAAGGCGCCGCACTGCATAAGTCGAAGATTAAAATTTGAATGATTGATCTGATGGTGGTGAGCGAGAACTCTGGATTTTTTAATGACGGAGAGCGGGAATCTCTGAGTGCGAGAAATATTCTTGGCCTGATACAGAGAAATGTTGCATAGGAGTCCTTTGGTTCCTCGATTTTCCCTGGGGGATTACATGGAGTGGCGGTCGATGAAGGGGGGTTATCTTCAAGTTGGCTAGGGGGCATAGATCATTTTTTTTTATATTGGGGAGTGGTTCGGGCAGTGAGTCATTGGGGGAGGAAGTTTTGGGCTCTTTGGCTGGACTTATTGGCTTTGTTGAGCAACGAGGTTGGCGTAGCCCTGGTGGTGAAGGGGAAAAGGACTTGGGACATAACAGTGTCTTGGAAGGGAATGATCCCAGGGGGGGAAGTGGCAAACAAAGTTGGAAAAGATGGATTAAATCAAAGAAGGTGGAATAAAAATATGTGATGGGGGAAGACATAGGTTGGGCCAGGTGCTCCAGATGTCCAACATGGCCTTAGTAGGCAGGGATGTGGGGAGGAATTTTTCTATGAAGACTGTGATACTGTGGGCAGAAGTAAACTAGAAGGAAGCTATTGGTTATGTGCCAGAGGTTGTGACCCTTACACGGGGATGGTTTGCCTTCGATTTCCTGCAAGCAGAGCACTCGTTGTGGGTGTTTCATCAGAACTTGGCTCTGGATCATAATCCTTTGATCCTTAAGCCCTGGCATCCTATTTTTGATGCTGGCAAGGAGAGGGTGTATTCGGTTCCAGTGTGGGTGAGGTTTCCTAGTTTGCCTCTCCACTACTGGAATGAGGAACACTTCCGAAGCATTGGGAATATTCTTGGGAATTTCCTCAAAGTTGACCTTTCCTTTCAAGAGATTAATCAGAGATAGGTGGCTCAGATTCTGGTCAATATAAATGTCAGATATGGTCTGGCGGAAGCTATGAATCTCAGTTGGGGGCCTTATCTGATTAATCAGGTGTTGGATTATGAAAATGTGCCATTTCGATGCAGAAGATATCATGCATATGGTCATCCAGTCTTAAATTGCAGGCTCCCTTTCCGCTCATCAAATGTTCGGTGATTTTGAAGGAGTGATAAGGAGAAGGGCATGGTAGAGGAAGGTCTGGGCATTCCTTTTTCTAAGCCTTCATCTTCTTAGGAACCCAGTAGTGATCTGGTAAGTGAAGAGGTGGAAAAAAGTAGTCAAGAGGAGGAAGTAGTGGTCTCCCAGCCAGAGGTGGATAATGGAATGTTGATGGTAGGTCATAATTTTCAAGGGTCCCCTTTCCTGGGCTCTTCCTCTACCTCCCTCTATTAGTCCATAAAATTTTATCTCAATAATGTTTCTCTCTCGGGGTTGGACTGGGTAGAGGGTTTAAAGAACTTATCCCTCTCCTCCTGACTCCCTCAATCCTCCTCTTCCCTTCCTGTCTCTCCCGTGGCCTCTTTGGAGGGCCTCCCACTCATTTTGGACCCTGATCCCTATGGAGTAGAGATGGACCCAAATTTCAACATCGAATTCTCGGATTCTGGATATTTTTTTCAATTTAGTACGAAAAAAGCTTCTGGTGGGTTGGGAAATGGGAAGGCATCGGCCTCAAAAGGAAGGGGCAGGAAATCATATTTGGGAAAGACTCAGTGTCGGGCTATACTGGATCTTCAAGATGGGAAAAAAATTTCTATTGAACGGGCACTTAGAGCAGATCAAGCCCAGCGTAAGGGTTGTAGATGAAGATTATGTATTTTAACCGTCGGGGTCTGACTGGTCCCCATAAGAGATCAGCATTCATGAAGGTGATTATTATTGATCATCCAAATATCATTCTGTTACAAGAGAGCTTAGGAGTAGGTGATATTGTCAAAGCTAGATTGGAAAGTTGGTTGTCAGGGTGGTTTTTTGAAACTCTAGATGTTAGAGGGCATTCAGGTGGGCTGGCAGTGGGGTGGAATGGAAGATTAGTTAAATCCTTGAATTCATGGGGCATGGAGTCGATTCTTGGTCTAAATTTCTTAGCATTGGAATTAGGTGAATCGTTCTCCATTTTTAATATCTATGGCATGTATCTTAATAAGGTTTAGTTCTGGGATACTCTTCTTATTAACTCTTTGCTCAATGGGGACTCAGTGATCTTGGGTGGGGATCTCAATTTCTCTTTGGGCCAGTCTGAGGTCTAGGGGCCTCATGCGCAAGTTGATTCTTTGACGGTTTACTTCACACAAAAGCTGGAGGAGAATAATTTTCTTGACATTGAGCCCATCAAGGTAAAACCTACCTGGAAGAATAACAGATGCAGTGAGGGTAGAGTTTCAAAGCGGCTTGATCGTTTTATGGTGGTTGACCAGGTTGTGGTTAGGCTTCTACAAATCAGGCAGTGGGTTGGTAGTGGAGGCGCCTCAGATCACTTTCCCATATTTCTGGATATTAAAAAAGGGCCTCTTAATCCCTCGAGCCCTTTAAATTTCAATAATATCTGGCTCAAGGATGAGTCTTTCAAGCTTTTAGTTCATTCCAAGTGACCTCCTTTCAACCCGGCTAATCCTCGTTCTGCAGCGTTTTTAGTTTGCTGATAATTTCAAGAGGCTCAAGAGTGCCATATCGAAGTGCGTTGTGGCTAAGAGGTAGAGGGAGGACAGAGAATTGAAGCAGGTGGAAGAAGACCTCCTCTGTATTATGAAGGGGATGGAGGGGGTCTTATAACTCAATAGGCAAAGGACTCCATGGTTCAATTGGAAGGGATAAGGAACACTCTCCTTTTGGAGAGGAGGAGACTTGGAGATTGAAGAGAAGATCTACCTGGTTGGAATGTGGGGATAATAATACAAAAAAAAATCATGTCTATGATAAAGGAAGGAAGGTAGCTAACACTATTTGGAGCTTGATTGATGATCAGGGTACCGAACATACTTCTTTTGAAGCGAAGGAGAAGCTAGGGGTTGACCACTTCAAGGCTCTTTTTAAAGCTCCAATACAGGCCTCCATTGTGGAAGTTATTAGAGTTTCTCTGTTATTTCCATGGTTTGTGGAGGAGGAAGACAACAGTGCTTTGATGGAAGAGGTGTCTAAGGGTGAACTGAAGGTTGTGCTCCAAAAATTTCAAAAACACAAGAGTCCTGGGCCTGATGATTAGACTATCAAATTATTTTTTGATTTTTTTGACTTTCTTGGAGAGGATTTACTGAAAGTGGTCGAAGATACCAGAGCCTTTGGGTGGCTTCCAACGAGTTTTAACTCTACCTTCATTTCTCTCATTCTGAAAGTTGAAAATCCACTCTCTTTGAATGATTTTAGGCCTATTTCTCTCTGCAACTGCATTTATAAGGTGGTAGCTAAGGTCATCGCCAGAATAATCAAGAACATCATTTCAGTACATATCTCTGCTGAACAGTTTGGCTTCTTGGAAGGCCGGAAAATTCATGAGGCCATTGGGGTAGCTTAGGAAGGCATTCATGGTCTGAAAAAAAATAATCTCAAAGGGGAGATCTTGAAAATTGACCTCTCAAAATCCTATGATAAGGTAAGTTGGTTTTATATTCATATGCTCTTGACCCATCTTGTGTTTGGTATTGGATTTATTAGGTGGATTATGAGTTGTATTACCACTGTTTATTTTTCTGTTTTGATCAATGGGGCAGCCTCACCTTTATTTCATGCCGAAAGGGGGCTTTGCCAAGGCTGACCTTTGTCTCCTTTGTTGTTCTTACTGGTTGCGTAGGGCCTGAGCAAGGCTCTCATGGAGGCTAAGAGATAGGGGACCCTAAAGGGAATTCAGATATCCCCAAATATGTTTATTACACACCTTCTCTTCGTGGATCATGTGCTATTTTTCTACTCTGGCTCTGTGAGGGTTTCTCATACATTAAGGGGGGTTTTGGACCTATTTTCCAAGGCTACTAGTATGGAGGTGAACATTGATAAGTCTACCCTTACCACCCATTTATTAAGGGTTGAGGAGAGGCTTGCACTCATTTAGGTCTTTCCTTTTAATACCTCTGGGCTAGATGATGGCCTAAAATACCTGGGTTTTCATTTAAAACCAAATGACTAAAAAAAAAATAATGGAAGTGGCTCTTGGAAAAATCTGGAAAAGAGGTTGAAAGTGTAGAGCCACAAATGGCTTTCACGTGCTGGGAGGTTGGTTTTGGTAAAGTTAGAGTTGGAGGAAATTCTTGTGTATTGGATGTCTCTTTCATGGATTCCTAAAGGCATTTTTGAAGTTTCTCGCTGAGTGTGTTTCATATTTCTTTGGAGTGGGAAGAAGGAGTCCTAGGTGACCCCATAGGTTAAATGGGAAATAATTGCAGTACCCAAAGGATGGGGGGATGGGGCCTTAAGAATGTCTTATTTTTTTCTCAAGCCCTTGCTGCAAAGGGTGGATGGATATTAATCACTTCAGATAGTCTTTGGACCAAGGTGATTGCTCAGAAATATCTAGATCCTAATTCCATTGAAGACTGGATTAGAAATCCAAGGAAGTCACATGCAGGAGGGTCGGTGATTTGGAAGGAAGTGGTAAAGTATTTTCATATTCTGGATTCTATTATAGCCTGGAATGTGGGCAGTGGCAGAAGGTTAAAGGTGGGAGAGGACTCGGGGATGGGCAGTGTTCAACAGCACATACTTCTAGGGTGTATGATTAAGGCTTTGAGGCTGAGGGGGATTATCTTTCTCTCCCATCTTGCTGATCCGGTTCAAAGACAGCCATGGGTTCATTCTTGGAGAGTGGCTTCCTCTCTTGGATTGGATGTTCAAAATGAGAGGGATCTAGATTTGTACATTAGAGATTTTCGCCTTGCACATATTAAGCTTCAAGAGAGGGATGATGAAATTGTGTGGGACTTCGATCCTTCGGGAACCTATACTCCCAAGATTGGCTACTTAAAGTTGAGTGTTGTTGGGGCTCAAAGGGAGGAAATTTGGTGGTGGAGGAAGTTGTGGAAGCTCAAATTTCCTCCTAACACACACCTCTTTATGTGGTGTGTTTTGGAAAACAAGGCCCCTGCATGGGAAAATATGCAGAAAAGGAGCTTTCAGGGGCCCGGGTGGTGTGTCCTATGCAAATCCATGGTGGAATCCGGTACTCATATTTTTCTCACCTGTCCTTATATCAAAGAGGTGTGGAAGGAATGCTCAAGGTTTTTGGGCTTTCCTTATAGATGGGAGGGTATTTCAGTGACTCATTCTTGGGAGTCTTGGTGGGCCTCTTCTAATGATGCTTCTCATAGAGCTTTGTCTCTTCTTATTATTTGGGGTTACTGGTTGACTCGAAAAAATATAATTTTCGATGAGTAAGCTTGTACTCCTAATATCATTGGTGCTTTGACTGTTGGTTATTTTTCTGTGCTTCTTCATCATATTCGTGCTACTAAAAAAAAAGATGTATTGGATCTGGAGATCGACAGGGAGATTCCTTGGGGTTTTTTTGATGGGGTAGCGAGGAATCATGCTTGTGGGTGTGGGGCTCTCTTTTTATATATCCGTCTCGCACTTCTTTGAGATATCTATCGGCCTTGGGGAGGGCTCTACTAACTATGCTGGGCTGCTAAGTCTCAAGCTTCTTCTCATCTTTTTTGTAGAAAAAGGTTGTCGAAGTATCAATATATATGGGGACTCTATGAACATTATCAATTGGATAGGGGGTATTCAGCAGTGCAGGACTCTTTCTCTTGCCAATATAGTAATCTTTATTAGGGAGATCATCCACAGCTTTGACTCTTTCTCATGCTGACACCTCTACAGGTAAAACAATGAGGAGGCGGATCAAGCCTCTAAGGAGGGGTTGCAGATGGCAGTGGGGATCTCGAAGGTGAAGGAGGTAAGGGACGAACGCACTCAGGAATTATTTCATAGGCCTCCCTACGTCTGAGCAGCTGGACTCCTCTCACAACTCATGAATTAAATGTTGTCGTGGGCTCTATTAGTCATACTTGGCTTTACTGCTGGCGTCAAATGTAGTTTTCGTTAAAAATTGTTGCCGGGCCTGTCATTCCAATGCTCTGCGTATATTCAAATGCGATGGGTTCTTATGTGTTCGTACTGGAAAATTTTTTTTTTCCATCCCATTAAATTTTACATATGGACTGAAAGATCCTATGATATGAGATATAATTTTCAGCCCAATTAGTCATTATCTGTTCGGTGATCCTGGGTGATCAGTCACTACTTTTTTGGTGAGTTGAACTATATATCTTATCCATAATGCATGTTTTTTGTTCCTACAATCGATCCTAGTATGGATAACAAAACACAGTTATGTGTTCTTGACTAAATGTAATGGGTGTAGATCTACAAGTGCCTATATATTATCATGCCTCTGCAAACGAACTTAGTATTGATTTTTGAACACAGTTATGTGTTCCATCTTGAATGTAATTTTGTTCTCGTTTGATGAAATAAAATTATGCTTTTTCTGAGGGAAAAAAAAAACTTTTGATCTTTTTAAGAAAAATAATTTTTGAGTATAAGTCCATTGACAGGAATAATTTCCTTCTTCCCTTGTAAATATTGCAATATAAAAGTTGATGGACCTACCTTCTCAAAAATTCGAAAGGGACCAAGCCAGAGTTTTTGAAATTTCGAATGCTTTCCTTTATGATCATGCACTTTTTTCCATTTCAAAACCAAGTCTCTGATTTCAAAATGTTTGGCTTTGACTGAGTTAATATGAAATGAAGTTTTGACCAATTCTTGATGATGAGCATGAACCAACTTAGCTTTATTTATTTCTTCTTCCGGCTTAATTGTTTGATACATTCATAATTGTAAAGTGGAAGAAAGTTGTTCATTAATAAATTGAACTAGGGATGATGATGGGATAGCTATATTTGAAGGTAGGATAGCTTGTTTTCCATATACCAGATGAAAATGGGATGTCCATTTTGAAGCTTTCTTAGTTATCATATCTACCAATAAAGAAAATGTTAAAGCTTTGTGCCAGCCCTTTTAGTTGTGGTCAACAATTTGTTTAATAATTATTATAAGATTTTTATTAGTTGATTCTGTCAAACCATTTCCTCGCGAATAATAATTTGCAGAATACTTCAATTTAATTCCTCTCTTTAAAGAAAATTCAGTCATTGTGTTTCCATAAAATTAAGAATCATTGTAAAAAATAAGAGCATTAGGAACACCAAACCTGGTAATGATAAATTGATCAATGAATTCAATGATGCTCTCAAAATTGGCTAACTTCAATGGCATTGCCTCTACCCATTTCGTGAAATAATATGTTGCAGTCAAAATATATTTATGTTGCTTGGAGGAGTGAGGAACGATCTCACCTATTATTTCAAGTCCCCATTGCTAAAAAGGTTGTTCGATATTGACGGGCTACAATGGCATAGATGGTTTCCATTGTCTTCTTGAAGCAGTTTGGAAAATTTTTCATTTTCTGATGTACATTTGTGCATCTTTAAATAAGGTTAGCTAGTAATATCCAACATGCAGGATCTTGTGAGAAGTAGTTTTTCCACTGTAATTTCCACCTGTTGGCCCATCATGAAGTTCCTATAGAATGTTTTATGCTTCATATTTCTCCAAACATCTCAATAGAAAAAAATCATATTTTTTTCTAAATAATACATCGTTAACAAGATGATATTGATTGGCCTTCAATTTTAAGGCTTTCTTTTTCTTAAATTCAATCTCAAATGTAGCATAACCATTTTTTAAGTAAAATATTAAATCAACATATTGAGACTGAGTATTAACAGGAAATACCTCTGTAACTTGGTCAATGTTACCTATTACCTTGTCAATTGATGCATCATTTTTTCCTGTGACTAACCTGCAAAAACCTTTGCCTTTTACAATCTTATCAGGTTTGATCTCTAGATCATATACTTGCAATGTTGTGACCCAATTAGCCCTTTTTTCTCCCAAGTCCTTTTGAATCAGTAATTTTCTGACTATTGAGAAAGGAACAATAGCTTTAACATGAGTTTTTAGAAGAAAAGGTCTAGAATATTTAACCGCTTTGTAAACTACAGAGGCTTTCTTCTCTTCTCCTGTATAATTTAATTCAGCTCCTCGAAAATTTGAGCTGAAAAAAGAAATTGGAGCTTGCTTCTCTGCTCCTATATGTTCATTTGGTTGGGTTAAAACTGCTACGTAAGATAAATCAGAGGAGAAAGTGTATAAAATAAATGGATTAGAAAAATTGGGAGTCGATAGAGAAGGAGCATCAAATATGGCTTGTTTAATGGTTTTAAATGCTTCTCTTTCATCATATCCCCATTTTAACAACAAATTTGTCTTGATCATTTTCTGTAGAGGTAGAACGATGTGTGAAGAATCAGGAACGAATCTCTTGACAAAATTAATTTTACCAAGAAAATATTGCATCGGTTTTTTAGTATGTGGCAATGAGATTTCTAAAATTGTTTTAATTATTTCTAGATCAATAAAAATTCCATGCTTTGAAACAATAAAACCCAAGAGTTTACCTTTACAAAGAGAAAAAAATGATTCCTTAGGGTTAAGAGAAATTTCATATTTTCTGCATCTTTCAAAGATCTGTTTTAAATCATGCAGATGATTATTTCTCTTTTTGGAATATATGGTAATATCGTCTAGATATACCACAATAGTTTTGTTGATCAACCCTTTGAAAGTAATACCCATTACTCTCTGGAATGTAGCTCTTGCATTCATTAATCCAAAAGGCATTTTTTGATATGTATATGTTCCTCACTTAGTTCTAATTGTAGTCTTTAATTGGTCTTCTTGATGAACCAAGGTCTAATTATATCCTAAAAATTCGTCTAAGAAAGACATTAGTTAAGAACTAGCGACTAATTGTAATACTTGTTCCATTGATGGGAGAGGAAAATTATCATTTTGACATGCCTTATTCAAATTTCTAAAATCAATACAAATGTAGATATCATCATTCCTTTTCCTAACTGGTACAAGATTAGAAACCCACTTTGAATGTCTGACTGGAAAAATGATTTTGGTTTTTAAAATCTTATTCAACTCGCTTTTAATTTGAGTTTCCAAACTCGGATGTATCTTTCTAAGTTTTTTTTTAATTGGTTTGACTTCTGGTACCACTGGGATATTATGTTGGATGATGGAAGCATCATATGTCTTTAGATCATGATAATTCGATGCAAAGATATCTTTATACCTTTTTAACAAATGAATAAATTCATTTCTTTCTTAGATGAAAGGCCAAGTCCTAAGTTGATATTTTAAGGTTTTTCATCAGACCCTAGGTTAACTAATTCCAACCTTAAAGCCGAGCTTTGAAGTTTTCAATTTTTGACCATTTTAAATATTTTCTTCAAATCATATAGATCTTCAAGTTTAACTATAGGTTTTGGTAAGGCATTTTTTTCATTGGAATTTTTCATTTGAGTATTGTGTTCATCTTCATAAATTACTTGATCAAGATAATATTCTTCAGATGTTAAAAAATCTAGGATATCCCCATCATCGGTGAATACTCACCAATTTGTAATATTGTCGGGAATGGACCGACAAAAAATCTACTCTATAGAAAATCGATATGGACTAAAACCTTTTGGGTGGAATTAAATTGGATGCGACATTAGCTAAAAGATCAGCACTAGAATTTTGGATTCTTGGTATTGGAGAAATATTGCATGCTAAAAAATTTGAAGTAAGATTTTGAATCAGGGACTGATAATGTTTAAGGTGATTTGATACGCAATGAATGTTATTTCTAACTTGTTTTATTACGATTTTTGAATCACCAAATATTTGAAGATATTTAATACCAAGATTTATTGCCTTGTATAATCCTTGTACTAACACTTCATATTCTACAATATTGTTAGTACATTCAAATTCCAGCCTACATGATTGCATGGTCTTCTCGCCAGTTGGGCTAATTAATAAACATCCAGGTCCTACACCTTCACTAGATTTAGAACTATCAATATAAAGTGCCCAAAATAAATATTCAAGTTTATCTACAATAGTATCTACAATATTAATACATTTAGAAAAATATGTCTGAGAATAATTTTCAATTTGAGAAGAAAAATAATTTGCTAAAAAGGGTGATTCTTGTGTTGTAAAACTTCCAAAAAAGGATTTCGAAGAGTAATTGTCAAGAATGTTATTTGTGAAAAGAACGGGTTTTTTTTCTTCATCCAAATCGGTAACCGAGTGTTTCATGTGTTTTTCTCTATCTACTCGAATCAGATTTGGTTTACCATTATAAGGAAGCCAAATATATGACCAATATGTTGTGAAATATCCATGTAGCTTCTTAGACCAATCTATACTTCAAATAATACCATAAAATACAGGAATATCAGCAATTAAGATATCGATTATCTGAAAAACCTTTGGATTTGAGGATAGTCTTATTAAGACTGAGTTTAGCTCTCCTAAATCTTTAACCTTGGATCTATTTAATTGCACAATCTGCACAACAAACTTTTTAGGATTTATGTTCAATTTGAGACATATTGAATATGGCATTATGTTTGAAGAAGCTCTTGATTTTATTAGGCAATTGTGAACATTCTTGTTAAAAATATCAAAGGTTAATCGATCCCCATTTAGAATTGTGTCTGAGGCATCATTTTTATCAGGGGAATCTCCTAGAGACTTTCCTTTTCCTAATGAAGCTTTTTTTCTTGGTAAAGTGTTGCACTGAAAATTGTCATCTTAACATTCTGCTATCTATATGAGCTCATTATCACTCATACTTCCTCCTTTGCAAGTCTAACATATCAGTTCCTCATGTCAAGCCTTGAAAATAAGAGAAAAGTTCTTAAAAATATCCTTAACTCTGGTATCGCACTTTCTCTCCATCTTGCCTGCAGTCCTGCACCTAATGTTCATGACTCATGCGTACCCGAACACACTTTCTCTGTGTTATGGGTGCAGACCCCTGTAAAATATTAAAAAGGTGCAAGTAAACTCAAAAATCTCACTTTCAGTAAATTCTAGAAGCCTCTAGAAAGAATCTTGTGGTTGCAGAACTGCTCTTTTGAGGTTCATGTATCCCTTACCTTAAGGAGCTAACCCCTTGATGTGAGGAGCTTATCCCTTTGAAGGAGAATTATATCCCTTCATATTTGGAACTGAAACCTCCTCTTTTTCACTATAAAAAGAGGCATTGGGTAGCCTCAAGGGGAGTTCAAGCTTTATAATTATTTGAGGTTAAGTGCTGTTGGGATTCAGACTCATTTAACTGATATTTTGTGAGGAGAGATTACATACCTCTATCTGTCTCGGTTGGAAGAGTGCAAGGCTTGTCAAAGTAGAGGAGATTCCTGCTTCAGACCCCGGGAAGGCCTGTTCAACATCAAGGCTAAGGTTGTAAGGTTTTATTTATTCAAATTTAATACAAATGAATTCATTTTTCTCGATAAGCTATTAATTAACTGTTTATTTCATGGATTCCTTGATCACCATGATAAGCATGATTTATCATATTTACTATACAGGTGCTATTTAATGTTTTCTTGTTTGTGACTGCAGGTCTATAAGGATAACTCCTTCAAGTGATCGAGGGATAACTACTTCAAACAAGCATTGGATCTACGGTAAGACCTTAACACCTTTGTAGTATTCTTTTGTAAATCGCATATGTCTAGAGAAAGATAGGTTTATTTAGTTGTTTGTTGCTAGATTACTCTTTGGTACTAGGGAGATCGATCTTGTCCGCAAGATTGATTTATCCGGTCAACAAATTGGCAACTTCGCTGGGGAAACATTCTTGTTTTTTGGTTTTCCTTTATTTTGAATTGAGAAAATGATTTTTTCTGGTTTTTGATTGATGGATACTTGCCTGGGTAGCTTAGGTTTACTTTTCTTTTAAAATTTTTGAAGTCTTTTGTGTTTTTCTTGAACTTTTCTGGGGACCGCACTTTGTTCTTTTGCACAATGCGGGCAGTTTTTCACTTTCCTTAAGTAACTAGTGCGGGACCGCACCTGTTACTTCTGGGGGCCTGCGGACCCTATTAAATTTTTTGAAAAACTCCAGATTTCTTTTTCCAGTTTATCTTTAATTTTATTTAGGGTTTCTAATATTTGCCCAAATCTGTATTGTTCCTATCAAAAGCCTCTTGCGAGTGAGTTCCAACAGTATTTGTGTTTTTGGTGATTTTCTAGAAGTTTTGCACACTTGGATTGCTTTTCACTTGGTCTCTGTAGTGACTCAAAGATTGGAAGTTTCAAATACCTCAGATCACACTGGTATTTTTGTCTTCTTGATGAGTCTGACTTGGTTGTGAAATCCATCCTTTCTTGAGAAATAGATCTAGTTGTTTCTTTGCAAATATTTGAACAAACTTTGTTATAAGTTTTGAATTTCATTCTTACAAAAGGAAAAATATCTGGATGTTTTTTTATTTGTTTGTTATTCTGGACAAATAAATCCTGAGTTTACTGAACAACTAATTAAAACATTCTAAAAAAAATTAAAGTTTTTATTCAATTAGATTTTCAAATTTTGTAGATCTCAAAATTAGTTTTTGTAATTTTTGGTGATTTTAAAATTTGTAGATCTCTTTTGAAGGAAAGTTGTTTTTTGTAGTTTCGAGTCTTGAAAGTGAAAGGGATTTATTGTGAGCATTGATTATTTGTCTCATTTTGAGTTCTTGTTGAAAATACAAAAATATTTTCTTCCATTTATTCTTTATGTTCAAAGAAAGAATTGTCTCTTAAAAAGAATTGCATTCTCGAACTCTTTCTTTAGCTAGAATTTCGTTGAAAGAAAATGAATTGATTATCATTTTTAGGAGCATTTTTAGTGTTTTTGGAAGTCGAGTCTTCACACCATCAAAGTTTTATTTCCATACCTATTGACTTAAAGAACAACCCATAAAAAAAAAAAGCTTAATTAAAATTCATCCAGTAATCTTTTTATTTCTAGGGCTCTTATCACCAATATAGCTTAGGCTAGTATCTTGGAGTAGGGAGTAATTAACTCTCCAAGATAGTAAAAAAAAACAAGTAGATAAATCTTGCAGTAGGAAATAAATCCAATTGTAATTGGTACAATCTGGGAAAATTCTCTTAAAGGAGTCACTAGTACATTTGGGGGAAATCCCGACACTTGGTTCCGATGCTTTTGACCAAATGTCAGAAATTTCCCCAAATTTCTTCAATCCCGCCCGAAACCATCTCTATATTGACACTTAGAGAAAAGAGTCACAATACCGACACTTAGACAAAGTGTCGCAATTGCAATATTTGGAGGAAGACGTCGCAATTGCGACACTATGCCCCAAAGCATCGCTATTACGACGACTGCCTCTAAACGTCGCAAGTGCGACACAATGTATAAGTGTCGCAATTGTGACGTTTGGAGGCAGTCGTCGAAATAGAGACGCTTTGTTCGTCATTGGTATAACGACACTTATATGCGTGCTACATAAAAATGATTTTATTAAAAACTACATTAATGTCTGATATCACGCGCGCATTCGCCCTCAGCTCTTACAGAATAACATTCGCCCTCAGCATTTTCCCTCAGCATTCGCCCTCGCTCTTGCAGAATAGCATTCGCCCTCAACATTCATCCTCAACTCTTGCAAAACAACATTTTCCCTCAGCATTCACCCTCATCTCTTGCAGAACAGCATTCGCCCTCAGCATTCACCCTCAGCTCTTGCAGAACAGCATTCGCCCTGCATTTTCCCTCAGCTCTTGCAGAATAGCATTCGCCCTCAGCATTCACCCTCATCTCTTGCAGAAAAGCATTCGCCCTCAGCTCTTGCAGAACAGAATTCGCCCTCAACTCTTGCAAAATGGTAATTTCTTACTACAAGCCCTTCCTCCTATAGTAGGTTTGACTCTATTTGGGTTTTTTTAGTCAATTCCATTGGATTGTGTTAGGCTATAGGGTTCTCTCTAGATGTCTTCCAATGTTCTTTTGGATGAGTTTCAAAGAGGATGTGTAATATGTGTTTGTGCTTGCATGAATTTGACTCCACCAGTTTCATGAAGTTTAAGCTATGGATTTTAGTTCGAAAAACTCATCCATCTCAACACCCAGTAACGAATTGCCCTTGGTCTGATCTATATTGAAGGTGAAGTGCAAAGTGGTAGAGAATGGGAGATTGAAAGTCATCAACTTTATCACAAGGGTAGTACTCCAGATCGAAAGTGATGAGCTTTAGTTCTCCAGATTTGGGGATTTTTTGATATTTGGGGATTTTTTGATGACATACCAAAGGTCACATCCATACAACCATATCAAGGTCAATGTTGAGATCATTCTCATATAGATATAGGTCACTGATATATAGGGTTAATATCATCATCACTATCCATGGAAACCGAATGGTTACAAAATATGTGATTGTGGTTGGCTCATTTATAATTATTACCCATTTATAGTAGAGCACAGAAACACTAAATATGGCCCGAGCAGAGCCTTTACAACAGGCAATGCAATTGCATCTGCTTCATCAATAACCAATAGCTCCACTTGAGAAAAAATTTCATAATCTTGGGGCTGGATATACTGCAGAGCAAACAATTTTAGTTATCATTCGTGATCCAATATATTAATATACTTTTTACATTGAACTGAAGAAAGGGAAACAAGCAAATGCTAGCCATCATACAATGCTTTGACATAAGAGTTTTGAGTGACATAATTGAAAAAAGAACTCATCCACTGATATTTATAATCATTTGAGTTATTCAAGTTAAACACAATGTCAAGAATCAAGATTCAATACCCTCTATTATCTTCATCACCCAATACAAGATTTAAATTTTTCCCAAAGAAACGCTTATTAATTTGGCAGCCATTATTTCTCACTGCTTTAAAAACCCTACATTTAAATGAAAACAAGCATTGCATTTCAACTACAAAAATCTATTAGTGTTCAAATGTACATGTGTGCATCACTTGTGTGGGGTATTCCTTTTCCACTTTCACATTATCCAAGAATGTGTGCAGTATAGTTCATATTTTTTGTGATTTAGATTATCTTGAAAAAGGAAAGGTAAATTATTTCCCATGGAAAAAGAGGGTTTTCCCTTTTTACTACTGGAAATGGTACAACAAAGTTCCATTTCTACCCGAAACTCCTATGAAACAGGAACCAAATAAAGGCCATGTCCTCAATGGACATCCTTTGGCTTTGAAAATGGCCATTGCACCGTGTTGTTTCTTATATTACATCACGATAGTTTCTTAGGTCATTTCTTGTTTCTTGAGATGAAAAACAACCAAAGAAATGGTGAAGATCCTTTCAAGAAATAAATGACCATTCCTCAATCATATCTTAACTATTTTTTATTTTATTTAGTGGTTGCTTACTTTGAGAGAAATTTGACACTTTTTATAAGGAATATAACATAAAAACACAAAATGGGAAGGAATTGATGAGGTAGATGTCCTTCAGTTGTTGTCAATTAAGAATTGATAATACACGATGCATGTTCTGTACTACAAACTAGATTCCTTCCTGGAGTTAGGACACAAAGTATTGAATCAAAGTTGTAGTTTCTAACTTCTTGTATTGGTTCATCAATCTTGAAATTCGGACATTGCATGTCTTTATTGCTTCATGTTTGAATAATTTGCATCATATCGTACAATAGGAAATTAGGAATTATGATTATTATTACTTTATGGATCTGTTAAGTTACTTTTAAGTTTGCATGGTTTAGTGTGAAATTATTCTTGTGTGCCCTTAGGCCCAGGTGAAGGAATGCCAAGGACTGAGAACCCTAGTTTTTAAATGGTATTGTTTCTTATACCCAAAAACCCCTCAACATCACTTCTTATTAGTTCTTAACAATAGTGTTGTAAACAATTTGAGAATTGATATAGCAAAATCTCACACTTCTAAAGATAAAGTCCTACAGCTAAAGTGTGATACCATGTGTAATTCAATAGCCCCATTGTCACCTCACCAACCTCTTTTCACTTCGGGCTAGCTCTCCCCCAACTCAAGGGGGGTTCTCCCTAGTATATTTTAGGGATCTAATGGCCCAACCAAACCAAGTCAAGAGCCCCCTAACTCTCTATGTTTACTACTATCAATCAAAATATTGAACAATAGGGTCAGACATGCATCCTGAAGATAAAATTGCCAAGGTATTTTTGGGTAATTTCAAAGGGAAAGTCCCCAAACACATATAATCAAGGAATTATAACGTGATTTCAAACATTAAATATCAACAAAAATTTTTAAAGGATATTGAAAGGAAAAAGGTGATGGAAGATATAAAGTGCCTTACTTAAATGCTCTAAGGATTTTTCAATAGTTGCTCCAAAAGCTTCACTTCAAGGCCCTTCAAGATCGTCTCCAATAATGCTATACCATCAGATTCAAGAATGTTGCTCCAAAAATGTCCTCAAGGTATTCACAAAAATTTTAATAGAAGTTGCTCCAACAATATATTCAATAAGGTCTTCATTGTCAACTCGTCTCTTGTTTGGGTGCCTTAATGTGCAATGACATGTTTCCAGGACTGAATTCAATGCAAGGCATATTTTAAACTCTAACTTTGTCTTCCGGTGTCTTATTAGAAATTATTTCAGTTTTCATTTTTTGTTTTCAAGTTAGATATTGTTTTCAAGTTTTTACATTTATAATTTTATTGCAATGTGGCAGACTGATCAGGGCAGTATAGGAACAACCCCGAGACGGGATGATCGCGGAAAGAGGCCAGCGGAAGAACATGTAAAGTGCCACCATTGCTCTATCTTTAGGTATTTTAGTTATTTACATAATTGAAATAATATTAGTTTTTTTCAAATATGCAGACACCTAGCCATGGTACGCCTGATGATTCCCTCTTTGAGCAAGAGCTTTCTTCATCCCTATCTCTAGCGCTCTTGTTGCGAAAAAAGGCACGAGATGCAAGGTCGGAATTTAATACTTTGATAGACGTGCCTCAAACACCTAAAACAGAAGAGAGGATAAAACAACTTATGACCCAGCTAGAAACATATCAGGTAATAATAAAAAGTCAAAAGGATATTTTTTTTGTTCTACATGAGATGAATTGTGATAGTTTGATTTTTAATTTTTACATTGACTAAACTAACAAATAGTTCTTTTGTATGTAGCGTTTTTTGGCACTAGCTGAACCCGGTGTTGGTGGTAGTGGGACACAAGGGCAAGAGATTTCCCAGCAACCCTCTCATACACCTTCTACTCATTTAAGTGCCAGCCAAGAAACACACCCTGCCCAAGCAGACACCCAGCGAACCGGTGAACGTGTTGGCAGTGATGAGGCTGATATGGCCAACTAGATTATTGCGTTTCCTGGAGCTACAAGTGTCAGCTCCATAGGGACCATTAATGGCACGTTGTTGGTGAACGATGAAGGTGTCCCTATAAATCACATACAACTCCCATGTAAATTTTAATATTTTAACTATTTCATGTACTCTATCTAAAACATATTTATCATGATTTTTATTTTTAAATTAATGATAATATCTTTTTTTTTCTATGTAGGAAACAATGAGTTCTATAGGTTTTTGGAGAGCCATGCGTTGGTAATTTTTGGCCCAACCATATGCACAAGGTGGAATTCCCAGAATTCCAACCTGAAAAAAGAACTTCTAGATTATCTAGAAGCCCTTTTTGGGGTCGGCACATTTGACAGAACAACGATGGCTCGGGTAGCCGGAAAATATTTGAAATATACCAGGGACACCTATAGGACGCAATTTCAATTTAACCCTAGATACGAGTGTCCTCTCACAGTTCCAGAGAGTGAGTGGAGAGCACTCATCCATGACGGAAAAGAGAAAAGGGCAAAGAAAGAAGGAAAAATGCCAACTAGACCTGCAAGGTAAATTACAACTTTAATTCAATAACTTTAATTTTCTCTATGTCTAAAATAAAAGTGTGCTACGTCATATCTGACTTCAATCTTTTGATGCTAGGTTTCCTGACACCTCGAAGGCAACCAAAGCTAGGATTGAAAAAAAGGGCCATCACAAGCTAGGCCAGGGCGGCTACTTGACATTAGTTGCAAGAATTGTAATTAAGTAGCTAAACATCTTATAATTAATTGTATTTCCTTCCAATTTTTTTGTAATCCTATCAAATATGATTAAAAATACACAATCATATGTAATGTAGGGTGATGACTTCGAAACAGAAACTACAGAGGAAGATAAAAATATCGCTTTCCATTTCGGCTATCAAGTCGTAGTTGAGCGTCGCGGAAGCTTGGGGCAGGTCCCAAGATCCAGAATGCCTGATAAGGTAAAACATTAACCTTTCAATATGTTTGTTTTCGTCCATAAATTTAATGTTTAACAAATTTGTTTAAATCAGGGGAGCAGCACTACCGACGAGGAAAATAACCCAGTTTTAGAGCCAGATGTAGATGCTCCTCACGTGCAACTTGATCATTGTAGTGGGGACCAGGCCGACAATGCTACTATCAGTGAGGGTCGTGACAGTAATTAATTTCCACTTATAATTTTTTCTAATTATACCTTGATGGTTGTCCTTATAACGTTTTTTGTTTAAATGATAGAGAATGTTTCCCTTGAGGATCTTACCACCAGAGAGGAAGATAGGGCAACAATCCCAATGGCGACAACTGGTGCACCAGGTAAATAATCTCATTGCAATTTTTTTTATTAATATTACCGAACTAGTTCAATGATATTTAAAAACTGACAATTAAAATTTAATATTATCTGTTTTTGTAGGCGATGCCCCATCACTAGATGAAACCAGACATCGTGACTACGCAACTAGGTCAATAGTGCGGGTCGAAAGGCATGAAACAGGAGCAGAGCAAAATGATATTGATGATGTAATTAGAAGCTTTAGAAATAGGAAGAAGAAAAAGAAAATTTGATAATGTAAAATATTGTATTATTATAAGACAAACGTTACCATACTTGGAATGTTTTTTGCGTTATATAAAAAACTCATTTATCATACTATTTTTATGTCAAGCATTAATTGCAATGTTTCCTTGCGTACTTTTTGTTGAATTGTTTTTTTATTATTTATTGAATATTTTTTTTTATGCTCATGAAAGTAAAAAATGAAATATAGATTGGGTATTGGGGAATTGAGAGTGATGTGAGGGGGGGGGGGGGGAGGGGGGGAGGGCCATAAGAGCTTCCACCTTCACGTGGTTGGCCCTGTTTAGTAGAGAATAATTTATTGGAGCGATTTAATCTTGGAGCAAACCTCCCTCGATCCAGTGTAGCAACAAAAAAGTCATTGTTGACTTAGTTGCTACTCTTTCAGATTGTGGGAGGCTTGTTCCAAGTTCATGCGACTCCAATAAATTGTTCTTGAAATGAAGAGGAGCTTATTTAGGTATGTTTTGACATTTTCAACATATGTTTTAACATTATCATAATAATGCATCTTAGAGTAAAAAATACTACATCAATTAATTGTATTTATTGTATAGATAATGATGGATTTTGATTGACTTGGTAGTGCAGGTACAAATCCTCTTGCATCATGAGCAATACAACTTGTCAACCAGGGTCATGTCTAGGATATTTTTGCTTGTGCACTTGACCAGGTTCGTAATGTCACATTTTGTAAGTTCCTTTACAGTTCATAATTCAATATTAAGCTTGTTCATGAATATTATCTAGGTTTTTTGTATGTGTTTTTTCATCTATTTGATTGTAAGCAACTCTGCATGTTTCCTATTGTTCACTATGATTTCTCCCATTACCACTACCAGGATGAATTCGACTTTATTGTTACATAGGTTACTTTATTGTTACTATGATTTCTCCATTTACGATTTCATAGGTTACATCATGTAAAGTTGTCAATCTCAAGTTGGTGATGAGCTTTAGTTCTCCAGATTTGGGGCTTTTCTGATATTTTCTCCCTCATGTCATTCCTGCATCACCTCGTTGTTTGAGCATGCCAATTGTCTACCACTTGTATCAATTGGCACATGTCAATCTCTGAGTGGTGCCACATTTCACCTATTTTCGGCCCACTTGACCACCTGAAAAACTCAAATCCACACACCATGTGTCTTTATCATGGAGTGCCACATGTCCTAGATATTTAGGCCGATAGGCCTTCTGTTATGAAAGAGATCAATTTTTTTTTGTCAACACTTCTTATCTAGGCACGACACCTGTTACTTGTTTAATCTGACGGTCACAGTCTCTCGGGTTACCTTCTAGGTTTGACATACCACTGGTTTCTGGTATATTTCCATGGAATCGGTCTGAAAATACTAGCAATAATCCACACACCTGCAACCATCGACAGACCTACGTTTTAGTAGCTGCATTTCCGCAACTGCCAATACACCTATCATTTTATTTGTTGCATTTCGGCAGCTGCCAATACACCTACCATTTCATTCTCCTGGACTCTGTGTATGCATATTTTTCATATAATTTTATCACGAAGTTGGATGCAGTGCTTTTACATGCCTTTGAATATTTTTGCAGGTTAGAAGACATTTCAGGCCAGAGCTATTGAATAGACTTGATGAGATAGTTGTATTTGATCCTCTTTCTCGTGATGAGCTCAGAAAATTTGCTAGACTACATATGAAAGATGTAGCGATTCGTCTTGCAGAGAGAGGTGTTGCTTTAGGGGTTACAGATGTTGCTCTAGATCTTGTTCTTCAGGAAGCCTATGATCCTGTAAGTAATCACTTTGTTTTGATTTCTTTCTTATTCAGAGTCTATCTTGCCAGGGGATGTGCCTGTTATGGTTTGTTATGAGACCGTTGTCAATTTCATCACCGTCCCTCATAATATGTTTGATTGTGTTTATAAATAATAAAAAATTATTACACCAAACAATAAACAATTAACTGTACTATGAGTAATATGATATCTTGAAATAATTCTCATTATAATTTCATAACCTCTGCTCTCACTTGGTGGTGTCTATATCACTAAGTGTGTCTTCTTTAAAATTATAGTTACAGCAGAAATGAACAATCAACTGCACTATGAGTAATATCTTGTAATAATTCTTATTATAACTTCCTAACCTCTACTCTCACTAGGTGTCTATATCACTAGGTGTATCTATTTTAAAATTATAGTTTCAATGGTAGATAAATTGTTATCTTAAAATTATAGCTTTGATGGTGATACCTTGTGATTGATAATGCAGTTTGAAGTAGCTTTGGATTTGACTAATATAGTCCCAGTAACCTCTGAGAATACAAAGGTTGTGATTGATTACAGGGCACTGCCTATATTTGTGGAACTTCTTGCCTTTGGGAATGATAATGTTCGAGAACAGGTAGCACGTTTATTTTAGAGGCATAAAATTATTCTTCCCAACTATCTTTGTATGTCTGTAATTTTGGAATTTGATTTAAAAAACTAGTACCCAACCTTGAGTTCAACTGGTGTTCGTGTAAGGTTGTTTGGGCTTTGGGAAATATTGTTGGAGACTCTGCAACATTTAGGGATCTTTCCCTCAGTCATGGAGCTTTGAGGCAGGTGCTTCCCCAGTTGAATAATACTACCAGAATTTCAATGATAAGAAATGCTACATGGGCTCTGTCAATTTTTTTCCGTGACGTAAACCACAACCACTATTCGAACAGGTAAGCAGAATACATTTTCTGCCTCTTCTTCTTAGTTCGCAGATAATGTGGATTTTTTTTATAGATCTTGGTGCTTGGTAGATTTGGACGTAATATGGACCTAGGTGCTTGTTCATTACAATGAATCTGTCATCAGGTTTTAGAAAATGCTCAGAAATTTGGGTTTCACAAGGGGATTACCCTTGCTTGCAATTATCGATTATCAATCACATTCAAAAAAAGTCTTTCATAGCATTGCTGAGCTCTTTGTAGGTGAATTTCCGAGGAAATTTCACAATATCTGAACTAAATTTGTCTGTCCTTTTCAATACTCTGTGCTTGTAATAGAACCAGATAAACAATCTAGTGGCCAATGCAACAACAACAACACCTCCTGTTGCAATGCCTGCAATTCACCCTCTCTGCACACATGAATGACTAAGGCACCCTCTTTTGTGAACAGGTACTGGAGCTGAAGGTACTGGTTTCCATTAGGATTGTGGAATTCAACATCCAAAATAGTATCAATTTCCACTGCAATAGCATTCCCCTACGAGGGCAACAGTTCATTGAGACCTATTGGGCTCATCACCCCCAAATAGCCTCCGGGGCTACCCAGAGTGTGATCATATGGAGCAATAACAAATGTTGATCCATCCCCAATTGAAACAAGAACAGGTCCCACATTGGTTACGGAAAATGAGAAACACATTTTGAAAGAAGAAGAAACTTTTGTATTAGGGTCCAGAAATCTAACTGGTCTATTGTACAATTCCCTACCTGCACTTCAAATTGGTACTCCAAATTCCATGCTAAGGCTCAATGTGCCATTCTTCAGATGAGCATCTTAATCTAAAGTTTGATTCCAAAAAACCCAAGTCCCCTGTTCTATGCCCAAGACCTCTGTTACAACGTGATGTTTCTATTTCCCAACCTGAGTTATATGCCTGTGGATTGAATATCTCACAATACAATCATTCATTTCCTAAATGTCTACACCATGAATCATGATAAGTAAAGTGAAAAAGATGTTAAACAGATCAAGGTCTGTATTCCACTTTTAATGTTGTCCTTGCAGAGTTTATCACCTCAATCTAACCAGAATATCTCCAAACTAATGCAGCAAATAATCGGAAATTATTTTTCTTTAGTATAGAAACTATTGGTGATTATGTATTTTATATAGTTCTGACACCCTGAGTGCATGGTTGATTTTCTTTAGCTATATGTGAAATGACCGAACATTCAGCGTAAGGATATGGAAGGTTTAAGGTTTAAGGAAACCTTGTATATTGCACGGTAATTCTCTGTATCATTCTCATCATTTTTTGGATTTCTCTTTTATACTGCGTTTCTACAAAGTTGTCTTTATGCCAAGTTTTTAATAAGACTTATAATGCAAATTTATAGATTAAAGTCCATTTTGAACTTCTAGATTAATTTATGCATTAGGCTGAAATAAATTAGGAACAAATCCATAGATTCTGGTTTTTGGACTGATATCTGTCAAATCGTTGCTTAAAATAAGCTTATATATCGACCAAGGTCTTGCTAACTGTGAACTAGCACATAGCCTACAATAAGCAGATTACTATGATTTATTTTAAGCGACTTTGATAGAAAAGTATTAATTGAAGTTATTGAGGACATATCAAGCATTGTGAAGCAACCCTCTAATTATAAATAGATGGTGAGTTACAATAGTGGTTATAATCATTTGGTTGTGTATATTAACATCTAGTATTGTTCTTCTTAGCATTAAAACTAAA
Source organism: Pinus albicaulis (assembly GCA_034641835.2). Classification (NCBI taxonomy): domain Eukaryota; kingdom Viridiplantae; phylum Streptophyta; class Pinopsida; order Pinales; family Pinaceae; genus Pinus; species Pinus albicaulis. Next base: position 941,800,539 of record CM076573.1, read on the forward strand.
TTTTCCTTTTGGATATCCTATACATTAGTTAATCTCTTTTTCTTCATTATTTAAACCACATTCTCGATCTCGGATTGCACTTTCAGAAAATAGCAATTTTTTTTTTTCTGGTAATAGAGTTAATATACCATTTCTGAGGTGCAGAGATCTCTTCAAGCCGAGTTCTACTGTCTATTTTTTTATAACAACTTAACTAAAATCTTATGAATATTTCATGCCCGTGAGAATATTTAGAATTTTCTTGAAAAACATGGCTTGGAAGGCTTTGGACTTTCCCTGATACAGACTCTGTAAAGCTCACCTAATGCATTATACCAACATTACTGTTCAAGAGGCAGTCTTACAAAGTTGTACGGCTTTTTAATTTAACCTTTTCATAAGGCATCAACCTAAAGGGTAACCCTGACTGATGTGTTTCTCCCTTTTCTTTCGTTAAACATATCTATAAATGCCTAGGGCATATTTTTTACATTGTTCTACAATTTTAATTTCATGCCCTTGTCTAGCAAACAATGAAAACTTTAACATGTTGAATCTATAATATATTATCCTCAAAGGTCATTGACTACATGTATGCCAGATTCATTAGCATTTTGGTTAGAATTTTTTTGTTTAGGTCATTGAGTAAATCACTGTGTTGTGATACTTCACAACCCTCCATTTGTTCTAGGTAATATAACATGTTAAGTCATGGGCTGTAAGTGTTTTTGTTTTGGTAGTTAGTGGCAAGCCAATAGTTTCCAATTTTCATAGAATTCACTTGTGGAGTTTTCGACGTGGAGATCTCATTATAAATACTCATCTTTAGGATATGCTTTAATAAGTAGAACTTGTATTTGATTTGAGGATGGAAACATATTATTGTTTATATCTACTTAGCTCATGTCATACTCGTTGAGTTCTTTTGTTCCTATTTCTGTTGTCTCATTTAGGAGGTCCTTTTGCTCGTCTCTCTCTCTTATGTAGTGTATCCAAGGTGGGTGATCAGGTTTGATCAACCTAAATCTTTCATTTTCTATCACATTATTTTATCTTCTCCTTAATATTTCCTTCTTTGCTCTTATTTTCATAAAATTCAAATCCATTCGTCATTGTTATAAAACAACACAAAAAAAAGTTGAAAATGCATTCTTAGTTTTTGTTCTGCCTTTCTTTTTCATTCTATGTTTTTTGTTCTCTTGTTACACATATCTAATGCCTTTTAGGTGTCAACCAATACTCATGTAACCCTCTTACATCTTTACAATGATTTCACAGCAAAGCAATGGTGCTATGCTATTTGTTGATTGGCCCTCAAACAAGTTGTTATCCTAATAATTAATGTGTAAGTTGTGGCACTCTTCTGGGTTAGCTAATGACGGTTCATTCCTTGGTAGATATCAGTTTCTTTGTAGGTTTCTGGGGATATACAAGACCGTGGTCGTGCTTTTGATCATATTAATGTTTTTGAGAGACAAATACAGACCTGAGGAAGGCACTTTTTTAGCATGTTGCTCAGTCAGGCGTGGTTTAAAGAGAATGGCCCATTGCTTTTTTTCCTACAAGACCATGACAGTGGTTTTGACAATATTTACATCTTTGAGACTATGATACAAACCTGTGGAAGGCATATTTTCAGCATGTTGCTCAAGCATGGTTCAAATAAAATGGTCTATTGTTTTATTTGCCTTGCACAGAGAAAATATGCCAAGCACTACCATGATCTTGTTGAATCCTGCATTTGAATTTGGGAGTCACTTGAACCTGTTGTGGAAGAAGTTTAGGTTACAGACCAATTTTAGAGTTGTTTTAGGTTTCCCACCTGATACATATTTAAATATATTTAAATTTGGATATGCTTAAGATATTTTTTTTGTTATATTGGAAGTCTAAAGTTGTAGATGGATTATATCTAACTTTTCAATTGAGCGCATTCTTTATAAAATTCCAAATTTGACAGTTTTTGAATGGCTTTCTTGTTATTGCTTTCATAATTTATTTTTTTGAAGTATCTCCTTATTTGAATAGTGTATATGGAAATTTAGAGTTTCCCTTAATATTTCTTTCACATTATTCTATCCCTACCCAATTGTATAGGTGTTGCATAATTTTTGTTGGTTTCTTAAAAGGAAATGGAAAATTTTTGGGTTTATGTTCAGGACACTGTTCCGATTCGTCATCACTGACATAATCTTGAACAGTGTCACCCACCTGTCCTCGCATGTGTTGACCTTCTGTTGACTTGCTATTGCAATGTCATTTTCTAATTGTGTAGTGTTCCATATTTTATTTGTCCAGTGAACATGGCATGCATTGAATTTTTGCATAATGACATTACTCTACATGTCGAGTTTCATATCCCCTCGAGAGTCCTAAAGCAGCCTTATGTGTAGAGATTAGTGTTGGTTTATCAAAATCCGGAAATTGATTTTCTGTATATTAACAATAATCCCCGATTTGAATTTTTAGCACTAATATTGGGTATCTTGGTTTATCATGCCTCAAACTTTAGTGATGTTAATCAACACAAGCTTCAGTTTGTGGCAACCAATATAAATTCCATTTCTAGAGGCTTGAGAGGGATTGACAACAATTTCTGTATCCTTCTACTCAAATAGGTCAATGAGCCTCACTAATGCGAACTCAAGTAATGTTATTGCCTCCTTTTGGAGTTCCCTTGCACCTCCTGGTGCAATTGCTAGTAATAAAATTTACAACTACATTTCGAAACAGGCTCACATCCCTTTTCTTTTATATGCAATGCATATATTAAAAACATAACAAAACTATGAAAATAACAAATCTATTAAAATTCTCCTGGGGTCCACGATTTATAAATTTTTTAATATATATATAACATATATACGTCGCATTTAAAGCAAAATATTACCAAAACCAGTGTGGGACCTTAACAAAAAATAAAATTATTCTGCCGCGCGTTATATAAAATAAAATATATAAAAAAACCTTTGTAAAAACTTCAAACGAACCCTTTAGCCGTGGAGCCAGTCGGACTTCAAACGGCGATAAACCATAATTCAAACCAAATTCGCGTTCCAAAATAGCCTGCTGACGTCGGCCAATTTTGTGACGCGAAATCCAAATGAATTCTGCCCTAATCTTTTTCGGGTCCGAATTTGGGCTGGCGTACAGAGAGAGAGTTGTGACACGAATTTCTTATCAAATTCGCCCTAATCTTTTTCGGGTCCGTATTTCCACTACACAAGCGGCCCAAACAAAGATCCGCTCCAATCAATTTCTGCCACATGTCCTCAATCAAAAGTTGCCCTGTTCCCGGATGCGGGTGCATTCGATGGCATTTAAGGCGATCGGACATGGATGTGGTGATTTCATATCAATCGCATTAAGTTTTAACGCTGTTCAATCAGCCGATATTTAAGTTCCAAGGTTTTCACATCAAATCACATTAAGTTTTAACGTTGTTCAATATTGGACCTCCACTCCTGTTAGCGATTCTACATGCTCCAATATGATCCGGCCTTTGGCTCTCATCAATGAGAGATTAATCATGACGGGCGTTTTTCGATGCCATTGCAGTCGGGTCGATAAAATGGCGTTTCGCTATAGTTTTTCAGATGAGCCACAACCTTTGAATTGCAGATGCTCTTCGGTTGCTGGGTTACACTGCCTTCTCACTGTGATGAGAAGGAGAAGTGGCCAGCTAAACTGCTTCTTAGACCTTGGTGCAAATCTGTGTTTCTCTCGTTCTGGTCTGTGTCTGTCTTCCTCAGTTTCTTGGAATCCTGCTTCTCTGTCTCGTCTTGTGCCCACTGCCGAGACTGCACCCATGCCTCGCCTGCGTCAAAGGATGCATTTCCGCAGGGGGAGCACTAGAGGTCAACCCCTGCGCGCTCCCTCCAGCCCCTCAACTGAGTCGTCTTCCGGCCAGTCCAGTGATTATTACGCAGGTCGCTATCCAAACACTATAAGTGGGCGGGGTCGGGTTCTAGTATCTGGCCACCGTATGGGCTCCCCTGCTCCTCATTTCCCCACCGCTTCACCTTCTCCCACGACGTGCACTGCGCTTTTTTCCTTTAATTTCTCTCTGAACCGCCCATGAATTACAACTTCAATCACCGTGGTTTTCCGTGAGGAGGCCCAAGTGGAGGAACAATGCACCCGTCCGGTGGGTCTGAGCTCAGAAAAATCTGGCCAGCATTCAGGTCTTCAGGAGGGGAGTGGTGGCATGAATGTGGAGATAGCACCTGGCGATCCTAGACCTTCCGAAGGATGGTGCCGAATCGTCGAGGAACCACCGGAGGAGTAGTTTGGTTAATTTGGTTTTCTTGCTTCGCAGCCCATTTAATTGGGCATGTTTTAGATTATATTACTGTGTTGGACCTCTATAATATTTTTGAATTCTGCAAACGTTCAAGACTGGTTTCCCCGTATGAGGGCAGTCTTCTTTTTTGATTTTTTGATGACAAATTTTCCATAAGTCTGGGCGATGTTTTTTACTTCGGTCATGCTGTAATTTTATTCCCACTGTTAATAGATTAACTTTACTTAGAAAAAAAAAATGTTGCCCTGTTTCTATTTTAAACCTGTTTTTTGAAATACAAAGCCATGTTTATATGATTGTTTATAGTCGAAGTGCTGCAGGGTGGTTTATTATATTAATATTTCATGGCCGAATTATGTTCATAACAATTGGAAAAAAAAAATGTTGCCATGTTTCTATTTTAAACCTGCTTTTTGAAATACAGAGCCATGTTTATATGATTGTTTATAGTCGAAGCACTGTGGGGTGGTTTATTATATTAATATTTCACGGTCGAATTACGTTCATAACAATTGGAAAAAAAAATGTTGCCCTGTTTCTATTTTAAACCTGTTTTTTGAAATACATAACCATGTTTATATGGTCTACGTATTATACTCTTTCTCTGTATATCTACAGGAACCTTTTTGCTATGAACAGAGTGGATGTTGTAGCAGACTACTAATGGAAACAAGCGAGCTTGAACCTTACATCTCGGATGCAACACATGGTTACCAATTTTGGAATCAAGCGAGCCTGCGTTTCTGCAGATGGTTTTTATTTCCGGGAACAAGCGAGCCAAAACATACAATCGACCCTGGGTTTATACATATTTTTTCTCTATCATGGATGCTTTCTGTGTGAGGCGTATATCAATAGTACATGTCTCTGCACATTTCCTATATCCGCTTTATGATACTATTTTATGTGTTGACGGGTTATCACTCTGCCTTCAAAACTAGCGATGCTGGTCTATGTTGCTAGTTTATTGATATGCTCTGATGGTATTTTTATATTTTGGACATATCACACTCCTCACATGATTAGCGTTTTTCTCTGTTCAAGGATTTTGGGTACTTTAATTTTTATTTGGAACAATGGACGTCGGTACTCTATCTGTTGCTTTACTATTCTACATACTGTTATTTCACTTTCTTATAGATGCCTCGGGCATATTTGGATGCTTTCTCAGATTGTCGATAATCTCCATGTGGACCGTTACTGGGTTTTATATCGTGTCCCTGTATGGACATGGGGTATTTTTCTATCATTGTCTAGGGTGGGACTTCCACTTTTCTGGATGGATATTTGGGTTCCAATCTTCAGATGTGAAAATGTAATGACTTCATGGACTGTTTTTCTTCATATAATATATTCAAAACAACGTTTTTTCTCTTGTGAAAAAAAAATGATTGTTTATAGTCGAAGCACTGTGGGGTGGTTTATTATATTAATATTTCATGGTCGAATTATGTTCATAACAATTGGAAAAAAAAAATGTTGCCCTGTTTCTATTTTAAACCTATTTTTTGAAATACAGAGCCATGTTTATATGATTGTTTATAGTCGAAGCGCTGTGGGGTGGTTTATTATATTAATATTTCACGGTCATTGGAACGCCCACAATTCATAACAAATATTGGAGATTTATTGTCCTATTTTAAAGTTTCATTTTTTTTTTAAATTGAACCTCCCGTCGAGTGTCTGAAAACGCATTGTAAGCGTCGGTCCCGCGTCTTGAATGATTCCGTCGGTCTTACATGACGAGTTCTTGGGGTCGGTATTCAAGTGCTTTGGAATCGTCGATATTGCGGCAACACGGGGCTGTGGGTGTGTGCGCAATGCGTGGGTCTTTTTGACACTTTTGTGTGGCGTGAGGTTACGTGACTTAAAAACGCGAGAAAGGCAACGATCGCCGGAAGAAGCGACATTAAACGGACACATTCACGTCGGGTACCGCGGTTTGCAACGTCGGAAGAGCGACGTTCAAAACGTCGGACCACAATTTGTCGGAATTGCAACAGTTTAGAAACGTCAGAAGAGCGACGTTCAAAATGTTGGACCACATTTCGTCGGAATCGCGACAGTTTACAAACGTCGGAAGCGCGACGGCTTGGGAAACGTCGGAAGAGCGACATTTTTTTGGAAGCGACGGAAAAAGTGTCGGTAGTGCGACACTTTGTCAGTGCGTCGAAATTGCTACGTAATGATAAACCACATTTTTCCATCCTCGAACTGTCGCTCTTGCAACGACTATGTGTCGGAATAGCGACGAAGTGGCCGTCGGAAATTGGGCCAAATTTTCTAGTGAGTTAATCATGAGATCATGTTCAAACCTTTGAGACAATCGATTCTGTTTCATTGGGAAAGATAGAAGATCTGCGCGCATTACAAACAGTAAACCTTAAATTAACCATTGTTGAGGAGCCTGGGGTCACTTGTTAGTAAACCTTAGATTAACCATGTTGAGGAGCCTTCAAGGGATTGAGCTTTGTTACTTTGCCCTTGCGCGTGGAATCGGATCGTAGATTGTTCCCCCAGTTGTATTTGTTACTGTTGGTAACGTTAGTGTCCATAAGCTTAAGATTATTTCCTACGGTGACGATGAAGGAAAGATCTCACTGTACTTGGAGCAGACGTCGAATAGACTCACTTGGACTCTCTGGGGGGTTTTCTTCACACGAGATGGTTTTGTGAAGAAACTTGTGCCATTCTGTTTCATTAAGCAGGTTATCGGGGTAACTGTTCCAACCACCCTTTCTGTATTAAATTTCTACTAAGTTGGATTTCATCACCAACTAGTGTTTTTAGTACGGGAAGTTACTGTTTGTGTGTGGTTTGAACTCTTAGATTTTTTAGGCATGTGATTCAGTTGTTTGCTTCTTAAGAGACTTTAGGTGTTTTTATTGAGATTTTCTTTGTTTGCATGTGATTGATTAATTTTTAATCGTGGAAGAATTACTGAGACAGTCCCGGAGACTTCAGGGGAAGCCCCCTGAATATACACCAAGTCAGCTTGAAGGAATGCATGCTCTAGTATCATCTAGTACCGGTAGAATTAGATCAACAGAAATTGGAAGTTCATCTATATTTGTTCATCCTGATCATCAAATACCCATGACAGAACACATTCAAGAACCGATTTCATTTTCCGAAGTTACTGGTAGTATTTCTCCTTCCAATGAACTAGCTGAAGAATTTGAAATTTCCGAGCCTGACACTAAACATTATGTTTTGGAAACATCCTTAGGATTTATTACACCAACTTCTAGCGATCCTGGTTCACCTAGGGTAAGAAATATTGTTACTGAGATCTTCTATCTGGCCTCATTTCTATTGAAGAACTTGCTAGTCCAGATGAAGAATTATCTCTTCTCGAATCCCCTCAGTCTTTAAATCTTAGGCAGCGTGAATCCATTTTCTACAGCCCTATTCGGAGTGACTCTTGGTATCTATCTTTGACAAACTTTTTAGAAAACCCGGGTCTTGATTTTTCTCCACCTCGAATTCCATTTCATCCTACGTCCAGAGGTTACTATCCTTCATCCATTATGGCAGGAGAGTCATCTATGTTTTCCCAAACACTGGAAGCATTTTTACATGGTGGTCCTTCTGTTCCTTTGGGGTATCAAGCTCTTTCTAGTACTTTCTCAGGAGCAGCTCCTTGACCAATTGAACAAGTATTATCATCTGGTCTTAATGGAATTAAAAATGAAACGTCGAACACAGAGCAAATATTTATGATGTCTGGTAATATTCCGAATCCTCAACCTCAAGGTAGTCAGTTACCTCCGGGGGGACAATTTCAAGGAAATCAGTTACCGCCTGGGGGGCAACCTCAAGGTAGTCAATTACCGCCTGGGGGGCAACCTCAAGGCAGTCAGTTACCACCTGGGGGGCAACCCCAAGGTAAATTTTTCCCAGGAAAAACTGTGGCACAATATTATTTTGGAGAACAACCTCAAGGACAGTACATACCTCAAGGTTATCAACCTTCAGGACAGTACATACCCCAAGGTCAACCCCAAACTCAGTATGTTCCTCAAGGTCCTTATCAACCCCAGATTCAGTACGCGCCTCAGGGTTATCAAATTCAAGGTCAGTACCCAACTCAAGGTTTCCAAATGCTTTCTGGTCAATCATTTGTACAAGGAGCCAGAAATTTACCACTCAATTATCAACCCTACGTTCAACCAGGCTATGGTCCTTACGTTAAACCTTCTACAGGAAAATACCCCGAAATAAACATGGTGTGGGATCCGTCCCAAATTTAATAGACTATGCAACCTAATGTGCAGTTGGCTACTCAACCTGGACAGCCTTTGGTTTCTGGTCCAACCCAGAAACCTATCCAGCCGATTATTCAAACCCCTGCACCTGGTTCTGTTCAGCAGTCTGGGCCTAGTACACCTCAGACTCCACCTCAAACTGCTACAACTACTGCAACATATGTTCAAACTATAACACCTGTCTCTAGGGTATCTGTAGCTCTGGTTTCTTATATCCCTGCATCCGTGCAAATCCCTCAAGTCTCTGTACCCTAGTCAAGACCTACAGTTCAGACTTCGATCCAGATACCTGCAGTACAAGCTGGTACAAGTATGATTGTCACAATTCAACCACAATTCCCGTATCAACCATACCAGGGACAGTATCAATTCGGTCTCGTTTCACAAAACCCATTTTATCAGTATCAACCGTACCATGGCTATACTTATCAATAGCCTCAACAACCACAGTTTGGTCCAGTTAATCCTGGTTTCCCGGGGGGTTATACAATTCCTAATGCAAATCCGAGGAGGCCCAAGTGGAGGAACAATGCACCCGTCCGGCGGGTTTGAGCTCAGAAAAATCTGGCCAGCATTCAGGTCTTCAGGAGGGGAGCGGTGGCGTGACATGGAGTATTTTTCTATCATTGTCTGGGGTGGGACTTCCACTTTTTTGGATGGATATTTGGGTTCCAATCTTCAGATGTGAAAATGTAATGACTTTATGGATTGTTTTTCTTCATATAATATATTCAAAACAGCGTTTTTTCTCTTGTGAAAAAAAATTATTGTTTATAGTCGAAGCGTTGTGGGGTGGTTTATTATATTAATATTTCACGGTCGAATTATGTTCATAACAATTGGAAAAAAAAAAATGTTTCTCTGTTTCTATTTTAAACCTTTTTATTTGAAATACAGAGCCATGTTTATATGATTGTTTATAGTCGAAGCGTTGCAAGGTGGTTTATTATGTTAATATTTCACAGTCATTGGAACGCCCACAATTCATAAAAAATATTGGAGATTTATTGTCCTATTTTAAAGTTTCATTTTTTTTTATTTAAATTGAACCCTCCGTCAGTGTACCTACGCATTGTAAGCGTCGGTCTTCTGACGTCTTGAATGATTTCCGTCGGTCTTGTGACAGTTCTTCCAAGGGTCGGTATTGCGATGCTTTTGGAATACGTCGGTATTGCGACGCTTCTGGGACGCGTCAGTCTTGCGACACTTTTGCAATGCGTCGGTCTTGCGACACTTTTGTATGGCGTCGGAATTGCGACAGCTTAAAAACGTCGAAAGAGCAACAGTATAAAAACGTCGGAAGAGCGACATTCAAAACGTCGGACCACATTTCGTCAGAATTGCAACAGTTTACAAACGTCGGAAGAGCGACGTTCAAAACGTCGGACCACAATTTGTCGGAATTGAAACAGTTTAGAAATGTCAGAAGAGCGACGTTCAAAACGTCGGACCACATTTCGTCGGAATCGCGACAGTTTACAAACGTCGGAAGCGCGACAGCTTGGGAAACGTCGGAAGAGTGACACTTTTTTGGAAGCGACGGAAAAAGTGTCGGTAGTGTGACACTTTTTCAGTGCGTCGGAATTGCGACGTAATGATAAACCACATTTTTTCCATCCTCGAACTGTCGCTCTTGCGACGACTATGTGTCGGAATAGCGACGAATTGGTCGTCGGAAATTGGGCCAAATTTTCTAGTGAGTTAATCACGAGATCATGTTCAAACCTTTGAGACAATCAATTATGTTTCATTGGAAAAGATAGAAGATCTGCACGCATTACAAACAGTAAACCTTAAACTAACCATTGTTGAGGAGCCTGGGGTCACTTGTTGGTAAACCTTAGATTAACCATGTCGAGGAGCCTTCAAGGGATTAAGCTTTGTTACTTTGCCCTTGCGCGTGGAATCGGATCGTAGATTGTTCCCCTAGTTGTATTTGTTACTGTTGGTAACGTTAGTGTCCATAAGCTTAAGATTATTTCCTAAGGTGACGATGAAGGAAAGATCTCACTGTACTTGGAGCAGACATCGACTAGACTCACTTGGACTCTCTGGGGGGGTTTCTTCACACGAGACGGTTTTGTGAAGAAAATTGTGCCAGTCTGTTTCATTAAGCAGGTTATCGGGGTAACTGTTCCAACCACCCTTTCTGTATTAAATTTCTACTAAGTTGGATTTCAACACCAGCTAGTGTTTTTAGTACAGGAAGTTACTGTTTGTGTGTGGTTTGAACTCTTAGATTTTTTAGGCGTGTGATTCAATTGTTTGCTTCTTTAGATACTTTAGGTGTTTTTATTGAGATTTTCTTTTTTTGCATGTGATTGATTAATTTTTAATCTTGGAAGAATTACTGAGACAGTCCCGGAGACTTCAGGGGAAGCCCCCTAAATATACACCAAGTCAGCTTGAAGGGATGCATGCTCTAGTATCATCTAGTACCGGTAGAATTAGATCAACAGAAATTGGAATTTCATCTATAGTTGTTCATCCTGATCATCAAATACCCACGACAGAACACATTCAAGAACCGATTTCATTTTCCGAAGTTACTGGTAGTATTTCTCCTTCCAATGAACTAGCTGAAGAACCTGAAATTTCCGAGCCTGACACTAAACATTATGTTTTGGAAACATCCTTAGGATTTATTACACCAACTTCTAGCGATCCTGGTTTACCTAGGGTAAGAAATATTGTTACTGAAGATCTTCTATCTGGCCTCATTTCTATTGAAGAACTTGCTAGTCCAGATGAAGAATTATCTCTTCACGAATCCCCTCAGTCTAAATCTTAGGCAGCGTGAATCCATTTTCTACAGCCCTATTCGGAGTGACTCTTGGTATCTATCTTTGACAAACTTTTTAGAAAACCCGGGTCTTGATTTTTCTCCACCTCGAATTCCATTTCATCCTATGCCCAGAGGTTACTATCCTTCATCCATTATGGCAGGAGAGTCATCTATGTTTTCCAAAACACTGGAAGCATTTTTACATGGTGGTCCTTCTGTTCCTTTGGGGTATCAGGCTCTTTCTAGTACTTTCTCAGGAGCAGCTCCTCGACCGATTGAAAAAGTATTATCATCTGGTCTTAATGGAATTAAAAATGAAACGTCGAACACAGAGCAAATATTTATGATGTCTGGTAATATTCCGAATCCTCAACCTTAAGGTAGTCAGTTACCTCCGAGGGGACAATTTCAAGGAAATCAGTTCCCGCCTGAGGGGCAACCACAAGGTAGTCAATTACCGCCTAGGGGGCAACCTCAAGGCAGTCAGTTACCACTTGGGGGGCAACCCCAAGGTAAATTTTTCCCAGGAAAAATTGTGGCACAATATTATTTTGGAGAACAACCTCAAGGACAGTACATACCTCAAGGTTATCAACCTTCAGGACAGTACATACCCCAAGGTCAACCCCAAACTCAGTATGTTCCTCAAGGTCCTTATCAACCCCAGATTCAGTGCGCGCCTCAGGGTTATCAACTTCAAGGTCAGTACCCAACTCAAGGTTTCCAAATGCTTTCTGGTCAATAATTTGTACAAGGAGCCAGAAATTTACCACTCAATTATCAACCCTACGTTCAACCAGGCTATGGTCCTTACGTTCAACCTTCTACAGGACAATACCCCGGAATAAAGATGGTGTGGGATCCGTCCCAAACTTAATAGACTATGCAACCTAATGTGCAGTTGGCTACTCAACCTGGATAGCCTTTGGTTTCTGGTCCAACCCAGAAACCTATCCAGCCTATTATTCAAACCCCTGCACCTGGTTCTATTCAGCATTCTGGGCCTAGTACACGTCAGACTCCGCCTCAAACTGCTACAACTACTACAACATATGTTCAAACTATAACACCTGTCTCTGGGGTATCTGTAGCTCTGGTTTCTTCCATCCCTGCATCCGTGCAAATCCCTCAAGTCTCTATACCATAGTCAAGACCTACAGTTCAGACTTCGATCCAGATACCTGCGGGACAAGCTGGTACAAGTATGATTGTCACAATTCAACCACAATTCACGTATCAACCGTACCAGGGACAGTATCAATTCGGTCTCGTTTCAGAAAACCCATTTTATCAGTATCAACCGTACCTTGGCTATACTTATCAATAGCCTCAACAACCACAGTTTGGTCCAGTTAATCCTGGTTTCCCGGGGGGTTATACAATTCCTAATGCAAATCCGATTCCCAATTATCCTGGAAATGCTCTGGTTACTCAAGGTTTTCGTGACCCTAACCGTCAGTTACCATTTATTGCAACTTTGGATTTACCTGATTTGACACACCTTATGAATGATCCAATTTTCTATCATCTGTATCAGCCGCCAATGCCGCATAAGTTTCCCAGTGATATACCAAAATTAGAGGGTAAGTTAGGAGAGGATCCGTCAAATCACGTTATGAATTATCACCTCTGGTGTGTGTCTAATTCGATAATTGATGATTCAATTCGCTTACATATTTTTCAACGAACTCTTATTGGTCTTGTCGCCAAATGGTACATTGAGTTACCACAAGGCTCTTTTAATAATTTCAGTCAGTTAGCAACTTCCTTCTTAACTCATTTTTAGTTTCCTATCAGATACGACAATGGAACAGAACTATTGACTTCGCTAAATCAATCCACGTCCACATATATTTCTGATCATATTCACGAATGGCGATGTAGAAGGTGTTTGGTGAAAGTTTACATTCCGAATCAAATTTTGGAAGAATGGTTTGTTAAATCATTATTACCCAAAATAAATGAAGATGTAGCTAAGGCCAGAGTTTTCACTGAGGAGAAATTCATTGCTCAAGCTCAGTACCTTGACCTCATCTATACGCAGTCAGGTACTTTACATGAAAAAATCCTCGATCTTCCAAAACAAGGTCAAATAACTGTAGCTCCTTCAGGGTCTCATGTCGCTGATGGTATGATTGGTACAGTTAATACTAAAATCAAGAAGAAATATTCAAAGAATTCTTCTCCTATAATAACTTTACCTGATTCCCCAAAAGGAGAATCTTCCGTTAAAATTTCTGCCGACATTCATGTCATAGAGACATCTACGTCCAAATATAAATCCGGCGGTAAAAAGAAGGGGAAGAATAAAAACAAAAATAATTCAAAAGATAAAATTGATAAAAATGAATCTAATGACGAAAAATGCAAGCCTCGCTATCCTTGTTTCAATTGCGGCGAGGATCATTTTACTAAAGAATTCCCACATCTAGCAGAGGTTTTGAAATTCGTTAAAGGTTCTCAACAACCCGTTGTCTTGAAGGATCCTTTTCCTACTCAAGATAGTAAGATGATTGGTTCTACCTCGAATGCCTCAGAAGAACCCATTTTGATGATGTATCATGTCAGGATTGTGATGCGATCGCAAGATTATGGTAGTAAATTCCTGTTGGTGGTAAATAAGCAGAATATTCTAATTCAAACACATCAACTACACCTCCTCCCGTTTCTAATCTGCTACAGATCGAGAAACCCAATCCAGACTTAGTAATAAAACCGCCTGCTAAAGGTGTTCTTCATAAATCATCTTTCAATCCACATGCGAGAGCTGCTCAGAATTACAACATTGTTGAGGACTTAGCTATTTCCCCTTCAGCAATGTCGGCTTTGGAAGTGCTGCAATCGTGCCTAGCACAGCGTAAATTACTTTTTTCTACCATAGGAGCTGTCGATATTCAGGACTCGAACCTAATAATCTTCGATTTAGAGAATAGTACACCTCGCCTACCTCATCAAATGGCTTTCTACATTCGAGTATTAGTCAAAAAGAGACCGATCTTTTGGACTGTGATTGATGAGGGAGCTTCTACGTGTATTATGTCGATCTAGTGTTGGAAATTGCTTGGTTCTCCTACACTCAATCAGTCTCCAATAATTATAAAGGCTTTTGATGGCCGAGGGTTCCATCCTTTCGGTATTTTGCAGGATTTAGCTATAGGGGTCGAAGGAAAAACCGTAAATCTAGATGTGGAAGTGGTTGATGCCCTTCTAGATTACAACCTTCGCCTGGGTCGTAGTTGGTCTTATGCTATGACTGTTGTTGTTTCTTCGGTCTTTCGGCTTATCAAGTTTCTACATCAAGGAAAGATCATTACAATAGACCAGTTAACTTATTTCTCCTATGATCCAGCCTCTATAGAAACAATCCAGCACGTCTGTAAATCAACTATCCCTTACAAGGATGTTGGAGTAGGTTTGATTAAAGATTCTGGTTTACTAGGAACTTTTTCCTTTCCTCCTCCTAACGTATCACCTTCTATTGCAACTATTCATATGATTTCATTTAATACTATTACATTTGATGATCCTTGGATCATACCTTCAGACTCCGAGTTGGATTCATTTGATGGCGCGATGCCTTTGAGTCCCTTTGAAATTTCATATCAGGCTATACAGTCGCTTTCTGATCCTTCTTCAACCGAAACTGATCCAATGAATGGGATCCATGAGGAATCACTTTCTATATCTAGCTCAGCCACAACGACATTTCTCGATCTTGTTCATACTGATGAGCAGATTCGTGAACTTTTGTCTGTTGACGATTTACCATGGGAAGATCTACATCACTGATCTTTGTTTTTACCTGAGCTGGATCATTTTGAAAATGATTTCGCTTCTATTTTTACTACTGAATATGTCAAAGAACCGTAGAATCCATTGCAAAATCCTGATTCTGAGTTAAATTTGGAAAATATCTCTCAAACGATTCCAATTGACATTTCAGTTAAACCAGGAATAATTGAAAACATTCATATAGGTGCTTGTTGTACGGACGATGAAATCCAAACTTATAAAGCCCTATTTCAAGAATTCTGTGACGTGTTTTCTTGGTAATATGAAGAAATTCCAGGGATTGATCCATCAATTGTTGTACATGAAATCAAGAATTACCCGGATGCCAAACCTGTCCATCAACGTTTACGTCAGATACATCCGAGAAAAGATACTGCTATCAAAGCCGAAGTTGAGAAATTACTTCGTGCAGGTTTCATTTATCCAATTCCTTTAACCGATTGGGTATTGAATATTGTTCCTGTTAACAAAAAACAAGGAACGATAACAGTATGTATCGACTATAGGGATATTAATCGAGCTTGTCCTAAAGACAATTATCCAACCCCCTATATCGATCAAATTATCGACGATTGTGCCGGCAGTGAAATTTTTTCCTTTATGGATGGTTTTTCTGGTTACAATCAAAAAAATATACTCCCTACTGATCGGCCTAAAACAGCTTTCATTTGTCTGTGGGGAAAATTTGCTTATTGCAAACTACCCTTTGGATTGAAGAACACTGGGGAAAATTTTCAAAGGGCTATGTCTTATGCATTTCATGACATTAAGAAAATTGTGCAGCCTTATCTCGATGATTTACCTGCTCATTCATCGCGTAGGGCCGACCATCTTACTCATTTATGAGAAATCTTAATGAGATGTAGGCATTATCGAATTCGGATGAATCCACACAAATGTTTTTTTTGTGTAGAATCGGGTCGCTTACTGGGATTTATTGGTTCAAAAGAAGGCATTCACGTTGATCCGTTGAAGGTTGAAGCTATTGTCAATCTTCCTCCTCCTTCGACTCTGCGCCAACTCCAAAGTTTGCAGGGGAAAGAAAACTTTTTACGTCGGTTCATTCCTAACTACGTCGAGTTAACAAAGGGTTTTACCAGGTTGTTAAAATAGAACGTTCCATTCTTTTGGGATGAGATCGCTAATTGATCTTTTGATGCACTCAAACACGTGTTGACCCATGCACCGTTATTGCATCCTCCCAATTACAACCAGGACTATTTTTTGTACCTTGCCCCCTCTCATTCCACTATTGGGATGGTTTTAGTTCAGGAAGATGAATTCAACAATGAACATGTGATTTACTATCTTAGTCAAAATCTGCATATGACTGAGATCAAATACACACATGTGGAGAAATTGGCCTTGGCAGCTGTTCAAGTTGTCCAAAGATTTTGACACTACATGTTATTACACAAAACCACAGTAATTTCTGACTGTAACCCTATGATGTACATCTTGACCAAACAATAGCTAGGGGGCAAGTATTCCAAATGGATAGTTATCCTGTAGGAATTTGACTTGGAATTTGAAAAATCCAAGGCAAAGAAATCTTTGGTTTTTTCCAAACTGATGTGTGATTTCCCGTATACTAACACTGAAACTGTGGCAGAACAGCCCATTGCGGACGAATCCTTGTTTCTTATCAGTACTCTTGATCCTTGGTATGGGGATATTATTGTTTATCTCCAAACCCAATATTTTCGGTCTAAAATCTCACGATCTCAGTGATGGAAAATACGTTTCCACTCCCAACAATACAATATTATTGGTGATACACTCTATCGTCATGGAGCAGATTCTATTTTCCGACGCTGTCTTACTCATGAAGAAGCTGAAAAGGTTCTAAATGACTGCCATTCTGGAGCATGTGGTGGTCATATGTCTGGGTATGCCACATCCAAAAATATATTGCACGCTGTTTATTTCTGGTCGTCGTTATTCAAAGATTGTATCTATGCAGTCTAAAAATGCCACAATTGTCAGGTCTTTGATTGTAAAATGCGTGCACCACCCGATCCTCTTCACCCTATAATTTCTTTCGATCTTTTTTCAAAGTGGGGTATTGACTTTATTACATGTAACCCTCACTCGGCCGGGGGGCATGCATATATTATCTTAGCGGTAGATTATTTTACTAAGTGGGCCGAGGTGATGCCTACATTTTCGACAGATGGCAAGACTGCTGCAACTTTCATGTTCAATCATATAATTTCTAGATTCGGTGTTCCTCAAACCATTATTACAGATCATGGAAGTCATTTTCGAAATATCATGATGACTGAATTGACAGATCAACTTGGCTTGCGCCACGATAGTTCTACTCCTTATTATCCACAGGCTAATGATCTGGTTGAAGCTATCAATAAAGTTTTAGTCACTATGATTAAAATAATTATTGGTATTCATAAGTCGAATTGGCATTCTATGTTATTTTTAGCACTTTGGGCATATCAGACCTCAGTAAAAACATCAACTGGTTTCACTCCCTTTCAACTAGTTTACGGTTTGGAAGTTGTGTTTCCTATTGAATGCGAAATTCCATCATTAAAATTAGCCATAGAATTACTCCCAGCTACGTCTGAAGAGGAGAAACATTTTTTTACTTAGCTCAGCTAGATGAGAATCAAGGAAATGTTGCATTAGCAAATGAGGCTCATGTCAAACGAATAAAGGCTCAGTACGATAGAAATGTGTAATTTTTCAGAAGGAGACCTAGTCTTAGTGTACGATCAAGCCAACGATAAACTAGGGGCTGGAAAATTTGTGCCCATGTGGCATGTTCCTTTCATTGTTAAGTGAAAGCTGGAAAAAGGGGCCTATGAGCTGATAGATTTCAACGGTGTCCCTTTAGATAAACCCATAAATGGGCTTTATCTGAAGAGATATTATGCTTAAATTTGGTGTGGAGATTTTTTATTAGATTAGATTTCTTTACTGTTGGTGTGTCTTAGATTAGAAAAGTGTGCCTAGTTTAGAGTGTGTTCTTATCACTATTCCTGCTTATCTGAATTTTACTCTTGATATTGCAGATGTCGGCGTCTCTTCAAACCTACATTGGTTTTGCTGATGGTGTTTGTCGTAGTACACAGAACATTTCTTCCACATCTTGAGTTATCTATTTACCCTCTGACGAGTTAGTATCCATGCATGGGGTAAGCCTCGGCCAAACAACAAATAACATTGCAGAGTATAGTGCAGTGATTGAGTTATTATTTGAATCCATATCGTTTGGAATTCAGAGTTTGATTGTTAGGTTGGATTCTGAACTTGTTGTATTACAGCTTAACAGGGTTTATGCCATTAGAAATCCAGTGTTATTATGGTTATTTTTAAGAGTTTGTCTCTTGGAACGTGAATTTGATTACATTTAATATCAGCATATTCCAAGACATTTAAATACATTAGCAGATGCAGTTGCTTCTAGTATGATAAATCGACATTTGCAATAATCAAAATAGTAAATTAAACAACATTCAATAACATGTACACAGATAGCCAGCAATAGTGATATATCATAACATAGAAGTTTTTTTCAAAAATATACATCATATTCGATCATAGGTTGAAAACACCTTATGATCAGCAAAAATGATATACAAAATGTCAAAAATATGAGTCTACAACACGATCATCCTATCACTAATGATGATCACGATAAGAGACCACTTCCCTGGCCACCCTACATAGAAACCTCCGAAAAGGTCCTAGGACACCAATCACATATCTCTGTAATCTAAGCGGAATATCATCTATGTCGATCTCTAGAATGTCTAGATTCAGGCACTCTAGGTGATGCTCTAAATCAGACATGATATCTGTTGATTGGCCCTTTGGGGTTGGTGCTACGGCAGCTAGATGCCTCCTCTCATAATACTGGAGATGGGTTGGTCGTCGTGGGCCCACATCTGCATTTAAAAAATTTTGATTATTAGTTTTGAGACGATTAAAATACAAAAAAAAAAATAGAACTTGGAAATTGTTGAAAAATGATTTTTACCTGATTCATCCCACTGTTCCCCTGCTGGGAGATCCATCTCTCGGTCGCCACGGAAATCTATCCCAGTGTATGGAAAGTCCTTTATGACAAAAATTTTGTGTTCTAACCAACGAAAATATGTAGAAGGAAATCGAACAACCTCGACGCCCTCAGCAACATGACAGGCCATCAATGCAACCCAACGAACCATCCTAGGTTCTCGAGGTCGACCAGCATCAACAGGAATGTTCTGCGGAGCTAACATGGGGATCCTCTCTAGAGAAAAGGTGACTAAAATGGATCCATATCCAAATTTGTTTATATTTCCGTTCTTTGCTCTGGTTAGTTGGCCTTTTACATTGGCCAACACAGCTTCGCACCAGTTGAAAATGGTGCCTCGAAAACAGTCTATAGCAATGCGCATCTAGGAACTGGTAGCCACATGCAATGCTGCACTCCCACACATTCTGGTGACAGTAAATGCAATAAATTTAAGCTCGGGACAGATGATAGTTTTTATTTCAATCCTTGTCCCGGGGGTCTGCCTGATCATTACAGAACTCTAATCGAAGACTAGCGACAGACTGGCCACCTAGCCTAGTCCCAAACAAAGAAATTTGTTTGCCCCTCTTGGACAAACTAGTCAAAAAATAGATATTCTCCAGCTCAATTTCGAGCCGGTGGCCACCAATAATGAAACATTGGTCCTGTACATTCCATCTATTCACCAGCCACGTCAGGAGGTGTACCTGTGCCCTCATTCCCTCAATGGCCCAGAATTTATACAAACTGCATGCTCTTAATGCCTGCATTGTAGGAAAATGAAGCATTACAGCGTCATCTATGTCTTCATGCTCACGTTCTCTCCAAATTAGCATCTTGTATATCCTATAATGCATAAAAAGATATATTAAAACAATATAGTTTTAAAAAATTTGGGTGGAATTGAAGAAATTTAAGTTTGAAATTTAATTGCGTGGGGTCTGCACTCTATTTTCATACACAGTGCATATGTACGCACGGGTGCTATGGAACAGGTGTAGACCCACGACTTTTTTCTATGTAGAAAAAATTTGGGGTCCACAGGGCCCGCGTGTTGCACCTACGGACCCCCGCGGGCGATTTTTTGAACCTATTTTTCCCTTAAAAATGAAATCTAAAGCCTAAAAATGAAATGTAAAGAGATGAAATGCAAGATAAGGAGGTCATGGATTACCTGGAGCTGTCGGTTCTCGATTTCGCCAGACGAATTTCCAGAATCTTCACAGGAACTTTTTTACGCAAAAGCTCTCACTTTTCATTCTGAACTCAAATGGTAAAAATGAAGTTAGAAAAGTCCTTTTTATAAGTTTTTTTGAATAAATGAATTTTTAATTTGTTTATTTTTCACTTTAAAAAGGTTATTTTTGAAAGCATTTTTATTTATCGTAAACAGGTATGTGTAATGTTTCGAGTTTTTGTGCAGAAATTGGATTTTCTGGGGAAATTGATCGTTTTTTAACAAAGAGCATACTTTTATCACTTTTTTGAACTCTTTCAAAAATTTACGAAAAAGCGAAAACTTGGAGTCCTCTTTTAAGCTCTTTTCAGACTCTCGAAAATTGAAAATATTGCCGAGCAATTGATTATTCGAACTCGTTAAAATAAATAAATGATCGTCCTTTCAGTATAAGTTTACACCTTTTACGGACTGAAATGGACTATTTACGAAAAAGGTATACATTGACTAATTATGGTCAATAGAGTTCTCTCCTGCATTATTTTATCCTTTTTCGGGCTCGAGAGACTAAATTTATGAAAAATTACCCCCATGGAGTCTTCTTGAGTTTTTTTCTTCTGACTCCCTAAAATTGAAAAAACACCGAGTTTCTCCTATACTGGACTCGTTAAAATTTAACAGTAAAGGACCTTTTCAATTTCAAAACAGGAATGAACCACTCCTTCTTAGGGTTCGAATCTTAAACTAAGTTGGACTCATCCGAAGGATGAGCTTATAAACATGCAAATGTTATCCTCCTCAAGCTTGTCAAAAATAAAGAGGTACTTGCCAGAAATGGTGGGGGAAAAGAGAGAAAAATGAACTTGTTTGTTGTATTTTGATTATTTGAAAAGCTGTTAACCACTCTTGAACATGACACTTTTTGCTCACCTGGGTTGGGAAAATCCTTTGCCTAACAGTTAATCAAACCATTTTGAAAGTCTTCAGCCGGTTTCTAGGTATTAGCTTTGGGTCAATTTTCACCAAACCATCTGCAGTGTCGTTATGTGTTCAAGAGGATAGTTCAAACAAACCATTCATCTGTAAAATATCTGTCATCCATTTTGACCATCCCTGAGTCAGTCCTTTCCAATATATTTCTTCAAAACTTGATCTATGATTTCGTGTTGTGGGCTTGCCTACGATGGATCACTTTCTATCAACGACAACTCATTATCTAGGAAGTTGATCTAGAAATCGTCAGTACCTTGAAATATGCATGCCTCAATGGCAGGTTTCTCACCTTCGACAACAGGTTGCATTATTGACCTTTGATCAAAAGATTCTGTGACATGTTCGACTTTAGCTCATTCATTCACATCTCATGGATTATACTGAGTACTTTGAGAGCCATTGACATTACTGGTGGTTACTCTCACACTTGTTAACAGTCTACATCATTGGCTGGTAATCAAGTGGTTTCTACCATGTTCGACTTTGACACATTCATTTACATGGATAGAATTGTACTAGTTCGAGAAGTGGAAATCAAGACCCTAGATCTAGTTTCTACCATCCAGGCTGCGAGGAATTTTGTTATCATTTATATAGTGGAATATTCATAAACATATGGCTGCATCCATACTGTGTCTACATATGTCTATATTGTTGATGTATTGAAAATCATTCCTGTATCAGAACAGTTTAAATCAGTTTCTAGTTAGTTTTGATCTGAGTATGGGAATGCCTACCTCAGCGATGATATGTCTACATATATATATTTTGCATTGAAATTTTTTACAGGTTCCAACTGGGGTGTCCACAGGATGATCCTTGAAATGATAAAGTACTACACTCTTCATATATGATAGACTTCAGCTTCATCTATTCCAAACTTTGCACTTCAGGGGGCAATCTGTTGCACTGAAAATTGTCATCTTAACATTCTGCTATCTGTATGAACTCATTATCACTCATACTTCCTCCTTTGCAAGTCTAACATATTATTTCCTCATGTCAAGCCTTGAAAATAAGAGAAAAGTTCTTAAAAATCTCCTTAACTATGGTATCACACTTTCTCTTCATCTTGCCTGCGGTCCCGCACCTATTGTTCATGACTCCTGCATACCTGAATGCACTTTATCTGTGTTATGGGTGCAGACCCCTGTAAAATATTAAAAAGGCGCAAGTAAACTCAAAAATCTCACTTTCAGTAAATTCTAGAAGCCTCTATAAAGAATCTTGCGGTGGAAGAACCACTCTTTTGAGGTTCATGTATCCCTTACCTTAAGGAGCTAACCCCTTGATGTGAGGAGCTTATCCCTTTGAAGAATGATTCTATCCCTTCATATTTGGAACTGAAACCTCCTCTTTTGCACTATAAAAAGAGGCATTGGGTAGCCTCAAGGGGAGTTCAAGCTTTAGAATTATTTGAGGTTAAGTGCTGTTGGGATTCAGACTCATTTAACTGAGATTTTGTGAGGAGAGATTACATACCTCTATTTGTCTCAGTTGGAAGAGTTCAAGGCTTGTCAGAGTAGAGGAGATTCCTGCTTCAGACCCCGGGAAGGCCTGTTCAACATCAAGGCTAAGGTTGTAAGGTTTTATTTATTCAAAGTTAATACAAATGAATTCATTTTTCTCAATAAGTTGTTAATTAACTGTTTATTTCATGGATTCCTTGATCACCATGATAGGCATGATTTATAATATTTACTATACAGGTGCTATTTAATGTTTGCTTGTTTGTGACTACAGGTCTATAAGGATAACTCCTTCAAGTGATCGACGGATAACTACTTCGAACAAACATTGGATCTACTATAAGACCTTAACACCTTTATAGTATTCTTTTGTAAATCGCATATGTCTAGAGAAATATAGGTTTATTTGGTTGTTTTTTGCTAGATTACTTTTTGGTACTAGGGAGATCGATCTTATCCGCAAGATTGATTTATCCGGTCAACACAAAGGAGAAATAAGAACATCATTTAATTCTTTAAGAAAAAACTTTTGTTGTTGCTTAAGTTTACTTACTTCATACATGGAGATATTGGCTTTCACTTTCTTCATGTCTTCAATGATGTTATATTCTATGTCCTTATCGGAAACGACAAGAGTTTTGGATTTAGAAAGTGAATTAGAATGGGATGTGGAAGACTCGAGTGATTTGGGAGGAGAGACTAGATACTTAGGAGAAGAATTCTTCAAGGTAGTTTTATCTTTTTTAATAGGAGTAACTGATTTCTGCTTTGAATATAATGATGGCGAATCGTTATCTCTTTTACTCCTAGTTTCAGTTGGTAACGCTTCTTTCTCTTCCTTGTTTTCATATGTAGTGAGAATAAAGTCCCTTAAGCCATGTGTTTCGACCAATTCTTCTTCTCCTTTTGATTCTTCTGCAAACAAAGATTTATCTTCATCTTCTTCTTGATCTAATTCTGCATTAGATGTAACACTAGGTGGTTGAGAGGATGAAGCTTGTGTTTTCCTAAAATATCTAAAATTCTTTCGATGTGAATCTGAAACCTATTTTTTATTTTGACCATTTCGTTTGACATTGTTTTAAGAACTTTCTGTAGTCCTTCTAAATTGAAAGGGTCGTTTAATGGTTTCTTTTTAATTTATTCTTTGAAATTTACTTTCTTAGATTTTCTTTCTTCTATAATGGTCTTTTTTTCTAAGGCTAAAATATTTTTTTCGCCAGATGTATCTTCTTTCATGTTATCAGTCGGTGTGTTTTTATTAGCTCTATCTATGAATATGGAAATGTTTTAGGGTAATGCAGAAATATACCATTCTATATGAACATCTTCACCAGGTTGAGAAGCTTGCGGAATCTTGTTAAGAAATTTATTAAACATAGAATTAAAATATTTCATCCTTTCATTTAGATTTGTTTTCAAATTGGAAATATCATTGATTGATGTCTCAGTTGTGCGATCATCTCCCAATTTTTTCAAAAAATTCTCTTGAAACATATTCCAATTATTAATAGAACATGGTGGTAAAGAAAAGTACCAGGATCTTGTTGATCCTAAAAATGTATATGGAAAAAGTCTACATATGCAATCTTCCTCTGACACCTCTTTAAGATTAATGGCTAGCATAAAATTATGCAGGTGTTCTTCTACCTGGGTCACTTCATCTAGATTAAAATTTTGTAACCATCTCTCTATATATTTAGGAAATGGATGAAATGGTGCAGGCATGTTGACAGCACTTGGATTGGTCCATGGTCTATTAGCCATTATGGGAATGTGACTAGAAGAGGTTGTTGTGGTAGAAGAGGCTGATTGTGTGGAGGAAGTATCCCCTCTGCTAATATCACTTGTACTAGCACCTCTTGATTGAGAATGAGTGATGGGAATGAATGAAGGGGTTGGATGAGGAGAAGTGGAAGAGGTGGAATGAAATAAAGGTGTTTGTGGAGGTGATGAAGATAAAATATCACTATTTGAGGACTGGGCTTTGTATTTCTGATTCTTTCTTCAATGAGGAGGCAGAGGGAATGCAAAAGGAGTAATCCCAAGCTTCTCACTTTGAGACCGAGTCAAAACCCAAAAAGGTGTAAAAGAATATGATATGCTTCTTTTAGATAACTCAGAACATTGAGTCTTTTATCAAAGTCTCAACTTTAGGTGGTTCTTGTAAAGAAGGCTTATCAACTGTTTTAGAGCCAATACTAGGAGACTTTACAGTTGTTTTTACTTCTGGTCTAGGAATATGATATTTCGAGTGAGACCTAGAAGTAGGAGGAGAATTTTAGGGTGAATGACTCTTTGGATGACCCTTTTGATCAGACCTTGTTTCCATTCATAGTCAGGGGCCCTCCTTCTAGCACCAAAAATGTTGAAGGTTGGAAATTGTCTGCCTCAACATCGGGGAATAACACCCGGTCCTAAGCTTAAAGAAACTACTTTTCCATTGAATTTGGTGGGTCTGACTAGGGACAAAGGGACCAGTTTCTCATTTAAATAGATTTAATAATAACAAGAGAAATGAAATCAAAGTGATGGAAATATTTTAAAGCTAATGATCAAACTAAAACTTATTCTGAATATTTCCCAGGATAAAGCTTCTTTTAATGTGATCTGATAGAAATATTTCACAAACTACATAACAATATAGATCCTTTCATACTTTATTGAAAAGGAAGCATGCAGAAGAAACTAAGGTAATTAAATATTTAATTAATTTAGTTGATTAAAACTCATCACATAAAATATTTCGTTATTTCATATATAGTCACAAATCATTCAATACTTCATATCAATAGTGATAATGACATATTGTTTTCAAAGTAACTTATATAATGAAAGAACATCAAAATAAGATAATTATCTAATTCAATAACACACAACAATAATACAAAGATAATAGTACTCGATGCATCAGTTCTCTGTATATGAAAAGACAGCTTTCAGGCTCAGCTTTCAATTACATAAATTATAACCAAACAATAGTGCAAGTTCAAAGCTACCTTCTCAAAATTTTGGACCCCTTTCTAAATGCATGAAAGGGGTTTAAATAGTCTATGAATATTACAAAAATAGTGAACATGAAAATAAGTTTCTATAAAGCCTCGAACAACTTAGACTAAGATAAAGGACAAAAAAATGGTAATCAGTTGCAACAATATGCATAACTATTTCCCAGATCCATTCTTCATATCTTCTTTGATATTTCAAATATTTGTCATCGGCTTCATCTGGGAGGGATGCATTGGATGCATGCAAATTTTTCTCGTGAACACTGCATTGTTAAGCGTTGGAAGAATTTGAGTTGCTGCATTTGAGAGACACCACATCATGAGTCATTGACTATGTGGTTTTACTATGAACTATCGAAAACTTTCCAATTTTGCTTTAGATAAAGTTTGAATATATTGAGTATTCTTTCTAGATGCTTCTTGTCGGGATTTTTTCAAGACTATGACATAAGGAAAGGTGTCTTTTGGCCATTCCTATATTATATTAACCTACAGTAGAGTATCAATAATGTATTCAGTGAGGTTTGAGGCAAGATTCTTGGATCTAATGATATCCATTTCTACACTTTTCAATTTTATGTCCCAATTTCCGAATACAATATCCTTTTGTGACTCTTCAATTCTGGGAAGATTAGTTGTTCTTCTCTCTTTGTTATCCTTCCAATCTATGAAGTCAGATATTTTTTCATCAATCTCTTCGTAAAATGTCCTCAAATCTGACAGTTTCTTTTGCATAAGTCATGAATTAAATATAACTTGTGACAGAAAATATATTTTTGATGGTTTTCAAGCTTCTGTGATCGTTAACTTGTGACAGAAAATATATTTTTTCTTTGTTAAGAGGATATCCAACTCTGATGGTTCCTTTCGGACTTCATTTATTTCAAGATTATCCTTCATCTTATCAATTCTTTGTTGTAATGGTTATATCTATTGATCTTTATCTTTGAATTCTGCTTCAAATTTCACTTTCATATTATCAAAATACTTTTGCAAATCAGCAAGATTCAATTTCCATTGTTGCTCTATCGCTTGTTTTTAATCCTAGAAAATTTTCTCCTTGATCCTTTTCTTTAATTAAAAATTGTACCTTAGCAACTTTATCTATGGTTACATTAGAATAAGCTCTTACGAATTGATATAGTCAGTTTAGATCCTCCTCCGAGGTAAATTGAGCTCCTTTCTAAAGAACTTGAAATGGAGTCTCATTAGGAACTAGCAATTGAGTTTGTTCCAATTTTATTTTCTTCCTTGATCTGCTCATGACTGCCTTGTGCTTTGGACTATAGAATACGTCCAATGGTAGAATTTCCTTGATTTTAAGAACTATCTCTCTAGTGGGAAAATCAGGAATTATTTCCATGTATTTTGCTACATAAGAATCATTTTTCATCTTTGCACTGGTGTTCTCTTCATGTACTTCATTATTAACATTATTTTGGGCATCCTTTGTAGTAGATGAGGTTTTCCCTGTATTTTCTGGAACTTGCGTAGTATCTCTATTGGTTGTATGGATTTGTAATTTCCTCTGTGACTAGATTTGTACTGATTATGGTTGGCCCTGTAGTAACTGAAATTGGTTGTGTGTTGACCACAACTGATTCTATGTTTGCGTGGTTGGAACCATTCGCAACATGGGTTTCCTCAGTCATTAAAACATTTTTGAATTCTTCCCAAACCTTGTCTAACTTCTTCTCTTCTTTAACTTTACTTTATTTCTCAACAACTATAAGCTTTGTCTGTATTTTGAGCACTTGGAACTTGTGAAGAGGTTGTCTATGCTTCTACATTATCTGAATTCTGTCGAGAATATCTTACCAGAAATTTGGGTATATGAGCTATAATTTTCTGACAAAATTTCTTAAAATTAATCAATTCATCAGGATTCAATCTATTAGCAGCTAATATTTCTACCATATAATATTCTGGGACCATTTCGAATAAATCATCAAATTTATCAGGCTCATTTGAAAAGGGCCTGAGTTTGACTTGGGTAGTGACATCTTTAGCAACTCCATTTGGGAAAACTGTAGGTTTGGCACCACTGGAAAATAGAAGACTCTTAATTGCTCAATTTCAAGTAAAGAATTCCCGAAACCAGACGTTTTCTTTGCATCTTTGAGAACTTTAGTTAGGCCCTGTCCAACTGTCTGTTAGGAAATTTTTTTGGCTAACAACTTATGTGGAACAAACAGCAGCAAAACATTGGGATGGGCTAGGCTACCGAAAACTCCAACATAGCTAAAGTTTTCTTCTCCAAACCATTTTCCTAATGGCTTCAGGTCTCTATTGGCTTCAGCAGTGAGTCTCGAGGCTTTATTACCAAAGACTTATTGATGGATGGGAAGCATCATTTCATGGAAAATCTTATAGAAATTGGAATGGTACTTAGATTCCCATAGAATTTCAAAGTAAACATGAATAGGGTTGGCGTACTGAATAGTACATTTCCATCCCAAGGATGGAAATTCATAGGAAAATATTATGATATCCATAATGTAGGTACTCATGAAAAAGGGAGGAGTTGTCATTTCCTACATTACGCTTTTGCCTATAATTAAGAATTTGAGTACCCAAATTATTTGACAGAATATTTTCCCATTCCATGATATAACCGTTAGAGGTGACTTCAATCAAAGACACTGATTCTTCAGAAAACTTCCGAGTATTCGGATAACCGTAAAGACGACAAAAAATAGCTGCAATTTGGGAGAAAGGGCCAGCAAATACATACCCTTATCCTCTCGCTTGAGTTTATTTGGGTCTTTTCTCCATTATTTGATAAGTTCCACAGAATTCGTATTTTCATGCATGAACTTCTGGATGAACTTTGTATCATACTTCTTTTGGGGTTTTGGTAGCTGGTACATTCTTCTTATATATTTTGGCTTGAAGGATCCAATTATTGTCTTCTTTGGAGTAATAAACATTATTTATTTTATGTCTACATGGTCCACGACCCACCTCACCATATCTATGTATGGGAGAATTTTAGGATGGGTGAAAATTCTACAAAGAAATGAATTGGCTACAGCGCTCCATGCATTTGTGTCCCTTGGCGGAGAATCATCAGCAATAGCTTCTTGGTTCTAAATTATCCTCGGAATTTCTTTTTTGAATAACTTATAGATTCCTTCCCAACTAGAAGAACCTGCATCCTAGGTTCATGTAGTATCTATAAACAGAGGAGCCATTTCGTGAGTTTCTTCAGGTGGCAAGACTGGTTCTTTCTAAATTGTGGACTTTCTTTATACTTTGATTAACATGGTCATATCTTATGCTTCTCCTTATTAGGATTTACATATCCATAAGCAAACTGAGATAAGTAGAAAATCACTCGAAATATGCAAGAGTCATATCAATTCAATGCAGGCCTTATGGAAAATCCCTTTGCTTTAATTTAAAATCATTACAATTTTTTTGAAAACGTCAAAATTTAAAACACATAAGGTGGTCATTTAAGTTTTAAACGGTTGTTCATGTGACGCTGAAAGTTGTCATTATATCACAGTTTCGCTTGTCATAGTTTTGATATCGGGCATTGTGACATGCTTTATTGAAAATGTAATGTGCAAAATAGTGAAATAGCAGGATGTTGACAAAATATGATATCGAAATTTGTCATCTAACATAATGCGATATCGGTTCTTTGTTAATTGACATAATTTCAACATTTCACCATATCTGCATTTTGGCTTTTCAAAGCTTTGGCATTTCAAGATATTGAAGCTTCGGCATTTCAGGATATTGAAGCTTCGACATTTCGGGATTTTGCATTTCAGTTTTTCCTCTTAGCGTGTTTTCATATATTTCCGACATTCATGTGTATTTTTTAATATGATTGTCCCTTTTGATGTTTTTCTTTGTTTTCCAATGTTTTCATAAGACTTTGTTTATTATATAAAATTGATTTTCTCCTTAAATTTTCTTGTTTTATTTGGAAAGATAAGAGAAAATAAACTTAACTTATTTAAATAAAAGGACTTTATCCTAATGTAATATCCCAAAAGGGAAAATACAGTAATATACGAACACAATAATGGAAAGAAAAATGAATAAATAAACACACCATTATATAAGAAAAATGTACAGCCATATTATTAAACATATCAGCAAATAACAGGCACAAGATCTTGAGTATCAAGTCACTCAAGCAATACTAGACAAGCCCCACAAGCAAAATATGTCAATACATGAGAAATAGCTGCCATACAAATGCCCTGAACTAAAACAACGCATTTTTAGGGCATAAAATACTTCATAAAGATGGATCAATGTAGATCTATTGCTATATAGCTCAAATAATTCTAGGAATGAAGAACTAGCCTCCTAGACACCTTTCCAAGAGAACCTGGGAAGGGTTTCCGGAAATACCCTCAAATACAAATGGTGATCTATAGCCCTAGGACTGAAGAGTCACTGCAACGAAAGCCAATGAAATATAAGGGTGAAATAATATGGATCTAATGTATATATTTTTCAAATTTATCCTCCAATGAAAGGTTGAACCCTTCACCTAAAAGAAAACACTCTAAAAGAGCCAGTAGATCCTCCTCTAAAAATTCCCTCCAAAATAATGCAATTCCTGACTAAAACTGCGTTGTCACTGGATGTGATAGCTTGGCCTGATGCCAAAGATCTAAAATATGCTCAAGGATATTCCTTGCTGATCTCCCAAAGCGAATAATGCTTCCTCCTATGAAAAACTAGCTCAGAAAGTGGGTTTCTCAACCCTCCACTGCAACGCCCTGCAACACAACACAAATCTGAACAGATACTACAGTGTAACTGAAGACTGAAACTTGGCCAGAATTCCAAATGTATGGAAATGATAGAACAATACTCTTCCAAGGGGCCTCTCAAGGAAAGAGGTGGGATCCCCACTCGGGAACACCCTGTGCTAAACAACACTGCAATCTTAACTAAACAACTGAAGAGAGCAACAAAGTCTAAACAGACATATCAAAATAGTAATCATAACATAACCCCATATTGCTTCCATCCTCTTCCTTATATAAATTATGAGCCTTCTCACCCTTTTCCCCACTCACTTAGGTCACCACCTCCATGCAATCAATCTCTCGCCAAAATTGCGTTGTCCCACCATTAATGCCACTCCTCCATAACAACATTGTTTTATTTGGTCAAAGTTGACTCAGTCTTCATGCCCCAACCCCTTTTCACACCTAAGGGTCTTCAATCCAGATTTTATATTACCTCCATTCACACTAGGAGTGTCTTTTATTCCTACTAAGGAGATTTATGGGTCTCCATACCCTCTTATTCCTCTATCTAAGAGAAAAATCAAAATTTAATATTCCAATTAGCTGTATGCTAATTTAGGAATATTATAGTCCTCCCCTCCCAAATTTTGCTTGTCCTCAAGCAACTGTAAGGATAGGACTGAATAGCCTCTCCTCTTCCTCTTGTAGCATCTTCATATGATAAGCTCCTCCAATGAACAAGATGTTGTCTCATCAATAAGTCTCCAAGTTGCTCCTCCCAAGTGTATAAGTATGCCTTTGGTGAAAAATCCAAATGGCTCTCATTATGAACAAGTGGAATATCCATGGAAGAAACTATGTGTGGGTTAGAGGCCTTTTTGAGGCGTGGAATCTGAAATATATTGGGAACTATCATTCCCATGTGAAACCTCCATCCCCAAGCTAACGTCCACAAAAAGTGAGTCACCCTCCAACATGGAAACTCATGAAACATCTCCTCCACCTTAGGCTCCTACAAAGAAGGTGGGTTGTACAGCTGAACATGATGGATAAAATTGTCCATCCCGTGTTGTCTCTCTCTCCACTTATGATAAGTGTGGAGCTGCTATTGAATTTGGGCTGCAATAATGTTTCCTTCATGAAGCAAAAAGGAAATTAGATCCTCAAAGACCCACTCTTTGGTTCTTGCCCATATCATCCCATATAAAATGAATATGACATTATTATCATATGGAATCCAAATGAGAGAGATATTGAAGGTTTTACATAGTGTTGGAAGGTACCAACAATCTCTCAAGTAATCATAGCACATTTTTCCCAACTACAGTTTCAGAACATGATGTGGCAAGTTGTCTCCTAACAAATTTCTAGTTGTGCATGTCATCACATCTACTAGTAAATAGTAAATGGAATTGTATATCAACTGAGCATATAGGAAATAATATAACACTTTCCCAAAGCCATACAATAAATGGCTATCTCCATCATAGATGTTGGTCTCAAAATGACCATGAAGCCCAAATAGAGGCTTGCCCTCTTGTGGAGCAATGCACTATATAGAGATGGTAAGAGAATGAAATTATTGTATTAGATAATCAGTAAATGCAAAAACATAATTCTTACCATGTAATGAGAGCAAGATTATAATAATATCCATGAATGAGCCCTTCATAGTGGTATGACATACTCCCATGAAGAGGAATGAACTATGTGATGCATGAATATATTTCCTTTTATGCTTGGAAATTCAAGTCAATAAGATCATATCATGGTAATATATGTCTCCACCCACTACTCCATCACTCTCATCTCCTACTTGTCCATCAATTGCATCATATGTGAAGTGATCTTGGGAACACTCCATCAACAAACCCAAACTCCCAAGTGACAACGATGTTGGCCTTTGTGACAA
Source organism: Pinus albicaulis (assembly GCA_034641835.2). NCBI lineage: Eukaryota > Viridiplantae > Streptophyta > Pinopsida > Pinales > Pinaceae > Pinus > Pinus albicaulis. The sequence goes on from CM076573.1 coordinate 941,832,970, forward strand.
GGCTCTTGTCATCTCATAGCTTCGTCCTTTGACATACCACATGTCAAAGCCATCATTAATAATGTTGTTATATATGGGAGATTCCTTCCAAAGTGGAAGTATTCTTGATCCTCCAAGGCTAAGGAGTAGCCCCTTTACACCATGATAGTGCCATCACCTACTCCTGCAACATTATGCAAAGTATGGAAGAAAATCATTCCATAGTACTCTCCCAAGAACATCCAAAGCAACAACAAGTATTTTTTCCTCCCCACACCATCATCATATAAACTATGGAGAAACAACATGATGGTTGACATGAAATATATCACATCACCCCAATACACCCAAACTCCTTGTTTCCATATGATGCAAGTGCCATGCCAAGTCCCATCCACCAACCTACTCTTTGAAATAGAATGTGTCATATGATGACCAAACTCTTTCAAGAGTAACCAACGCAACCTTCCCTCCTGCTGCCTTGTGTCATAGATCTGCAAGTGGCTTCCCAGCCTCTTGCTCATCAACATCGCCCATCCAACCAATGGTGAGTGTCTTTCATCATGCTCAAAATTGGTATCCTTCCAATGGTGAATACCATCCTCCCAAATCAGATTTCTATCTTTGCATTTCATGGGATATTGAAATGAAATCTCCTGGAGATCTCCAAAGGAAGACCACTCCGCAATGACCAAGTTGATCCCATAAGGATCCAAATATACTGAAGGAAAAATATTCTCATTGAGCAATGAAGTGCTCATCAAGAAAGATCCATCATAACAATGGAAGATAAGATGTCTCTCATCAACCATCTGCCTATCCTCTTTTATACATGTAGAAAGGTCATTGGAATGCTCCAATAATGGTTGGGCCCCCAATTCATCACTACTGCTCAATGACAGCGTTGCTGATCTCCATATTGGTGCATCTACTGTCTCAAGATCATGCTCAGTGTTGAACACATAGTTCTGCATGGCATTGTTCAAGATAATACTCATCCCATCCTCCAAGAATCTACACTCCAACCCCAAGAGTTGTGTGCAGCTCAACAATGATACGCTAGGATGACTATATATCTCCTCCTTGAACGAATCAAGGTTGCTCAGCGCAGTGATAGTCTTTTGCTCCAAATCAACAATGTGCTTTGACCCTAGGTCATGCAATGGTACATTCCCACAACTCTCCATAAGATGTGCTGAAATGACAGGAAATGGAAATATGTGCATACCTTGGTAAAGCTTGGGAACATCTTGTACTTCTAAAAGGTTTCCTTCTTCCGGTGTGATGGTTCCCCCAACTACTGATGATGATGGCCGCTCTTCTATGGCTACATCAGCATTGTTACAAGTCTCCTCCTCCTCATGCATCTCCAGAATAGTGCATGGGACTCTAGATGTCAAGAGATCAAGACCACGTTGCAAAGGTGCAATTGTTTTTTCTCCTGATGCAAGTGCTCCTACATCAAGTGGTGGTGAAGGCCTGTTCCCCTCTGATTCTTCTTGTCAAACTTCTTGATCAGCCTTTGAGTAAAATTGCATATGCAGTCACTTTTGCATGACTCAAATGTCTGAACCACCAAATGTTTGCTTCACCCTCAAGGTGCAGCGCTGCAATCTCAATTGCTTCTCTTTCTACCACTGGATGTAGTAGGAATAATGCATTCAACTTCATTCCCCAAGCTATTTTTGTACATGTGGATGACCCAGAAAATGTAGGCAATAAAAATCTATTGCTACAAGGTATTTTTTCTTCTTTGAGCTGAATGAACTGTGGGAGAGTTATATTCTCCTTGAAAGCTCTAGGTTGAGACTTATATTCTGCAAGATACTCACTTAGAATCTCATGATCTAAGTGTCCTCCATCTCCATGCCTCTTGTCTTATTTTTCAAAAGGAAAGGGCATAGTATGTTTCTTTGGAGCTCTATGCAATTATGGATCTCCTTTTTGCTGATAGGAAGTACATGGACCTTCCTCATCTTGAAACCCTAATGCGGTTTCACTCCTTTTCTCCATTTTTCTTTGTTTGACCTCTTTGGTGAGGTCCTTCTTAGATCTAAAAAGAGATGAGATAAAACTCATTCTTTCCATCATTCTGATCTCTTTCTCCTTCTTCTTATTGTTCTGATAGCATAATGGCTGAGATCCATAGGCTGAGCCAAGATTATGATCCGATACCACTGTAATATGCCAAAAGGGAAAATGCAGTAATATACAAACACAATAATGGAAATAATAGTGAATAAATAAACACACCATGATATAATACAAATGTACATCCATATTATTAAAAATTTCAGCAAATAATAGGCACAAGATCTTGAGGATCAAGTCACTCAAGCAATACTAAACAAGCCCCACAAGAAAAATATGTCAATACATGAGAAATAGTTGCCATAAAAATGCCCTGAGCTAAGACAGCACAGTTTTAGGGCATAAATACTGCATGAAGATGGATCAATGTAGATCTGTTTTTATATAGCTCAAATAATTATAGGAGTGAAGAACTAGCCTCCTAGACACCTTTCCAAGAGAACCCGGGAAGGGTTTCCGGAAATACCCTCAAATACAAATGGTGATCTACAACCCTTGGACTGAAGAGTCACTGCAACTGAATCCAATGAAATAGAAGGCTGAAATAATATGGATCTGATGTAGATATCCTCCAATGAAAGGTTGAACCCTTCACCTAAAATAAAACACTCTAAAAGAGCCAATAGATCCTCCTCTGAAACTGCCCTCCAAAATAATGTAATTCCTGATTGAAACTGTGTCGTTGGATGTGATAGCTTGGCCTAATGAAAAATATATGAAATATTCTCAAGGATCTTCCTTGCTGATCTCCCAAAGGGAAGAATGCTTCCTCATCTGAAAAACTAGCTCAGAAAGTGGGTTTCTCAACCCTCCACTGCAACACCCTACAACACAACACAAATCTGAACAGATACTACGCTGTAATTGAAGAATGAAGCTTGGAAAGAATGTCGGATATGTGGAAATTATAGAACAATAATATTCCAAGAGGCCTCTCAAGGAAAGAGGTGGGATCCCCGCTCGGGAACACCTTGTGCTAAACAACATTGAAATCTTAGCTAAACAGTTGAAGAGAGCAACAAAGTCTAAATAGACATATCAAAATAATAATCATAACATAACCCCATATGGCTGTCATCCTCTTCCTTATATAAATTATGAGCCTTATCACCCTTGGCCCCACTCAATTAGGTCACCACCTCCATGAAATCAATCTCCCTCCAAAACTATGTTGACCCACCATTAATGTCACTCCTCCATAACAGCGTTGTTTGATTTGGTCAAATTTGACCCAGTCTTCATGCCCCAGCCCCTTTTCACAACTAAGGGTCTTCAATCTAGCTTTTATATGACCTCCATTCACACTAGGAGTGTATTTTATTACTACTAAGGAGATTTATGGGTCTCCATACCCTCTTATTCCTCTATCTAAGAGAAAAATCAAAATTTAATATTCCAATTAGCTGTATGCTAATTTAGGAATATTGCACCTAAAAATTGTAAAGGGTCCCCATTATTCCTTCTAAGACTTCTAATGAAAATGGGGGGTTGTTGAGTACCACAATGGGTCCTTAAAGGGTGTTGCAAAATATTGGTACTATGGAATACAAATTGGAGTTTCCTGCATCTTCCCGAGTACACGTAGTTTTCCATATTTCATGCTTAAATAAGGTTATTGGTGACAAGCTCCAAGTTCAAACAATATTTCCATAACTTGACGATGAAGTAAAAATCATATTGGAGCCTGAAGTAGTCATGAAAATAAGAACCTGACAACTACAAAATCAATTAATCTTATAATATCTCATTAAGTGGAAGAATTTACCCATTGAATATTCCACATGGGACGATGAAAATTTTATTAAAAAGCATCAAGAACTACTCAAGCGTTGAGGACAACACTTTTTTAAAGGAGAGGGGCATGTTAGGTCAATATAATACTAGTGTATCTTTCTTATTGTTAATTTTAGTGTACCCCCTTATTTTTATTGTTGTGCCCATGTAGCCCCCATATTGTTATTGTTGTTCCCCATAGAAGCCCACTATTGCTATTGTTGCACCCTTACATTATTATTTTTATGTAGGCTCTAATTATATCGTGACCCCTTAGACTCCTATATATACCAAGGAGCTCTTGTCATTTGAATCATCCAATAATAGTTCATTTATATGATGTAAAGGAGGTTTCCCCCTCAAAGAGGCCAATCTATGTGAATTTTTAGGAGGATAAGGCCTTAAAAAAATCCTTAGAGTGTGAGCCAGCTACAATGTATGAGGAGGAGTAGTAGGCTCCCAAGTAGGAGGCTTATTCAACACCTCAGACTATAGTTGTGCATGGGCAGTATGAAGACGAGATAGACACACGAGTTTAGGATCAAGTAGAGCCCACTCATCTAGTGACTCCTAACACTAGGAGGAGAGAGAGATGGGAATATTAACTGATCCAGGAGGAAAAATAGAAAGTTGGGGCTTCTAGAAAATCAATTTGACATAGTAGATAGCCACGGAAGTACACAAGGTATATGTCACTTATGGTGGAGTTATTAGATGATGAACCTTCCATCTATTATGAGGAAGCCACTAAAAAATTTTCGAGAGATGCCATGGTGGAGCAGTATGCCTCCATCATGAAGAATGATGTTTGGGAAGTGGTGTCTAGGCCAAAAGGAAAATCTTTGGTAGAATCTTATTGGGTCTACAATATCAAGGATGGAGCTAATGAAATAATTGAGAAGTATAAGGCAAGATTTGTAGCAAAGGGGTTCTCGTGATAAGAAGGGATTGACTATGATGATACTTTTGAGAGATTAGTCTATTAGAGTGATTGCAACTATAGTTGCACAGATGGTGTGGAAGATCCACTAGATGGACGTGAATACATCCTTCCTCAATGGGTTTGTTGAGGAGGATATTTATATTGAGCAGCTAAAGGGATTTGAGACATGCAATCAAGAGACACACATATGCAGACTCAAGAGAGCCTTGTATGGGCTCAAGTAGGCTCTGAGGGCATGGTATGCCCAGATAATCAATTACCTTCAAGGTTTTGGCTTCACCAAGAGTGAAGCAGATTCCAACCTTTACTACATCATTGTTGCATGTGAGCTGCTTATTCTGGTGCTATATGAGGACAACCTAATTTTGACATGTGTAAATAAGATCATCTAAGAGTGTCAGAAATATCTTTCAGGTGAGTTTGAGATGAATTATTTGGATTTGATGCGCTATTTCCTTAGGTTGGAAGTTTCGTAGGGTGATGGAAAGATCTTCTTTGGGTAGGGCAAGTATGCTCTAAAGATTCTAAGAAGATTTCATATTCAGGATTGCAAGCCCATGACAACGCCTCTATTCACAAACTAGAGGAAGGTAGATACATCCAGATTGGAGCTAGTAGATGCTACACTTTACCATTAGTTGATTGGGTCGTTAATGTATTTTGGTGAACACGCGACCATACATTTTTTTTGCAGTTAAATTCTTAAGCTAGTTTATGGTCGAGCCTACCAGATAACATTGGTGTGTTGCTAAGCATGTGTTTAAACATGTATTATGCTATAGATAGGTTGATGAGATGAAGCTTGATGGATTCACAAATGCATATTGGGCAGAGAGCTCCACAGATAGGAAGAGCACATCAGGATGTGTATTCATTGTTGGATCAACAGTTGTTTCTTAGTTCAGCAAGAAGAAAATATTAGTCACATTGACCTCAACTGATTTTGTTTACATGGCTATAGTTTTAGCAAGTTGTGAAGCTATTTCATTGAGGAAGCTTCTCGTGGGTTTGTTCAGGACAAAGTTGGATCATATTGTGATACATTGTGACAATCAGAGTTGCATAAAGCTCTCCGAAAATCAAGTGTTTCATGAACACTCTAAGCACATCAACGTAGGTTATCACCAAATCTAAGATATTGTTCAAAGAGGTATAGTTACACTTGAGTATGTACCAACAGAGGATTAGATAGCAGAAATTTTTACCAAGGCTTTTCGAGGGACTAGATTTACCTTAAAGAGAAGCTAAGTGTATTGTAAAACACCTTTCTCTCTAAGAGGGAGTGTTGATTAGAGTAAATAAGAATGGTTTTTCTTTCCCAATAAATATGGAACCAAAAATGTTTATTTCAAATAAATTAATTACATAACTTCAAATATTATATCCAATTAACAATAATACTAAAACAATACTAAATTTTTAATACATAAAAAAAAATTTAACCATTTAAATATTTTAGTTTCATAAATTATATAAACCATTATTATTAAATGCTTATAAAATATGGATACTCTTATTTATATCAAAAACAAAATTTAATTCAAAAATAATGTGATAAACTAGGCAAAAAAATATTCCATTATTCATAATCATTTCACATTAAACTCCATTTTCTATCTTTATGTATTAGGAACAATATTCCACATTACTGGCCTTTTGACAATGGTCAATAATATTGTTTATAATGAGATAATTTATAAAATAAATGTAGCTATCCAATTTACACATTTGGTTTAATTTATTGTGAATATTGAAGTATTACATATTATATTCACGTAGTTATATAAATTAAATGGTCGATAAATGTTGATAATCATCAAAATATTTATGTGACATTTGTAACGTTGAGAATGTTTAACGTCAAGACACGAGTGGAAGTAGGAAACAAAAAATAGATTGTACACCCTTAATTTCATCCATTAGATTATGAATGTGATAAAGAATATTCTCACATTATTAAATCTAGACCATCTATAATTTTTTACTTTTCAAAAAATGTAAATTCTTAAACCTATTCCAAAATAAACCACACCTATCAACAAAATTATTTCTTAAATCCAAAATCAATTCCTAAACAATATCAAGTACGCATTTCAAAGAAAAAAAATTGTAAAGAAAACAATTATTAAAAAAACATCATATTAGATAACTTTTTATATAAAACAACTTAGATCCATCTTAACCCTGGATCTTTCAAGTGTCGAGAGGAATCAAATATATCAAGGGGAAAACCTCTTTTTTGAGTGAAAAATTTCAGGAAATGTTCACACCTCAAGAGATTTGATCCCTCTCGATGCTTGATAGATCCAGGGTTAAGATGGATCTAGGTTGCTTTCAGTCATGCAAAGTCACACAAAATTTGTTAAACATCCAATTATCCTGATCATTTTAAATATGTTAAATATTTCTAAGATTAATCTAGTCATTTTAATTTTAAATTTTCTTAGTTACCTAAATTTGTTGATATGATAGAGATTGTTAATAACTTGAATGATGAAATAAAAAATTTGAATGCAAAATGACATTATAATAATGTTGAATGATAGAAAATGTGAATCATAAGAATGTAGTCAATTACAAATACTCTTCATTGTGATCAATCTAAAACTTTTTTCTTCTATTGGTCTTATTGTCACACTTGTTACTTTTACCATATTTCATATCGTTCATATGAAAAGGGTGGTTGAAATCGTAGACCATTCAAATATTTAACTCGAGATATTATAGTAAATGACATACCTTGTATCTCTTTCTCTCCAATATTAATAGTATCTTTCTCCAAAGTCAATCATTGTGACTTATGGAGTGTTAAACCTCAAGAAAGTTTCAATGGTAGTTGTTTTCTATTACATCGTTTGAATGCAAAGTAACTTACAATGTTGAATGATGGAAAATGGGAATAATAAGAAGGTATTCAATTACAAATAGTTTACAATTTCGAGAAGAAAATAATTCGAGTAATTGAATATTTTATCTAAATGGAAATTTAAGTCTTTTATTTATGGTTGAATTATTGTAACACATAAATCAATGCATGTTGTCAAAAAAAATGTTTACTTTCACTAAAATTAATGCACAATATTAATCTAATTACTTTGAATTTAATGTACATTATACATCTAGTTACATCAAATCAGAAATCAACATCTACACTAAAATCAATGCATTTAGTGTAAGCAATCAAATAGGATTAGAAATAAAAATCTACATTGAAATCAATGCATCTAGTGCAAGTAATCAAATAGGATTAGAAATCAATATCTACAATGGAATCAATGCATCTAATACAAGCAATCAAATAAGATTAGAAATCAACATCTACATTGAAATCAATGCATCTAGTGCAAGTAATCAAATAGGATTAGAAATCAATATCTACAATGGAATCAATGCATCTAATACAAGCAATCAAATAATATTAGAAATCAACATCTACATTGAAATCAATGCATCTAGTGCAAGCAATCAAATATGATAAGAAATCAAAAAATGCACCAAAATCAATACATTGAATGCAAACGATCAAATAGGATTAGGAACCAACATTTACACTAAAACAAATGCATCTAATTCAATGAAAAACCAAAATATTCATGGCTTTCTAAACCCAAATTCTTTTACCTTTTGTAAAATCCTTACTCCCTCTTCCTTTATGGTTAATAATATTCAATATTATATAATACTATATAATATCTATAATTGTCTTTCTGTGTCTTTTTCTTCTTCCCTCTCTCTCCCCCCTCCGTCTATCTATCTCCCTCCTTCTCTCTCCCCCCTTCACCTATCTATCTCTCTCTCCCCCTTTCCTTTGTCCCCCACCTCTCTCTCTCTCTGCCTCTCCCTCCATTGCAACAGAAAAATAACGCCTAAAATTGTACTAGAATTTAGTGTTTTTAATTCACAAATTGGGCATATTTCCCAACAAAAAAATGGGCGCGACTAGGTATGTTTGTATTAGAGCCATATTTTGTGTTGTAAATTTCTCTAGAAAAAACATCGGAAATAGTGCCAGAAATAGCATAGGAAAAATAGTGCCATAAATAACGCCTGAAATAACACCCCATAATGTGCCAAGAGTTGCACCGAAAATAACTTCGTAAGTAGTACCAGGAATAACATCGTAAATAACACTTGGAATAGTGTCATTTTAGCAGTGGAAATAGCACAAGGACTTGCTTCTAATTTGTCTCCTAGTTTGGCTTTTAGTTTAACGTCCAATTTTGCTTTGCATTTTGCTTCCATTTTTGCTTCTAGTATGGCTTCCAATTTTTCTTTTGGATTTGCTTCTAATCTCTCTTCCAATTTTTATTCCAGTGTGGATTCCAATTTTGCTTCTATTGTAGCTTCAAATTTTGTTTCCATTTTTTCTTCAAGTGCGGCTTCTAATTTTTCTTCCATTTTTTCTTCTAATGCGGCTTCCAATTTTACGTCTAGTTTTTCTTCTAGTGTGGCTTCCAATTTCACTTCTAGTGCGGCTTCCAATTTTTATTCCAGTTTTGCTTCTAGTGTGGCTTCGATTTTTGCTTCCAATTTGGCTTCCATTGTTGCTTCTTTTTGTGCTTCAGGTTTAGCTCCAAGATATGCATCAAGTTTGATTTATGATTTGGCTTCCAGTTTTGCTTCTAGTGTGGATTCAATTTTTTCTTACAATTTAGCTTCCATTGTTGCTTCTTTGTTTTCTTCCAACAAATGATTATTGTTTTGCATACAATTAAATTAAGATGTTTTATTTCAATTTAATTAGTTAAATATATCATGTCTCTTAAATAAGTTATATGATTATACATCATATGAATGCATTTGAAATATTTTATAGGCTAACATTTATAAATAATTTTTAGGGAAACATACATCCATATAAATTAACAACATCATTATAATTATTAAATATCCATCAAAATAGAATCTAAAATATCGAGTATATATAAAATAACAAGATAATTATTCTAACATGATCATCATCTATAATTAAAACAAGTGAAATAATTATCTATAATTTAAGTGAATTTGACAACATTCGTCATGACTCGTAAATAAAAACTGTCCTACGTAATAAATATCCAACCAAATTGTAATAGCCCTTATGAAAATTCCATGTAATAAAAGTTAAAAATAATAACCACGGTTGATGGGACACTTATTCCAAACTAAATTTTGGGCAAAACATCCTAGTGGGTGTTCATTTCGGTTATTATGGCTAAAGAAAATTGGAAATGGCAATGGAAAATGCTTTGGATAGGAAAGAGGCATTATTTGGCATTTATTTATGAAAATAATGGAAAATAGGAGAAATGGAAGGTGAAAGGTCGCAGGTTGCATGTGAGGAGGAAAATGAAGGAAAATAATGAAAAATTAAGAAAATAGAGGCCTCAATGATAAAAAGGCTTTTGAGGATCAGTTGGAAAGATTTTTCTCACACTGATGGCTCTCATTATATTCCCTCTCTCTCTCTCATAATCTTGGACACTTAGAGTTTCTTGGATCACTTTCGCATTGGAGCAAGAGAGGCAAGAGAGCAGGAAGAAGGAGGAAGCAAGCAAGGAGGAGCAGGAATCAAGCAGCTACAGCAAGATTCTTTGCAGGTATTGATTTTCATGTATGATTTCCTTGTTATATCTAGCATGGAAGGTATTGCATGTGGTTATTTTATGTCTTAGCATGGTTTTTTCTAGGTGTGACATTGTTTTCAACCTAGCCTTGCCATTTCCGGATAGCCATGGTTTTGTGGAGTTGTCATGTTTTGGTTTAGCTGGATTGTAGAAGGGATTGAAAGTTAAGTGAGGTGGATCTATGAATGATATGACACATAAATGGTTTATGTGTTTCCTCGGTTTATGCCCTATTGATCCAGGTTTGTATTGTGGTAAATCCTAAGAGGTGGGTGCTCTCCATCAGGCCTAGGAATCTCGGGTTGGGATATATGGTAAAGTCTGGAGAGTATGTCTCAGTTTAGGGCCTAGTGATCCCTAATTCTGATTGTGGATTGTGGTAGATCTTGAGAGACTAGGAGAGAGGAAAAATCCTCACGGTTTAGGCAGAGAGAATCCAGTGATATCCATGCTTGTGTTTGCCTAGTTATTGGGTGTAGATCACAGTAAATTTGGTTATGACATGTTTATGGTGTTGGCCTAGGGATTCAGTGTGGATCACAATAAAGCTTGATTTATATTTATGAGGGTGAGGTGGTTTAGCCTCGGGATGCCCTCATTGATTCTTTTGGTTTGAATCCCACATTCATGTTTGGAATATGGCGTGGGGGTGATTGGTTGAAGAGATATTTGGCTCAGCCAATCTATGGTTGGGTGGAACTTGGAAGTTCCATCTCCGGTTGGTTTTTACATTCATTAATGAGAAGCTCATTACTTTGGTATTTGATCTATAATTTTAGTGGTTATAACATGGATTGTGTCGTTATTTTATCCACTATAATTTTGTTGTTATTATGTCGGTTACAAGCATGTATGTTGACAGTGTTGATATATGTCTCTCTCCATGTTTTTACTTGTAAATGAATGCACAATGTATATATGGTCAAATAGATGGTATTTCAGCTAATGATGTAGGGGAACCATGCTTATTAGTGATTCTTAGATAAGTATTAGACCCATTTTTTATGTTTGGTTGATTATACCTATAACTTTCATAATTGTGACATGTTTGAATCAATTGTAGTCCTAGTTTGGGATTTTCAGGCTTAGTATTGGAGTTATTTTTTGGTTTAGTATCCTTTTCATCATGTGTTTAATGGATTCTGGAAGTTACAACAAGTTCTAGGACGTGGTCGAAATTCTAGGCTTTAAAAGTGCCTTAAATTCTGCAGACTCTAGCACAACACTCCTGGAGATAGTCCCTAGATGTAGGAATTTAGGCTTGTGCATGCATCCAAAGCCTCCCAGATACATGCATTCAGGCTTATGTATGCATCTATAGGTCTAGGAGCTTAAAATGGCATTGGGACCCAAGGTCAAGATGCCTGAATGGTTAGGTTGGCTCCTGGGGGTGTCATTGTTGATATACAATGTTTGTGTGATGCGCTTCCATCGATTCCACTTCCTTAAGGTCACCTAGGAGCTTGAATCTCATCATAGTAGCCTCTCGTCGCATGTTTACCCTGGTTGGTCAGTTATTTGTGTAGATGTGGGGGGAGGGTGTTACACAAATCATCAACCACTTTCAACATATAAAAATTGATGAGTCAATACTAACAAGATCATCATCATATATGTCTTTCGAGATTCTCTCATTAAAATTAAAAAATGTATCAAGTTGAATCATTGCAAGGACCCAAATACAATACCAACTCTACAAAGAATCTAATTGATCATGGATAAATTTGAAATTTTGGAGTTTTATCATATGAAGAGAGAGAACAACACTTTGGAGGAATATCAAGCCAACAAAGGCGTCAATTTTGTTCAAGACGATTTTATGGAGGAGGGTGGAATAACAACTATATGTCACATACCATGATTTCTCATAACTCGAGGATATCGAGATGCTTAAGGGTAATTAAGGAGGACAATCAGACTAATTGAGGTTACATAAATTTGGTAGTCATTTCACAATACAAAAGCTCATCAATGATCGCTCCAACAAAATGGCAGGTCATTCATCCAAAATATGCTTAAACATGAGGATTAATGCTAATCATGTGGCCAGGTGGGATGTCATCAGCAAAGGATTTGATATTTCTATGGCCAGTGAATAATTTCTTAGTACCATGTGTGTTTATGGTCCAAACCAAGAAGCAATGAATTCGCAATTGTTAATGCAAACGACATTAAACTCGAAGGGACTCCCCCCACTGTCATTTTCGAGTTCAATTCTGGGTATAAGAGGGTGTTTGTGCAGAATTCATGCAAAGTGGCTCTCCATACATTCATTTTTATTTGAAGAGATCATGGCCTCCTCGTCAGGAAATGGCGTTGGTGGCTATAAGATGAGATTGATCGGGCGTTCAAGCAGGAAATCAAGGAGATGATCTAATTTCACCTTGGTAACAGGTCAATTGGAAGGTATTAAAAAATATGTTGAAATTGTGCAAGTGGTGGTGAAGGTTATTATATCGAAGATAGAAAATCTTGATTACAAAGTGGAGAACTCTGAGGTCAATGTGGAGAATGCATTTGTTTCATTGTTAAAAGACATATTTGACCTCAATGACAATGCTGACTAGGATATGGTGATTGGTGAGGGAGGGGATCTCCCTCCGGTGTGTCCCAATCAGCAGGAGTTGGAGTAGGATCGAGGGAAGCAAGGCGCAGTGGAACCATTCCAGCAGGAGGAAGAAGACAAAGCTACTATGGAGGAACTCAGAGAGAACAATGTGGAGGGAACTAGGTAGTTAATTTCATAGTAATAGCTAGGTATATTATTTTATGTAGGTATGTAAGTATTAATGGGTCTTTTGGAGAAATTACAAGAAGAATGATGTAGTAAATTTGGAAAACAAATTACAGCATACCCAAATATACTGGTCAGATAAATTTTGGAGTACTATGGGAATTTTGATGCTTTTGAATGTAATGGCACTCGCCAGATTCAAGTTTGATCAATATAAATATACTTTTTCCTTTTAAAAAAAATAAAATAACATGTGAAAATGATGAATGTCCAACAGTCAACATAAGTCAAAATGATACATCATATACGAATTATATAAATAAAAATGATGAATTATGTACTAAGACAAAATGATATAATTCAATATGATACATTATGTCCAAATGATATAAGTCAAAATGATACCTGTCAAAAAGATACAACTCAATAATATGGTATAGGAGGCCTTGAAAATGATACATATGATAGTAACCATGAAAATCAACATCATAAAAATATATCAAAAATTATCCATGATGTGGTCTATATGATCATGATTGTCACTAGGTGCTAGCAACAAATACCTCATGCTCATCATCACCAGTATGATCATCATTATCATCATCATCATCATCATCATCATCATCATTTTCATAATCATCTTCATCATCTTTTGTATTAGCATTGTCCTCGTTGTCATCTATATCTGTGTCATCATGAGCATCATATGCCATCTCAGCATCGAAGCCAATGAAAATATTACAATGAAAATTTATTATTTATTTCATGAAACAATAAATTTCTCTTTTATATATCTAATATTACAACATATGAAATGAAACAATAATCATATTACATAATATCAAAGTGCACATATGATAATAAAATTTCAAATAAGTAACAACAAAGATGTTATAATAGCAAACCATTTCATATTGGTTCTAATAGCTTGAAAGTGGGCAACCAAAGAGTTTTTTTTTCCACTAAACACTACACCAGCACTTAGGGGATCAAGAAAACAAATTGAGAAGCACAAACATTGGTAACAAATGATTGAGATGTAGATTTTGTAACAGTGGATGTTGTAACAGCGGATTTTGTAACAGTAGATGTTGTAACAACATATGGCATAGGAACATGCCAATGTTGAATATGTTGGAAATGTTGTAAAAATGTCGAAACTCTTGTAAAAGATGATGCTATAACAACTGCTACTATTGAAACTACTAAAACAATTACCATTAGAGGGGATGTTGTAACACCAAATTTTGTAACAATTGAGGGGGTGAAAATCTATTTCATCTTTTTTTTCAAAACTTGAAAGTGGGCAGCCATATAGGTGTTTATGCCACCCAACACTACACTAGCACTTGGGGGATCAAGAAAACAAATTGAGAAGCACAAACATAGGTAACAACAGATTGAGAAGAAAATGTTGTAACAACAGATATTGTACTAACAAAAAATTCCATAACATCAGTTGTAACAGTGGATATTGTAACAACAAGCCATTTCATCTAGCTTGCCAAAGCTTGAAAGTGGGGAACCAAAGAGGTGTTTCTACCACCCAACACTACACCAACACTTTGGGGTTCAAGAAAACAAATTGAGAAGCAAAAACATAGGTAATGGAGGATTGAGAAGTTGAATTTGTAACAACGGATGTTGTAACAAAATATATTGTAATAAAATATGCCATAACAGCATGTCAATGTTAAATATGTTGAAGAATGTTACTAGCTTTGGTCTTCATAATTATACTTGTCAAAAAAAAATTATTATTAAATAATAATGACTTATTAAAGCATGGGTTTCATGCTTGGGTCAATGTTTTCTACGTTAAATCCCCCACTGAAGGCTTATAGGTTTTGTCTTGATTCATTAGAGTCATTGTCATTATTATTAAACCCTTCTTGGGTAATATAGGCGCAACTGCCTCTGCTCACCGCATCAGCCCATCGTTGACATTTCAATAGGGTCCACCTCTAACCAACACATAACTTCTGGGCTAGCGTGTCATCCAGCTCATCCTAGTTGACATCATCCCAGTCAATCCCATTGTCGTGCTACACAATCCTCCAGGGTAGTCTTCTAGGTTTTTACCTTTGGGCCACGTCATCACTTCCTCATCCAATTGTGTTAAAGGAAAAATTAGGTCATGCGAATGAAGAGTCTCCATGGCTAGGGTTTGGAATGATGCAAATTTTTGGCGAATTTAAATTATAATTTTAAGGATTTCCCTCTTATGATGCATCAAGCTTTCCTTCAATATCTGTCATTGATCGACTAAGTTATCTTGACCCTACCTTAAATAATGCATTAGATGGGGATATTTATGACCGTCGTAAGAGCAAGTCTCAACTCGACCATAATTTCCCTAAGTTGTCTATTTCAACCATGGCTATGTCTTAGAGCTCCTGCAGACCTCTGGATCAACACCAATGATCGATGTCAACACTGATGGCCGATTAAGGTGATCTATGGTGCTAGCCCTCCTCAGCTTGATCCAATCCAACTCCAAGGTGTTCCTAGCCCTTCTGCATTCCCTGTTCTCAGACGGGGAATTACAGGCATGTTGACATAAGTGTTCCCATAGACTACCTACCACCAGGTGTGTGTGAACTCCTGAAAAGTCTCCATCTCTCCTGCCACACGCCAAAGGTTTCAAGATTTGAAGCAGGCTTGTAAGCATATCCATGGAAATATGCAGATACTTTCGGGGATAATATAGCTACACAATGATGCAAGCAGAAGATATCTAGGATTATTATAATGCAAGGTTGGTGAAGCTTGGTTACATGGGTTTCAGCTATTCCTACACTTAAAGGGAGGATAACCATTCTACCATTGACTCAACACATTTTGCACAGGTTTAAGGGCATATATCTTGGTGAAGGAACATCCATGTATATGTACTGACCCAGCCTAGCGGGCGGTCTCTTATGTAATTATTTTATGTTAATAAAAAGGTTCTATGCGCCCAATGTTCCAAGTTTGTATTCCATATCCTTATGGATCCTTTTGCTGCCTGTGGCATTTCATGACATATTTGTATTACTTACTGTTGGACGGATAATTCATTCTTGCGGACAAGACAGACCTCCCAAGTGTCCTATGGATAGCTAGCAACAAACGAGCAATTAAATCTATCTTTCTCTAGATATATCATGATTCATAATTAAATGCTATAAAGGCTTAACGATCTTACCTTTGATCCAACTCTTATTTGTATTATTAGTCCTTCAGTCGCCCGAAAGAGTTTCCTTCAAAGATCTGCAATCACAAACAAACAAACATCAAATAGCACCTGCATAGCATATATTCATAAATCATATCTATTATGTTGATCAAGGAATCCATAAAATAAACCAATCAATTGACATCTTATTGAGAAAAACGGACTTATTTGTATTAACTTTGAATAGTAAGAAAAACCTTACAATCGTGTCCGCCTTGATGTTGTACAGGTCTTCTTGGGGTCTGGAACAGGCGTTTCCTTTATTCTGACAAGGCTTGCACTCTTCCAACCGAGATACATTTAGGTATGTAATCTTTCCCACATAAAATCTCAACTAAAAGGGTCTAAGTTACAACAACACTTCACATCCAATACTACTAAAGCTTGAACTCCTTTTGAGGCTGCCCTATGCCTCTTTTTATAGTGAAAGAGAGGAGGTTATAGCTCCAAACAAGAAGGGATATAATCCTCCTTCAAAGGGATTAGCTCCTTAATGGATGGGATGCATGAACCTAAAAAGAGCGGACTTTCCACCACAGGAATGTTTCTAGAAGCTTCCAATAATGACTCAAACTGAGCTTCTAGATTTTACTTGTGCCTTTTTTACCTTTTATAGGGGTTCGCACCTTTAATAAATAAAAAGTGTGTTTAGCTCCACATGATTTAAAGCAAGAAAGTGTGGCACCGCAAGCAATGTTAAGAGAAAGTGAGGTACAAGTTTTTTTAAGACTTTTATGAGCTTTTCTCTTAATTTCAAGGCTTGAATTTAGGAACTTTGATGTTGTAGACTTCTAAGGGAGTACTAAAATGTCATGGTGGCAAATTTTAGCGTAACAAATTACCCCCTAAAGTGCGAAGTCTGAGAGAATTCAAAGAGTGATGTGCTTTATCATTTCAAGGATTAGCCTGTGGACACCCCAGTCGGAACCCTGTAAAAACATTCAATGCAAAACATATATATCATCACTGAGGTAGGCATTCCCATACTTAGATCAAAACTAACTAAACTTGTTCTGATACAAAAATGATTTTAATATTACATCAATAGTGTAGACATGGCATGGGTGCAGCCATCTGTAATGAATCGTCTACTGCATAATGAATAATAAAACTCCTTGTAGCCTGGATGGTGGAAACTAGATCCAGGGTCTTGATTTCTACTTCCCAAACTAGTACGATTCTATCCATGTGATTAAATGTGTTGAAGTCGAACATGGTAGAAACCACTTTATTACCGGTCAATGATGTGAACTGTTAACAAGTGTGAGAGAAATCACCAATAATGACAATGGCTCTCAAAGTACTCAGTACAATCCATGAAATGTGAATAATTGATCTAAGTCGAACATTTCACAGAATCGTTCAATCGAAGGTCAATGATGCAACCTGTCGTCGAAGGCGAGAAACCTTCCATTAAGGCATGCAGATTTCAAGGTACTGATGGATTCTAGATCAAATTCCTATATGATGAGCTGTCGTATATAGAAAGTGATCCGTCGTAAGCAAGCTCATGACACGAAACCATAAATCAAGTTTTGATGAAATTTTTTGCAAGGATTGACTCAGGGATGGTCAACGCGAATGGAGACAAATGTTTGCAGATGAATGGTTTGTTTGACTGTCCTCTTGAACACATAACGATACTACAGATGGTTTGGTGACAGTTTCCCTAAGATAATACCCAGAAACCGGCTGAAGACCTTCAATATGGTTTGATTAACTGATAGGCAAAGGATTTCCCAACCCAAGTAGAAGTGTGACAAAAAGTTTCATGTTCAAGAGTGGTGTAATGCTTTTACAAATCAAAGTGTAACAAATGAATCTATTTCTCTCTTTTCCCCCACCATTTCTGGCAAGTACCTCTTTATTTTTTGACAATCTTGAGGAGGATAACATTTGCTTGTTTATAAGCTCATCCTTCGGATGAATCCAACTTAGTTTAAAATCGAACCCTAAGAAGGAGTGGTCTGTTCCTGTTTAAAATTGATAGGTCCTTTACTGTTAAATTTTAATGAGTCCAGTATAGGAGAAACTCAGTGTTTTTCATTTTTAGGGAGTCAGAAGAAAAAAGTTAAGAAAACTCCATGGGTGTACTTTTTCGTAATTTTAGTCTCTCAGGCCCAAAAAAGGATAAAATAATGCGAGAGAGAACTCTATTGACCATGATTAGTCAACGTATACCTTTTTCGTAAATAGTCCATTTCAGTCCGGAAAAGGGGTAAACTTATACTGAAGGGAAGACTGTTCATTTCCTTTAACGAGTTCGAATAGTCAAGTACTTGGAAATCTTTTCATTTTTAGAGAGTCTGAAAAGGGCTTAAAAGAGGACTCCATGGTTTTTCTTTTTCATAAATTTTAAAGAGCCCGAAAGAGTGATAAAAATATACTCTTCGTAAAAAATGATCATTTTGCCTGAGAAATCCGGTATTCTGCACAAAAAACTCAAAAAATTAAACATACCTATTTCAATAATAAAAATATTTTGAAAAGCCATCTTTTTAAAGTAAAAAATAAATAAATTTAAATTTCATTTATTCGAAAAAACTTATAAAAATGATTTTTTCAAGTTCATTTTTATCGTTTGAGTTAGGAGTGAAAATTTTAGAGCTTTTGGCAAAAAACGCTTTGGAGAAGATTCTGGACAAACCGACCGTTGGAATCGAAAACCGTCTGCTCCAGATAATCCACAACCTCTTTTCCTTCCTTTTCATCCATTCATTTTCTTAAATTAGGGTCTAAATTTCATTTTTGGGAGGAAAATTGGTTCAAAAATCGGCCCTCGAGGGTCCGCAGGTAGGACACTAGGTACCTGCGGACCCCAACATTTTCTCACGAAGGAAAATGTCGGGGCCTTGCACTTTTAACACAGAGCCCGTGCGGAGCTACGCACTGTCTCTGAGTGTAAAGTGCGGGGGTGCCGTAACGAATTTAAAAACACAATTTCCTCCTAAATTACCCAAAATTTTTGTTTTAAAATGATTCTAATCCTTCATTTTACTCATTGTAGGATATTTACAATTCTCATTTGGTGAGAACGGGAACATGAGGAGGTAGATGAAGCAACAATGATCCATTAACCTACTTTTCAAGTTTTAAGAGCATGCGAGCTATTCAAATTCTGGGCTATTAGTGGCATGAGAGCTCAAGTAGATCTTCTCACTTGGTTGGTAAACAAGTGAACGTTCAGGACCAGTGTTTCGTGATTAGAGGCCACCGGCTCGAAATTGAGCTGGAGGACATATATTTTTTGACTGGTTTGTCTAAGAGAGGTGAACCACTTTCTCTATTTGGGGCTAGGCCAGGTGGCTAGTCTATTGCTAGCCCGCAATTAGAGTTTTGTAAAGATGAAGCCAATCCTAGAGACAAACAGATTGATATTAAAACTATCATCCGTCCCGAGTTAAAAGTGATTGCATTTACCATTGTCAAGTTGTGCGGAAGTGCAGCTTTGCATGTAGCTACTGGATCTCAGATGCAGATTGCAGTAGATTGTTTCCGAGGCACCATATTCAACTGGTGCGAGGTAGTGTTGGCTAATGTGAAAGGCCAACTTACCAGAGCAAAGAATGGGAAGTTAAACAATTTTGGATATGGGTCAATCTTAGTTACCTTTGCTCTAGAGAGGATTCCTATGTTAGCCCCATAACATATTCCTGTTGATGTTGGTATACCTCGAGAGTCTCGGATGGTTCAATGGGTTGCTTTGATGGCCCATCACAGCGAGGGTGGGGAGATTGTTCGATTTCCCTCGACTTATTTTCGTTGGTTAGAACGCCAACTTTTTGTGATAGATGATTTTCCTTATGTGGGCATGGATTTCCGCGGTGACTGGGATATGCTACTTCCTCTAGGAGGTCAGTGGGATGAGTCAGGTAAAAAATCTCTTTGACATGTTCTAATTTCTAATTTTTATTTTGTTTTTAAATCTTCCAAAACTGATAATAAAAATTTCAAATGCAGATGTGGGTCCACGTCGACCAGCCACTTTCTGCTCCTTTGACCGGAGGAAAAGGGATGCAGCACCACCACCACCACCATAGGATCAGATAGCAGAGATTCTGACTGATTTGGAACACCATTTGGAGCGGCTAACTATCGATATTCCTGAGACTACCATAGATGACATCCCACTCCATTTACAGAGATACGTCATTGGTGTTCCTGGACCATTCAGGAGATTTTTGACTAGGGTGGCATGAGCAGTAGTGTATTATCGTGATCATCACCACCGATAGTGGATGATTGACTGTATAGACTCACTTTTGTATCACTTTTTTTTCGATCATAAGGCATTTTGAACCTATGATCGAAGACGATGTACTATTTTTTGAACACTACATCTATACTATGATATACTATTATTTCCAATTACCTGTTCAATCATGTTATCGAATGTTGATTTACTACTTTATTATTGAAAATGTCTGTTTATAACACTAGAAGCTATTGCATCTGCTAATGTGTTTAAATTTCTTGGAATGTGTTGATACTCAATATAATCGAACTCTCGTTCCAAGAGACAAACCCTTAAAAATAATCTTAATAATATTGGGTTTCTAATGGCATATACTCGATTTAACTGTAATACAATGAGTTTATAATCTAACCTAACAATCAAACTCTGAATTCCAAATGAAATGGATTCCGACAATAATTCAATAACTACACTGTATTCAGCAATATTGTTCGTTGTTTGACCGAGGCTTACCCCATGCATAGATACTAACTCATCAGTGGGCGAATAAATAACCCAAGCTGCGGAAGAGATGTTCCATGTACTACGACAAGCGCCATCAACAAAACCAATATATGTTTGAAAGGATGTCGACATCTGTAATATCAAGAGTAATCCAGATAAGCAGGAATAGTAGTAAAAGCACAATTAAGCTAGGCACATGTTTCTAATCTATAGCACACTAGCTAGAAAGTAACTAATATACAGAGAAGATCTTCACACAAAAATCAAGCGTAATATCTCTTCAAATAAAGTCCATTTCCGAGTTTACCTAAAGAGACCCCATCAAAATCAATCAATTCATAGGCCCCTTTTGCAAGTTGTCGCTTGACAATATAAGGACCATGCCACATGGGTTCAAATTTTCCAGCCCCTAGTTTATCATTTGCTTGATCATAAATCAAAACTAGGTCTCCTTCTTAAAAATTACGAGGGTAAATATTTCTATCAAGCTGAGCTTTCATTCTTTTCGCATGAGTCTCGGTAGCTAATGCAGCGGTGCGTCGATTCTCATCTAATTGAGCCAAGTATAAAAAGCGTTTCTCCTCTTCAGAAGTGGCTGGTAGTAACTCTATGGCTAGTTTGAGTGACGGTATCTCGCATTCAATGGGTAATACTGCTTCTAAACCGTAAACTAGTTGAAAAGGGGTAAAACCTGTCGATGTTTTTTCTAAGGTTCGATATGCCCAAAGTGCTGAAAAGAGCATGGATGCCAATTCAAATTATGAATTCCAATGATTCGTTTGATCATGGTGACTAAAAATTTATTAATTGCTTCAACTAAACCATTAACCTGTGGATAATATGGTGTAGAACTATCATGGCGCAAGCCAAGTTGGTATGTTAACTCGCTCATCATGATATTCCGAAAATGGCTCCCGTGATCAGTAATTATTGCTTGTGGTACACCGAAACGAGCAATCATATGATTGAATGTGAAAGTAGCTGCAGTTCTGCCATCTGCCGAAAATGTAGGCATCGCCTCGGCCCATTTGGTAAAATAATCCACTACTAGAATAATATACCCATGCCCCCCGGCCAAGTGAGGGTTACATGTAATGAAGCCAATGCCCCATTTTGCAAAAGGACCGACAGAAATTATAGGGTGAAGAGGATCAGGTGGTGCACGCATTTTTCGATCGAATATTTGACAATTATAATATTTTCGGACCGCATAAATACAATCTTTAAATAATGACGGCCAGAAAAAACCTGCACGCAATATATTTTGGGTTGTGGCGTACCCAGACATATGACCGCCACATGCTCCAAAGTGACAATCATTTAAAACCTTTTCGGCTTCTTCATGGGTTAGACAACATCAAAAAACTGAGTCCGCACCACGACGGTATAATGTGTCGCCAACAATATGATATTGTTGAGACTGAAAATGGATTTTTCGTCGTTGTGACTATGAAATCTCAGGCCGAAAATATTGGGTATGAAGATAAACAATAATATCTCCATACCAAGGATCAAGGGTACAAATAAGAAACAAGGATTCATCCGCGATTGGTTGTTCCGCCACAGTTTCTGTATCAGTACGTGGGAAATCACACATAAGTTCAGAAAATATCAATTATTTATTGGATTTGGATTTTTCAAACTCCAAATCAAACTCCTGCAGGATAACAATCATCTTGGAGTATTTTCCCCCTAGCAATTTTTTGGTCAAAATGTACATCATAGGGTTACAATCAGAGATCACTGTTGTTTTACGTAACAATATTTAATGACGAAAATGTTGGATAGCTTGAACATATGCCAAGGCCAATTTCTCTACATGTGAATATTTGATTTCAGTTGGATGCAAATTTTGACTAAGATAGTAAATCACATGTTCACCATGGAATTCATCTTCCTGAACTAAAACCATCCCTATCATGGAATCGGAAGCAGCGAGGTACAAAAAGTAATCTTGGTTGTAGTTGGGAGGATGCAGTAACGGTGCATGGGTCAATGCATTTTTCAAAGCATCAAAATATTTATCAGCGACCTCGTCCCAAAAGAAAGGAATATTATGTTTCAATAACCTAGTGAAACATTTCGTTAACTCGGCGTAGTTAGGAATGAATCGTCGTAAAAATTTTGCTTTCCCTTGCAAACTTTGGAGTTGGTGAAGAGTAGAAGGAGGAGGTAAATTGATGATTGTCTCAACCTTCGATGGATCGACACGAATGCCTGCCTTTGAGACAATAAATCCCAATAATCATCTGGAATGTACACAGAAAACACATTTTTGAGGATTCAGACGAATCTTATAATGCCTACATCGTATAAAGATGGCTCATAGATGAGTAATATGATCTGCTCTGTGCAAAGAGTGAGTAGGAAAATCATCGAGGTAAGGTTTCACAATGTGCTTAATGTCATGAAATGCATAAGACATGGCCCTTTGAAAAGTGGCGCCAGCATTCTTAAGGCCAAAAAGTAGTTTGCGATAAGAAAAAGTTCCCCATGCACAAATGAAAGTTGTTTTAGGTTGATCTACAGGGAGTATGTTGATTTGATTGTATCTGGAAAATCTATCCATGAATGAGAACATTTCACTTCCAGCACAATTGTCAATAATTTGATCGATGTAAGGGGTTGGATAATTGTCTTTTGGACAAGCTCGATTTATATCCCTATAATCGATACATACTCGTATTTTTCCTTGTTTTTTATTGACCGGAACAATATTAGATACCCAGTCCGTGAGTGGAATTGGATAAATAAAACCTGCACGAAGTAATTTTTCAACTTCGACTTTAATAGCGGTAGCTTTTCTTGGATGTATCTGACGTAGTCTCTGTCTAATGGGTTTAGCATCCAGGTATGTCTTAATTTCATGAACAACAATCGACGGATCGATTCCTGGAATTTCTTCATATGACCAGGCGAAAATGTCATGGAATTCCTGAAATAGGGCTTTATATGCTTGGATTTCATCAGTCGTACAAGAAGCACCTATATGAATTTTTTCAACAATTCCAGGTTTTACTGAAATGTCAAGAGGAACTGTTGTAGAAATATTTTCTAAATTCAATTCAGAATCGATATGTGAAAGAGGATTATGAGGGTCTTTGACATAATTAGTGGTAAAAATGGAGGAAAAATCATTCTCAAAATGATCGAGATCAGGTAAAAACGAAGACCTATGATGAAGATCTTCCCATGGTAACTCATCGACCGACAAGAATTCACGAATATGTTCATCAGTATTAAATACTTGTTGAGGAGGATCCGGAATTGGTGTCAAGGCTAAGCTCGATATTGAAAATGACTCCTAATTGATCACATTCACTGGATCAGATGCAATTGAAGGAGTATCAGAAAATGACTGTACATTTTGATATGCTAACTCAAAAGGACTCAAAGGCATCGGGCCATCAAAAGAATCCAATTCTGATTCTGAAGGTACTATCCAAGGATCATCAAAGGAAATAGTACATGACGTAATCATATTGATATTAGCAATAGGAGTTTGTACATTGGGAGAAGGCAAGGAAAAAGTTCCCAGTAAAGCCGAATATTTAATCAAACCTACTATGACATCCTTATAAGGGATAGTCAATTTTCTGATATGTTGGATGCTATCAGTAGAGGTTGGGTTGGATGAATAATATGAGAGTTGATCTACTTTAACGATCTTTCCTTTATGAGGAAACATGATGAGATGAAATATCGATGATACAATAGCAGTCATGGCGTAAGACCAACTGCGACCCAGGAGAAGGTTGTAATCGAGAGGGGCATCAACCACTTCCACATCTAGATTAATCATTTTTCCTTCGACCTCTATTGGTAGATCTTGTAAGATACCATACGGCTGAAAACCTCTTCCGTCAAAAGCTTTGAGAATATTTGGTGATTGTTTAATGGTCGGAGAACCAAGTGATTTCCAACATTTTAACGACATAATACACGTAGAAGCCCCTTCATCAAAAACACTATGAAAGATACGTTTGTTTTTTACTATTATTGGAATCTAAAAAGCCATTTGATGGGGTAGGCTAGGTGTAAAATTATCTAAATCAAAGATCATGAGGTTCGAATCCTGGAGATCTATGGCTCCTAAGGCTGACAAAAGTAATTTTCTTTGGGTTGGGCATGATTGCAATACTTCCAAAGCCAACATTGCTGAAGGGGAAATTGCCAAATCTTCAACAATATTGTAATTCTGAGCAGCTCTCGCATGTGGATTGAAAGCTGATATACGGAGTACACCTTTTGCAGGCGGTTTAATCACTAAGTCGGGATTTTTTTTTCTCGATCTGTAATGGATCAGAAACTGAGGGAGATGTAGTCGATGCAGAATTGGATGTTTCTTCTTCTTTACCAGTATTTTTACTACCATAATCTTGCGATCGCATTGCAACCATCAAGATATTCTCAAGTGTATTGGAGAAAGATCCAACCATGTTACTATCTTGAGCAGGAAAGGGATCCTTCAAGATAGCGGGTATAGGTGAACCCTTAACGAATTTTGATACCTCGGATCTATGCGGGCACTCTTTTGTAAAATGATCCTCATCACAGATGAGACAAGGATATTGAGGTTTGCATTTTTCGTCAGTTGGTTCAGTTGTATCGTTTTTATCTTTTGAATATTTTTTTCTTTTTATTCTTACCTTTATTTTTACCACCAGTTTTAGATTTGGTTGTAGATGACTCTACAACATGAATATCGGCAGAAGCTTCTAGGGAAGAATCTCCTTTGGGTGAATAAGGTAAAGTGATAATAGGAGAAGTGGTCTTGTAAGACTTCTTCTTACTTTTACCAGTGCTAATAGAACCAATTACACCATTAGCGGCATGAGAGCCAGAAGGAGTTGTAGTTAATTGACCAGGTCTTGGTAAATCGGGGATTTTATCATATAGAGTACCTGACTGAGTATATACAAGGTCAAGGTACTGAGCCTGAGTAATGACTTGCTCTTCCATAAAAACGCCTCCTTTGGCCACATCTTCAGTAACTTTGGGAAACAACTATTTAATAAACCATTGAGCCAAAATTTGATCCGGAATAAATAATTTACTAAACGCCTTCTACGTCTCCATTCATGAATGTGATCAGATATGTACGTAGACGTATAAAATTTTAATGAAGTCAGCGATTCTGTGTCGTTGTCGTATCTGACAGGCAACTGAAAATGGGTTAAGAAAGCAGTAGCTAGTGCATTAAAATTATTAAAAGAACCGCGTGGTAACTCAATGTACCATTTGGCAGCTAGACCAATGAGAGTTCTCTGAAAAAGATGCAATCGAATCGAATCATCAATTAGTGAATTGGATGTGCACCAGAGGTGATAATTCATAACGTGATTAGATGGGTCCTCTCTTGACTTACCTTCAAACTTTGGAATATCACTAGGCAACTTGTTAGGCATCGGCAGCCAATATAGAAGATAAAAAAATAGGATCATTCATAAGGTGTGATAGATATGGTAAATCTAAAGTTGCTATGAATGGTAACCGATGGCTAGGGTCTTGATAACCTTGTGTCATCAAACCAATGCTAGGAGGAGGATATCCGGGATACCCTGGAATTGGATGCGCATTTGGAATCGTGAAACCTCCTGGGTAACTAGAATTAACCGGACCATACTAGGGTTTTTGAGGTACTTGATAAATATACCCAGAGTACGAATGATACTGATATACTGGATTTTGTGTAGCATGTCCGAATTGATACTGTCCCTAGTACGGTTGATAAGTAAATTGTGGTTGACTAGAGACAATAGTACTAGTACCAGCTTGTCCTGTAGGCATCTGGACCGTAGTCTGAATTGTAGGTCCTGATTGTGGCACAGAGGCTTGAGGAATTTGCACTGATGCAGGGATAGAAGAAACCAAAGCTACAGATACTCCAGAAACAGGTGTTTTAGCTTGAACAGAGGTTGCAGTAGCTGTAGCAGTCTGAGGCGGAGTCTGAGGTGTACTAGGCCCAGGTTGCTAAACAAAACCAGGTGCAGTGATTTGAACAATAGGCTGGACAGGTTGCTGGTTTGGACCAGAAACTAAAGGTTGTCTAGGTTGATTAGGTAATTGCACATTAGGTTGCATATTCTGTTGAATTTGAGATGGATTCCACACCATGTTCATTCCGGGATATTTACCCGTAGAAGGTTGTGCATATGAAGGACCATAACCTGGTTGAATGTAGGGTTGATAATTAACTGGTAAATTTCCAGCTCCTTGTAATAATGGTTGACCGGAAGGAAGTTGGAAACCTTGAGTTGGGTACTGAACTTGTGACTGATAACCTTGAGGCATGTACTGAATCTAAGGTTGATCAGGACCCTGAAGAATATACTAAGTCTGGGGTTGACCTTGGGGTATGTACTGTCCTTGAGGTTGTTCACCAGGTAAATAATATTGTCCTACAGTTTGTCCTGGTAAAAAATTACCTTGAGGCTGCCCTCCAGGTGGAAACTTACTACCTTTAGGTTTCCCCCCAGGCAGTAATTGAATACCTTGAGGTTGCCCCCAGGCGGTAACTGACTACCTTGAGGTTGAGGATTTGGAATATTACCAGACATCATAAAAATTTGCTCCGCGTTCAACGTTTCATTTTTAGTTCCATTTGTACCAGATGATAATACTTGTTCAGTTGGTCAAGGAGTTGCTCCTGAGAAAGTACCAGAGAGTGACTGGTATCCCAAAGGAACAGAAGGACCACCGTATAAAAATGTTTCCAAAGATTGGGAAAACATAGATGACTTACCTGACATAGTTGATGAAGGATAATAACCTCTTGGTGTAGGATGAAAAGGAATTCAGGGTGGTGAAAAACTAAGACCCGGGTTTTCTAAAAAATTTGTCAATGATAAATACCAAGCGTCAGTTCTAAAAGAACTGTAGAATATTGATTCATGTTCCCTAAGATTCAAAGTTCTTTGGGTTTTGAGAAGAGTTACGTCTTCGTCTAGACCTTCAAGTTCTTCAATAGATATGAGGTCAAAAGGAATATTTTCAATAATGTGATGTCTTACCCTAGGTGAACCAGGATAACTAGAAGTCGGAGTAACAAATCTTGAAGATGGTTCCAATACAGCAGGTTAAATTTCAGGGTCAAAAATTTCAGGTTCTTCAGCTAATTCACTGGAAGGAGAAATACCACCAGTAACTTCGGAAATTGAAATTGGCTCTTGAATATGCTCTGTTGTTTGTGATTGATACTCAAGATGAATAACTATAGATGATTCTCCTGTTTCTGTTGATCTAATTCTAATTTCACTAGGCGATAATAGAGCTCACAGCCCTTAAATTTGGCTTGGTGTATACTCAGGGGGCTTCCCCTGGAGTCTACGCGATTGTCTTGGTAATTCGGCGATAATTAAAAATTATTAATTGAACACAATCAAAGAAAATTTCAATGAAAACTCCTAGATTCGCTAAGGAAACAAACAAATGAATCACACGCCTAAAAATATAGGAGATCAAACCACACACAAACAATAACTTCCCACACTAAAAACACTAGTTGGTGATGAAATCCAACATCGTAGTATTTTAATGTAGAAAGGGCGATTGGAATAGTTACCCCGACAACCTGCTTAATGAAACAGACCGATGCAAGTTTCTCCACTTAAACCATCTCGAGTGAAGATAAACCTCCAGAGATTCCAAGTGAGTCTAGTTGACGTCTACTCCAGGTACAGTGGGATCTTTCCTCCACAGTCACCTTAGGAAAAAAACGTAAATATTATGGTCACTATGGTTACCAACAGGAACTAATATACTTGGGTGAACAGTCTACGATCCGACATACGCGCAAGGGCAGAGTAACAAAGTTCAATCCCCTTGAAGGCTCCTTGACATAATCCAAGGTATACCAACAAGTGACCCCAGGCTTCTCGACAATGGTCTATTCAAGGTTTACCATTGTTAATACGCGCATATCTTCTATCATTCCCAATGAGATATAATTGATTATCCCATTGGTTCAGATATGACCTCGTGCTTGACTCCTTTAAGAGGAGCTTCCTAGAGCAAACAAACGATTATTGGATTTTTTCCTACTGCAAGATAAACTACTTGTTTGTTTTAATTGTCTTGGAGAGTTAATTACTCCCTAATCCAAGACACTAACCTAAGCTATATTGGGGAAAAGAGCCATAGAAATATAAAAATTACTAAATTGATTTTAATTTAAGCGTTGATTTTAATGGGTTGTTTCTTAGGAAAATAGGTGCGAAAGTGAAACTGATGATATGTAGTGACCCGACTCAAAACACTCTAAAAATGCATCTATTATTAGAAACAATTCTTGTTCTTTTAATGAATTCTATCTAAAGGAAGAGTTGAGAAATGCAATCTTTTTAAAAACAAATATTTCCTTCAAACAAGAATAAATGAAAAGAAATCTAATTTCAATGAGAACTCAAAATGATCTATTGTTGAATAAGAAATCCCTTTTATTCAAGATCAAAGCTACAAACCAAGTTTTTCTTCAAAAGAACACTAAAATTTCTAGAAATAACACTCAAAGCTAAAAACATTAATTTTGAGATCTACAAGTTATAAAAACTAAGTCTGAATTAAAACTTCAAATATTTTGAGGATGTCTTGCTTAGCTTGTTATCTAACTAAGAAATTATTTGCTTGGATCATCAAGAACTCAAAAAACATCCAATTTTGGTTTTGTAAGTGAAATTCCAAACTTATCAACAAATTTTTTTCAAAGATTTGCAAATGAGAAAAATGGGATCTAAATCTCATAAAACAATTTCTGTTATAATTTAAGACTCAGCAAGAAAGCAATGAAATACCAGTGATCTAAAGGTATACCAAGGTTTCTAATATTTGAGTGGGATAAAGACAAAGAAAAAATCATTATAACATGCAGATATTTCAGAAAATCATTCAAAACTAAAAATGCTGAAATAAACTCTTAACCAAAGCTTCCTGACAGAAGATACAAGTCTGGGTATTCACTGAGAATCTAAAAAACTAATCCAGAAAAGAGGATTTTAAGATTTTTCAAAAAAATTCAGAAGGTCCACAGGATTCAGTGCAAACCAGTGCAGTCCTACACTGTGTATACAAGAAAAGTGCGGAGTTTCCCGCACTGTCTATAAAAGAAAAGAGCGGAAACAAGAAAACTAAAGAAAAAATAAAAAAACTCTAAATCAGTTCTCAGGGATTCTACAACGATAAACTGCCCAATCCAATATAAATCAATCAAAATCAGAAAAAATAAATTCATAAGTCAAGAATAAAAGAAATCAAAGTTTGTAATATTCCTTTTTAGGGATATTTTTAAAACACAGCAAACTCTAACCAGATATGGACTGGGAGGGAATTTACCAGATTTTTCACCTCTGAAAAGAGGATGAGATATGGAGGCTATCTGGCCCTTTCCAGACTCTGTCTAAGAGTGTGGGAGAAAACACAACAAGTGGTACAGAAATCTCAATGCAAGGAAAATAAATAACAGACATGCAAACATACAATACTGTGTATCCAAGGTATGAACATATACTCAAGAAATACCACGGGAATGCTGAGCCATTTTATTAATCTGATAAATGTAGAGGAATACAATAAGTGATCAGAGCAATAGCTCCGCACAAGGCAAGTTAAGATCTATTCTCAGAACGTTGTTATGTTTCAGATCTGCATTGTATGGGACAGCTATGTCTCAGATCTGCGTTCCAGCTGATGAAAAACAGCTGTGTCACTGTCAAGACATACCTCCTTGCAGATCTGTGCTTTCCTCCAATTAATCACGCCTCCGCTGTCTAAGATCTGCAATAATACAATCACCCGCTGATCCAGGAGTTCCCCCAATAGACACGCTGCTATTCTTGCACTTACTCTCTTGTCCACGATCCTCCAAGAATACACCCAGAGCTTCCCAAATATGGACTGCGACCTTCTGCGCAGCCAATAAATGCGTTGATCCTCCACAGGTGTTGCGCAGATAATAAACACGCTACTCCTCCACAAATACAGCAGTTCGATCTTCCTACACAGATACTGATGGGACTACCTCACCCGAGCAAGCACTCGAAGTCCCCTAGGGCTGAGGGCGAGATCTCCGAATGGAGACACTCAATGAGCTAAACAGTGCTGCAGACAGGCTAAACAGTCAACATGCTCAATAGTCGCAATGACCAGATTTAAATACATAAATTATCCATGACCATCCAAAATGAGGAGGCTATCTCTTTTATATTGCGTTGCCCGCTCTCAAAACCGGAGGCCGCCTCCACCCACGATACCATGGTAATGTTCCTCTTTGCTACGTGCCCAATTTGGCCCCTTTAATTACCACGTGTGTCTTATTTTAGAGTGAGTCGTGGTCCCTCTACTCACATTTATTCATAAGATAACTACTTAAAGCAAAATTGACCAAAAATCGAATATTCCGATTAGCCATTGCTAATTGGGAATATTACAAAGTTCAAGATCCATTCCCCAATGGAGTTGCCATTTTGTTGGACGGATAAGTTTTTCTTGCGGACAAGACAGACCTCCCAAGTTTCCTACAGACAACTAGCAACAAACGGACAATTAAATCTATATTTCTCTAGATATATCGTGATTCATAATTAAATGCTATAAAGGCTTAACGATCTTACCTTTGATCCAACGCTTGTTTGTAGTAGTAGTCCTTCAGTCTCCTGAAAGAGTTGCCTTCGAAGATCTGCAATCACAAACATAAAATAGCACCTGCATAGCATATATTCATAAATCATATCTATTATGGTGATCAAGGAATCCATAAAATAAACCAATCAATTGACAGCTTATTGAGAAAAATGGACTTATTTGTATTAACTTTGAATAGTAAGAAAAACCTTACAACCGTGTCTGCCTTGATGTTGTACAGGTCTTCCTGGGGTCCAGAACAGGCGTTTCCTTTATTCTGACAAGCCTTGCACTCTTCCAACCGAGATAAATACAGGTATGTAATCTTTCCCACATAAAATCTCAGCTAAAAGGGTCTAAGTTACAATAGCACTTCACCTCCAATAATACTAAAGCTTGAACTCATTTTGAGGCTGCCCTATGCCTCTTTTTATAGTGAAAGAGAGGAGGTTACAGCTCCAAACAAGAAGGGACAGAATCCTCCTTCAAAGGGATTAGCTCCTTACATCAAGGGGTTAGCTCCTTAATGGATGGGATGCATGAACCTGAAAATAGTGGACTTTCCACCACAGGAATGTTTCTAGAAGCTTCCAATAATGACTCAAACTGAGCTTCTAGATTTTACTTGCACTTTTTTTACCTTTTACAGGGGTCCGCACCTTTAATAAATAAAAAGTTCGTTTAGCTCTGCATGATTTAAAGCAAGAAAGTGCGGCACCGCAGGAAATGTTAAGAGAAAGTGCAGTACAAGTGTTTTTAAGACTTTTATGAGTTTTTCTCTTAATTTCAAGGCTTGACTTTAGGAACTTTGATGTTGTAGACTTCTAAGGGAGTACTAAAATGTCATGGTGACAAATTTCAGTGTAACACTTACATATGCGTTGTTAATTAGTATGAATGAGCATTTACCCCAAGACAAGATTTTAGTTCAGGAACATGACTCAAGTTAGTTTATTGTATACAACATTAGTCATTCTGCTATAGAGTTTATGTTATGAACTACGGTAATGAGAATTTAACGTAGCACTTAGTTCCATTGCAGATGCATAAACTAGTTCAACTTGTTTATCAACATTGTTCATTTCAGAGGTGTGACATGTGTTTTTATGTATGAATTTATTTATCATAACTTCAAAGTTATCTCTACATAGAGATGCATCCACATGCTCATCACATTAACAACATTGTTATAGTCCAAAAATAATCCAAACCATTCCAACCATAAATGCATCAAAATTTCATTAATATTTAAGCAACAAAAATAGATATGTATCTTTAAAGTTGGACAAAAACTGAGTCTGGGACAGGGACTCTCCATCCAACCATAGAAAACCGCAGCCGCACTTGTAATTTTCACCCTTGAGACAAATTCCAAATTCTAAGGGGGGTGCTTGCTTAAGGGATTAGAACACCAACTTCCAATGGAAATATGGAATCCATAGGGCCTCTTCCTCAATCCCACCAGTTGATGTCACCATATTCTCAGCACAGGTATTCCAAGGGTTCTTTCCTCACCCCAAGTGCATACATAGTCATTCACTCCCTTCCAGGGAGTTCAGGATCCACTATAATAGTAATGTAGTAACCGAGGTATTTAATCAATTCTTCTTTTGATGTTGTTGTGGGATTAGCATCTTCCCAAGTTGTCTAGGGCTATAGATCCTGCTATATCAACCCACAGCCTCCAAGGGACACAAGCTTTTGCAAGGCTCCATATATTACATCCCAACCCACAACCTCCAGGGGCCAAAGCTATTATAGGGCTCCACAGATTGTCTCAACCTACAGCCCCCAAGGACCTAAGATATTATAGGGCTCCAGGGATCCTATCTCAACCAATAGCCTATAGGTAACCCCAAACTGTTACAGGGCTCTAGGGACCCTATCTCAACCCACAGCCTCTAGGGAACCCCAAACCGTTAGATGGCTACAGAGACTAACAGCTTAACTCACAGCCTCCAAGGAAAATTAGAGCCAATCCCCTTCTATTGTCTCTTGTTATGTGATGCTTGTTGATCAAATCATATTTCTTTATTTTTATGTTGCTTGATTTGTGTCTCCTCTCTCCTTCAACATGAATTTGAATGCCATGATTTGCCTTGTTTTCCTATCTCACATTTACTACTTCATCCTTTCTTTCTTGCACTTCACATTTCCCCTCTTGGTTTCTTGTCCCTTTTCCTTGTGAAGGTTCCCAAGTGCTTGTGTTTGTGTACATTCCGTATATTTCATTCAATTTTAAGAACCAATTCATTAATTCAATCACGATCCAGCTTTTAATGTTTGTCCAAAAAAAATTAGATTTTCTCCACAAGAAAACCTCAACCTCCCAAGAAAGAATCCTCCTCCCTAGCTCTGGAATCCATGTCCCTTTGACTTGGTCCCTTTTTCTTAAATTCACATATTTGTAAAAAACATTTACAATGCATTTTATGATAGAACCATGGGTGGGGTTATCACAGGATGTTGTAATAGAATATGTTGTAACAACAAATGTCATAACAATTGTCCATGTTAAATATGTTGAAAATGTTGTAACACCCATTACTGTTGAAATTGTTGAAACTATTGTAATTGTTGATGCTATAACAACTGCTACAATTGAAACTGTTGAAACAATGACCATTACAGTGGATGTTGTAACAAAATATGCCATAACAGTTTTCAATGTTAAATCTGTTGAAAATGTTGTAACAATTGATGTTGTAACACCCATGCAGATCCCTTAAACCTGGCAGTATCACCACTTTTCAGGAATTTGAAGAAGACTTTCTTAAAATATGGTGTTGCAGCTAGTTTATCATTGTTTTTCAAAAAAAAATCAAAAAAAAATATAGAGGGGGATACACAAAAATAAAAGGGAGATATAGGGACTCTTTAGTGATGCTTTTGTAAAATTTTGTGTTATATATACACTACATTTCCACACTAAAGTGAAGAGATGGTCAATGTTTCCTTTGAATGTTGAGTAGCTAGATGTAGTAAAGGTGTTGAAGATGAAATGGTTATGGGGAATGAGACTAGAGTCAACTCCAGGTGGCGCAGAAGGATTAGTAAGAATGGCACAAGTGCAATTGAAACTAGTACCGTTGACTCTCTAGTTGCAAGAATTGATGGAATGGGGCTTCACTTTCTCTATGCCGCCTCCTGGAGAAATGGTTGTGTTTGAAGCTCATGTGTAGAATAGCTAGGATATAGAGGGATCTTTCCACCATAGGCTTAGGCTTAGAGGTCAAAAAAATTCAATGACTTGTGGGACGATGAAATAACTTGACTTTAGTTTAAGAATGAATGCAAGGAAGGTGAATTGGAGTTTACCTAGGGTTGTCCTAAAGGGATGTTACAGGTATGATTAAATTGTGAGTTGATTGTTCATTGCAACTTCTACAGGGTAAACACTTTCCATATAGATGACTGTTGCAAATTATTTGTGTTTACCTAACAGTTTGAGAACATATTCAAGGTATATTCTTTCAGGGATAGTAATTAGGGGTCAAATTCGAAATCAAGATAATCCATGAAATCTATGAATTGGCATCAGTCGCTTCATAGATTGGGCATGATGCACCTCTATTCACTGGTGAACCTATGGATTTTAGATGTTGCAACAATTTTCAACTAAATAAATTGAACTTACTTATGAAATAACCTCTTATTGATGAACTATATTGTTGGAATCCATTTGGAAATAGGCTTGAAACCTAGTTCAAACATATTCGATTATGCCCTTTGTTGATCAAGAGAATTGATCACAACAATTTTTTATTTTGGTCAATTGTATACAAGTTGAAGGTTCAGCATTGGTTACGTGAATTACAACAGTGCACCATAAGTAGTATCCTTTAATTTTCTTGGAATAACAAAGGATCCTTAACTCGACTTGACAAATTTTTGGTTTTGTAAATGAATTGCATTGAAAATTGATTAATGAATTTCATTGGAAACAATCATTGAGTTTTAGAGACATCATTGTTTTATTTTATATTTATTTTCACAGTGATCCATGTTGATGAGAAAAAAAAGCCATAGGCCTATTGTTTATGGATCATGTGTTATCAAAGAAGTTGAATTTGTAGCCTTGAAGGAGATGTAGCACCTTGAGGAGAAAATTGAGCGGGTAGAAATCTATTTCAACTTGCTTGTCAAAGCTTGAAAGTGAGCATCCAAAAAGGTGTTTCTGCCACCCAACACTACGCTAGCACTTGGTGGATCAAGAAAAAAAATTGAGAAGCACAAACATAGGTAAAAATGAATTGAGAAGCACAAACCTAGGTAACAACTGCTACTATTGAAACTACTGAAACAATGACCATTACAACGGATCCTGTAACAGCAGATGTTGTAACAACAAATGTTGTAATAGCAGATGATGTAACAATTAAGGAGGTAGATAAACATTTAATATTTTTTTTAAAAGCTTGAAAGTGGGCATCCAAATAGGCTTTTCTACCACCCAACACTATACCATCACTTGGGGTGTTGTAACATTTTCTTGTTACATTGAAAATTTAAAAAAAAAAATTGTTTTTATTGCACTTTGTAATAGTTTGCGCGCAAATATATAATGTTTAAATATATTATTTTGTTTTATTTTAATAAATAAAATTTCAAATCGTTGCACACTAACTATCGTGCATTTTCTATTGGCGGTGATTAACTCTTTGGTGATCGACGACTCTTGTTCTATTGCCCCCCCTGCTTTGTTGAAATTTAACAAAGGGGGGAAGAGCGGCACACAAAAATATGTTTTTCCAAAATAAATTTTACAACATGGAAGCGACATATGAATTTTGCAACCCCCCTCACTCATTACCACTTAGCCTACACCCGTGAAAAAAACCATTCCCAGTTTTCGGTAATAAATGTCACCCATCACCGTTTTATTGATTGTCTTCCACTTAATTTTGAATAGTGTTTGCCATTTAATTTGAAATATTCCCCTTATCAGAATTCTTGTTCCACTACGTTCTCACTCTCATTCACAATTTAATCACTCCCACCTTTGTTTGTCCCCTCTCACCTTTCCTTTAGTCGCCAGATATAGAGAATCAAAGTGTGTAATTACAGAAAGCCCTTAGCAACAACTCAGAAATAAAAATTTTGATACATTTTACAGGTAATTATGCTCCTTGCCGCAAATTTATAGTTAAAAATTAGTTCAACTAAAGGAAAACTGTCTCAGGTTCAATCTGAAAGCCTACCAAAAATTGATGATTTCCCTTAGTTGATAGGGAAAGAAGAATAGAAGATACAAACTCAGGTTTGACCTATAAGAATTGTAGAATTGAGCTTCCCAAAAATTTCAAGATAATAGAGACGATTTTTCTCTATGGGAGTCCTTTTTACCCCAATTTATATTTCCCCAAACTCATCCTTTTCTGGAAAGTGTAGTATGGTGTGCGGATAGGTACTTACCGAGTGAGAAAACCATAATTGCTCAAAACGGTGAAACCCTATTTTCTGTAACTTATGAGTCCATTTCAAATCCCTGTGCATATCATTTCCCAACTCTTTACACCCATTCTATAGTGAAATTCTCTTGGAAATATATCAGAAGTTAGCTTTTGAAAAAAGAGTAGTTATTTTCTAATTATTCATGCCTGGAGGCACTGGTATTCCCACTCACAGTCTATCTTACCCTTCATCAATGTTTCCAATATTTTCAAGACAAATCATATCCATTTTAGGTTTTATTTTAGGGTATCTGAGTGATGATAAAGTGGATGAATTAGTTATAGCTTTTCTATCAACTTTTTGTCCATATAAGAATACAAAAATCTTATTCAATTTCAACGAGCTCTTATCTGATGTCATTCATGACCAATTTCTAAATTTGGAGTTGAAAAGGCTTTTAAATATCAATTAATCCTGGTGTTTTTTTTTTACTATTAATCAAATAGATTCCCAATATAATTGAAAAAGCAGGATCTTCAAGGGAATCAATGGTTTTTGATTCATTAAACGTCCTTGGTCAGAAGGAATTCTAAGGAATATTCCTTCACATATTTTGTGAACAAATATCTTCACATATGCTATAGTTTATTGATTAGTGATAATCCTCCCAGAATTTCACCTAAAATCAAAAGGATTATGTAGCTTAGTGAACAAACAAGGCTTGGTGATTGGTATTTTTACCAACATTTTACATAAATTAGATTGTATGGGTGTGAACTTCCACCCTATCAGTTGCAAGTTTTTTTCCTATGCCTATTTTTGCACTTGAATTCATAAAAAAAAGCATCAATGTAGATCCAGTGCATTTTTTACCTAGAAGGAAAAAAACTTGTTTAAACTGAAGGCACAGGTAGGGCCATTTATGGTTAATCAAAGGTCAGCAGACAAAGAGGTGGAACAATTATTGGCACAAATGAAGTTTAAATTGGGGGTTACTTAGCTATATGACCCCATTTGGAGAATTTTAGCCATCAGAGTTCAACAAAAATCCCCACCTTATTTCATGTGTCCAAGTCTGAGATAGAGAAGTTTTCTAATAAGGACACCTGGGTGGAAAACACTTTGGGGGCTATGACAAAAGAACAAATTGTGGAGCGGTTAGTCGGACATAAAATTTTGGTTACACCTCCAATGAAATAAAAAGAACTTAAGAGGACAAATCAAAGCTTATCAGAGTCAGGAATGTAATAGTTCAAAGTATACAAGAGAAAGAAGACAAAGAATATGGAGGAAGCAGTATCAAAAATTGTCTCATCCGACATTTATTTACCAACTACTATTGTTTTAGGTGAGCCTATTTTCAGAATGTAAGAATTGGATCCAGAGACAGAAAAATCTTCTCATTCTTCTTCTTCCAACCAAAACATATTTTCTGAGTTTTGGAAATGAAGAAAAAAAATGAGGCTTTGAAGGCAGTAACTTATGCTGAGTTCTGGAAGAAAACTTCTTCTAGTAAAAATAGGTTGCTTTCAGCTCTTGATACTGAAAAAAGTGAATTTAAGTTAGCATTTCTTGAACCTAAAGCTTCTGCTTCTAGAGTTGTTGGAGACTATAAGAATTATGTTTTATTTTTCAATACTAAATAGATCCATACTATATATCAGATTGATATGCGTAAACAAACTAGTGAGATGATCTATTCCTCTCACACTAGTTCTACTTCAAATGTATCAAAATTACAAAATTATTTGAATAATATTATTGCAAAACATAAAATTGAAAATAATTCTTCTCTGGATAAATATTTTAGGATGAAATCACTGGAAGACCTTGATTTACATTAGGTTTGGATCCCAAAAATGTGGATGCAACTCAAGAGATTGTTAAGAAGAAAAATGAATATATTCAAGCACTTAGAAGATAGTTGAAGTTGCCCAAAACAAAGAATCCCAAAACACAAGAAATTGGGGAATTATAGAAGGATAAGGAAATTATATTATCCTATATAATTGAACAGAACCTGCAGATTCAGAAAATTCAAGAAAGGATGGAAAATTTGTTAAAAGGGAAGACCCAAACTGACAGTGTAGTAATTCCAACAACATAAACAGGTTCCAATTTTTTTTTTTATGGCCATTATGTTCTCTTAAATTAAAGGATGTTGAG
The DNA here is from genome assembly GCA_034641835.2 of Pinus albicaulis. NCBI lineage: Eukaryota > Viridiplantae > Streptophyta > Pinopsida > Pinales > Pinaceae > Pinus > Pinus albicaulis. The sequence goes on from CM076573.1 coordinate 941,872,192, forward strand.
GTTGGAAGATTGAAATAAAAATTGGACAGAAATGAGATGAACAAAAATGAATCAGAAGATGCTTTAGTTGAGGAAATAAAGAAAATGCAAATTTGCAAAAGCAATTATAATAGTATTTGAGCGGTTCTAACAATATTCAATTTTTATTACAGGCCAAAAAACAAATTTGGATATAAATCATGTCATCTGTGTTTGATATTTGGTAATCTATGGAGATTATTATAGAACAAAGGGATTTGATTGAAAGCTCCAAAGAAGCTATTAATGACATCACAATACAATTGGGAAATAAACCTAAACAAGAAAGTCGGATAATAAAATATCTAAATACAATTTCCAGAGAAGAACTTGAAGAACTAGGAATTGAAGACATAACAGAATCAATTATTCGGACTATAAAATTCCTTATGAAGAAAAATATGATGTTGAAGACAAAAGAAAAGTGTAAAAATCTTCTAGTTCAAATCAAAAATTATACTGAAAAATTTATATTCATAAAGAGAGAGGTCTTCCATCATTTATGAATTCATATGGACAGATGGCAACATAAGACCAATAGAAAATATTGTTGAAGAGAGAGGCAAGGGACAGGACAAATTTTGTTAGAATCAAGGGAGAGATTAGCGGTCATAATATACTTCAAATGTTAGCTGATGACCTTTTCATTTGCTATGAAATCAAACACTTGTTCATAGTAAAACCTTCTTATGAGAAGTATACTGATGCAGATGAATCATACAGATAGATGATGGATCTCAGTTACCACAAATATGAAGAATGGGATTTTTCGGTCAAATTTGTTCAATAAATTCAGCTTATCAATGCAATATATTAGCAACAGATCAAAACTATTAAGCATTCTAAGCAACAATAATAGAGCAGTTTCAAATACATTGAACTTGAATGCATAAATCAAGCAAAATTACAGACATTTTTGGAGTAGTTTTTTTTTTTTTTTTTTTAGTTAAAATAAGTGTTGTAAACATCTCAATAACATCCTGATTTTATCTCGAAATCACGATTTTTTGGCCTAGCCAATGTTTGCCACTTTTTACAGATATTTTGATGGTAAAATGATTTTGTCGATGTTTTCCTATTTTTACTGATATTTTCCTGATTTTTATGATTTTTGGGTTTTCCGGACCCTTACCAATTTATCCCAATGTCGATGTTCACAACATTGGTTAAGAATAACAATGAAGATATTCAAGCACTTAGAAGGAATTCGAAGATGCCCACAATAAAGCATCCCCAAACACAATAAATTGGGGAATTAGAGAAGGAGAAGGAAACTAGATTATCATATCTAATTGAACAGAACCTGCAAATTCAGGAAAATGCAATAAAGGATGGAAGATTTGTTAAAAAAAAAGTCCCAAAATGACAACGCAGTAATTCCAGCAACAGAAAAAGGTTCCACAAAATTTTTATCATATTCATCATCTTCTCTTAAACTAAAGGATGTTGAGGTTGGCAGATTGAAAGAAAAATTGGACAGTGCTGAGATGAACAAAAATGAATTAGATGATGGCTTAGTTTAGTAAATAAAGAAAAATGGAAATTTTCAAAAGCAATTATAACAGTATGTGAGCAATTCTAAAAATATTCAATGTTTATCACAGGCCAAAAAACAAATTTGGATAGAAATTATGTCATTTGTGTCTAATATATGGCAGTTTATGGAGATTATTCTAGAACATGGGAGGTTGAATGAAATATCCAAAGAAGTTATTAATGATGTCACAATACAATTGGGAAATAAACCTGGACAAGCAAGTCATATAATAAAATCTCTAAAGACAAGGTCTAGAGAAGAACTCGGATAACTAGGAATTGAAGACATAACAGAATCAATTATTCAGACTAGAAAAGTTCTCATGAAGAAAACTCTAATGTTGAAGACAAAGGAAAAGTGTGAAAATATTCTAGTGCAAATCAAAAAATTATCTTCTGTAATAGAGAGGTATTCCATCATTTAAGAATTCATATGGCTTTATGGTAATAGAAGAACAATATGAAATATTTTTGAAGAGAGAGGCAAGGGATAAGACAAAGTTTGTTCGAATCAAGGGAGATATTAGCGGTCAGAATCTACTTCAAATGTTAGTTGATGACCTTTTAAGTTGATACAAAATCAAACACTTATTCATAGTAAAACCTTCTTATGAGAAATATATTGATGCAGATGAATCGTACAGACAGATTATGGATCTTAGTTACCCAACATATGAATAATGGGAGCAGTTGGTCAAATTTGTTCGATAAATTCAACTTATCAATGCAGCATATTAGAAACATATCACAACTTCTAAACATTTTGAGCAAAAACAATAGAGTAGTTTCAAATACATTGAACTTGAATGTATAAATCGAGCGCAGTTGTAGACAATTTTTTAGTAGTTTTCTATTTTTAGTTAAAATAAGTGTTTCAAACATCTCGAAACATCCTGACTTTATCTCGAAATCACGATTTTTTTGCCTAGTCAATTTTGCCAATTTTTAACGATATATTGATGGTAACTTGTTTTTGTCAATGTTTGCCAATTTTATTGATATTTTCCCAATTTTTACGATTTTTTGGTTTTCTAGAACCTTGTCGATTTATATCGATGTCAATGTTGACAACATTGGTTAAAAGTTTTTTAAACTTTATCCAAAGTTTTGGATAAAGAATACTTTGAATGTAAATATTTTAAGAGATAAGATATTTTCTAAATTGATCTGAACTTATGCAGGGAAGTAAAAAAATACATATATAAGCATAAACACATAGATGAAAAAAAAAATATGCATTTCAATAATATCAAAGAACTAAAAATGCTTACATACATAATAGAAATAAACTAGCTCGAGCGATGGTAGCTTATCTCTGAGAAGAGATGTTGCTAATACATGTCTATGAACTGTGTTAAAATGAGGCTCGAAGGCCTATTTGTTATTGAGAAAAAATGGAAATCCCTAAACATCCAAAAACCTAACCCTAGGAGATGAAGCGCCAAAATTGTGGGCCCCGTTGGGGTAAATTGGTACATCAAATTCTCAGGGTCGTAAAATTGGCATACAATCTTTGTTTGACGCATACAATACCTTGTAATAAATATGCATCCGAGGATTAACGTCTCATGTTTTCTCGTTTTCCAAAAAAAATGTCGTTTAGGGCCTCAAAATGGATCTGGAAGTTTAGGGCCCAAAAAACTACCAAAAATAGTAAATTGTGCTACAATTAAGGAAATTGAAATTGTGTCAAAATTAAGGAAATTGAAAGAAACAATGGTGGGTGTCCAAGTGGAATAGGTCGGTGGCCACAAATATCCATGTGGATCAGTCCTCCCCCCTTAGGAATAAATGGTCCCCATTACGTTGAGTGCCTCCATGATATGGGGAAATTTCTGCTGAAATTGGTCCCTGGTGAGCCATTTTCCTTGGTTCAGGAGTTGGCCAGCTTTGACGACCCGATATATTTGGATCTTCTTCTAGAGATTTTTCTTGATCTGTGTTTCCATGATCTAATCAATTGTGGCTTGTTCCATGTAGTTTGGGTTTAACTATGTTGGTGTGAGTTGATCTGCAATTTCTAATGTGTCCAGTAACGATGGAAAGTATGGTCGAAGGCGGTCCACATTGAACACTAGATGCAGGCCATGAAACGGTGTAATTTTGAGCTCGAAAGCAGTGTGCCCTACAACCTTAGTGATGGTGCAAGGACCATATTGGAGCAGGCAAAGCTTGTGATGGGCCCTCGAGAGGTGTTCCTTCTGCAAATGTAACCAAACTATGTCACCCACTTGGAACTTGTGTGACACCCAATGTTGCTCATGAAGTTTTTTGTACTTATAATTTTCTTTATCCAATATGTCATGGACCTACTGGCGGATGTGTTGAACATGCTCAATGAATTTCTTAGCCCTATCCTCTTTGAACTAGACATGATTCAAATCTGCCTGAGTAGCTGCAAATGGTATCACAACGTTAGTGGGACATAGTGGTTGGAATCTCAATCCCACCTTAAAGAGGTTGTGTCCAGTTGAGTTGTGAAGAGCTCTATTGTAGTTATGTTGGACATAGGGAAGGCTCTCATTCGATGTGCGTGGGTGCTTCGACATGTACATGCATAGGATGTGCATGATCATCATGTTGACGACCTCTATTTGGCCATCAGTTTGGGGGTGTAAGGTCGTGGACTTAGTGAGCTTGGTATCCAACAACGACCAGAGGCTTGACTAGAATGCACTTAGGAACCAACTGTCCCAATCTAAGATAATGGACTATTGGATCCCAAAGTGTACCCATACTCATTTAGATAAGAGTTTGGCAGTGGCTTCTGTTGTGGTACTCTTCTTGCATGCTTCCAGAATGGTCATCTTAGAGAATCTGTCGACGACCACGAAAACATAGTCGTTCCCATGTGTGGTAGAAGGAAGGCCTGACATGTAATCCATGGAGATGGATTCCTAGAGCTAGCTAAGAGTAGGCATAGGAGTATACATGCCTTGATTCTTGATTGTAAGTTTGGAAATGGCACAGGAAGTGGAGGATTTGAAGTACTTCCCAACATCCTATCGAAGGCTCGGCCAATAAAAATACTTTTTCAGCACTGCCACTGTCTTCTCTACCCCAAAATTTCGAGCGACCTGACTGTAGTGCGCCTCCCAAATCATCTTGGCATGCTTGCTTGAACGAACACAAAGGTGTCCCAAATGGCATAACAGTATGTCCTGGAGGTGAAAGTTTGGAACTTGTTTACCTTTCAGGAGCATCTGGTATGTGGTGTCGAATTCTGGATCACTCTTGTAAAGATGACGCAATCCTGAAGTCTTGTTTCCACAAGAGTCAAGCACAGTGGTCAATGTTAACACCAGAAAATTGTACAGGAAAAATACATTAAAAATGACAAGCATAAGGTACAAATGAAGATTTTCAAAGAATAAATACATTAGAGAAGACTAAAATTTCATTTTTCCTAAGGTTCAGAAGGAAAATTAAATTAATTTTCACACAGCGCGGTTATTCCTTCAATAGTCGCATGATCCTGAAGATGGCGAAATGTCACCATCTGGGACCACTTAGAACACTTTGTTAAGATGATTCTCTAACCAGTACTGTCAAGGAAAGTCAGATTTGAGCCACCTTGATGAGTAAATGCAGCCCACAAAGGAATCCCTCCTCCACTCTTTTTTCACTATCCATCTTGGGCCAAGAGAAGAGGAGGGAATTGAAAAATTTTCTATATAAACTGGCCTTTGGAAGAAGAATTAGAGACATATTTTTATGTTGGCCAAATTGTTTCATAGAAAACCAGCTTGCATAGACCAGCAGCAAAGGGATTGGAAGGACTCATATGTTGGCCAACCAACATCTCAGTCCAAGAGAGAGAGGTTCACCACTTGATCTTGATCTACCATCCTTTGAGAGAGGGAAGAGATTCTTGCATGAACTCGATGGAAGGAGACCTCCTTGTTTTGGGTATTTGAGCTCCATAGCTCAAAGGACCCTCTTCAAGTGTTTACCATTGTATATTTTTTACCACTAGCACCTAATAATGGGAGAACTCTCCACTTGTGTTATTAGGTTGTTTTCTACATCAAGCTTTTGTATTTTGTATCTTCTGTTTTGATTTTTTCTTAGTGTTGTATGCTTAGTTTTCCCCCAAACTTAGTTTAAATTGTGTCGAATATGTTCCACTAACAGTAGGAAATCATTTTTCTCTGTGCTTGTGCAGGTAGCAGCCATCTTGCTAAAGAAGTGTATTTTGTACGCCCTTGCGCCAATTACACTACCACGAGAATGGTGACTCCACTAGATTCTTTATTTTTGAGTTAATGATTGTTGATGCAGGTCCTTCCTGCTCAGTTTGCTACAAACCACCCTTACATCCTCTCATCATCTCCAATCACACTCAGTGAAAGTATTTTCACAACAAAGGAAGTATTTTTCTTCATTCTACCCAACAGCGCACTTTGTGCTCCGACAGATGCGCACTCCGCGTCTGTGGGAATATAACCCGCACGATAGGTTAGAAAGCCAAATTTTGCTTATTTTTTTCCATTTTTTCAGTTGTAAAGTGCTTGGAAACCCATAAAAAATTTTCCATCACTGTGTTCTTGTATTTCATGACTGATTAGGACTCTTAACTTCCAGAATTTAGCTTAGCAGCTAAGTGGTTTTAATTTTAATTTTTTATTTTTGAAAATCATATATAGCTTAAGTAGGAAAAAGTAAGTGGCCTTGAATCTACATAGGTTGTCTGAAAAAATGATTTTTTGGTCAAATATACTAATAACGTAGCTTAGTTAGCATAAAATTGAGTGGCCCATATATCCCCATATCTTTAGCTAATTCAAGTTTTTCCAATTTTTTCATTATTTTAGTTCGATTTTGCATTAGGAATCGAGACTAGGACCAAACTGTCAAAAACAAAGCAAGTAATATCTGTCACCCTTGCACCTCAAGGTGAGCCTAGGTATGCATATGAATTCTTTCCTAAGACAGCTTTCCATCTCCCTATAGTGAAAACATATTCTATATAGGAAAGGTGTAAGTGGCCCATAATCCACACATCATTTTTAAATTTTTTCAAGGAATAATCACACATATGGTAATTATAAAAGGATTGTAAAGGATCAGCGCATATCCGCATCTCATAACACTTGTGATTGTACACTCCAAAGCATACATGAAGCATTGGTAAGCATTGGACCAAAAGGCACCTAGTGTGTTGGTACCTTTATCCTCTTCTTACAGTTACTTCACCAAAGCACACCCTAAGAAAAATTGAGACTCTCTAAATCTAATCATTAATCTAACTCACTAAATTCTCCCCACATGGGCCATATAATAAATTATGGTCCAATTTATGACCATCGGGGGTAGGCATCCAATAAGCCTTTGTGGTCATAATACATTTTTAAACATAGATGTTGACTTTTTAGGGAGCTTCAAATCTGCCTATTCGCCCACGGAATGAATATCTGAGTGTTACCAAAGACCTGTTTTAGAGGCGGTTAAGCTTAGACCCAGTGCATGTGGCACTTTTTGGGGCTACCTGACCCATCCATTTCTCGGTACTGGTAGCTGAATACCAAGAAGCTTAAGATTCAAATGCTCACGTGGGACGATGGTACTTTAGTGGCAAAAACTAGGGCATCATTCCCTATATGTGAGGGTGCAAGCAGCACTTGATCCTCATACCATTACCTTGGTTGATTCTTCGGCTTTGGAAGGCGTCTCCAGTTCTTTTGAGATGTTAGCCCCAGTACCCATTAGGAGATATCTTCGTAAGGCCCAGTTACGTTGAGAGTGTAAGGACGAGTAAGTCCATACAATCTTTTGAGTATCATATGCAAAACAAAAAAAACCACATTTTTTGCTTGATTTATCACATAGCTTTAAATTAAAGGAAAAATTACCTATTATTTTTTCGCTTTTTTTATGCATGTGATCGTATTTTATTCGATAGAAATATTTCTCGCTCCAAAAAACCAAAAATTTTACCAAGATCAAGCTAGTCGACACCATAACGGACCCAATGGGAGCCCGTTGATCTAGGCATTTCTTGGACCTCCACCCATTAGAGGGAAGCGTGATAGGTCTCCCACCATTTAGGCATCGAGGACAACATGTTGCCACCATTATCAATTCATCCTTTATCAGGGCATCTGTGAATGGAAACCCCAAAGGGTCACCTAACACCACATCAATGGAAACCCCACTAGGGTCACCACACTAAACCCCTCCTACAACCCCTAAAGGGCATAGGAGTGCTACCCCTTCACGGAATTAGCAAAAAATTCATCAGGTCATACCACAGGGTAATATTCCCCAGGAACCTCCCCTAAGCCATCACATTCAAATACCTATTTTTCCATAGTATACAATGGTATTCAATACACAGCTACCCTTCTTATCATCACTTAATCTTCCAGATCTAACAAAGTTAACTAATGACCCCATTACTAATGACCCTAACTGGCCTCCCATGCCCATGAATCTCATGTCGAATATATAAAAATTTGAAGGTAAGAAAGCAGAAGACCTAGGAAATCATATCATGACTTTCCACCTATGGTGTTTGTCCAATAGTATCATTGATGATACCATTCGACTAAAAAATTTTCAACGCACCCTAATAAGGCCTATTTTCAGCTCCCCATCCATCATGATTCGAGAATGGAACTGCTAACACATTTTAGACAAACACCAGTCGTCCATATATCGGACCATCTCCACGAATGGTGATGACATCGTAGTTTGTGTAAATCCAAACTCAACGATAGAGTTTTGTTGGAATTATTTTTGAAAACTCTCACATTTGATATTTCAAAAGACATGGCGATGTAGAAACCCACCTCCGAGGAGGACGCCATTATCAAGGCCCAACAACTTGAACTCATATACACCCAATCAGGATATATTTACAACATCCTACCAAATTCCCCATGCCTGAAAACATATAGGGAATTACTCGATGCCTTGAATATTTCAAATGGTTTGATCGGGTCCTTAGCCCAAAGACACCTAAGCAGCAGTAACCATTACCCAAGATACTCATATGATTCTACACAGAATGTATCGCAACCTGGATACCATCAAAGTCAGTCTACACCTTTACAGAATATGATGAATAGGGTAATGCCATACCATCAACAGCAAGGAGGCTCATACCCTCACTTGCAAGGGAACCGATACTCAGCTAGGAATGTTGGTACAAGAGAGCTTACCCCGCAATCTTACACCAATCAAGGACAGGGGAACCTATTCCCCCATTTTTCCACACAAACTCCACCACCAACGCAAAACAACGCACCAGTGAACCTAGTGCAACCATCGTAGTCTCATCAGCGATAGTCCTATGACTAGGAGAACAAAAATAATCCTCTACATGCTGCAAAAAAGAAGCCTAGGAACAAGCAAAAGGGAGACTCTAGACAAGGGGGAAGTAATCAACAACGCCCCTCGTGATCTTAGTCTAGGGGCAACCCCAGCCGAAATCAAACCAAGATCCAAATGGTAACTCCCAAGGGAAAAACAAGAGACCCGGTCTAAGGAAAAATCACTCTTGTGCCATATGTGGTGAATATGGCCATTACACTCACCATTGTCTTGAACTCCCCGAATTGAAAAAACTTCAAGGTAACCAAGGACAAGGGGAACCTACTCAACAGCATATTGTAATGCAGGAACCCTTCCCCCACCAAGGTGTGGTTAACACCGAGCAACAACAACAACCCCAAAATGAAACTAGAGGAGGCCTTCATGAGATCTACATGGCTGGTGAAGAATTGTTCTTCCAAATAGGTATAGGAACTACGATACACCTCCAGATACCAACCCATCAAGTGAAAGTGTGAGTGCACCTACCACACCATTAACTATCTCCAAAGTACCTATTGAGCCCATTCTAAGAACAATCAAAGGACGAACTAGGCACACAGGACATCACTCCAAAGCTGCTCATAGCTATAGTAGAGTGGATGATTTCACTCAATCACTAGCTGCCATGTCAACTTTGGAAGTTCTGCAATCATGCCAAGACAATGGAAAGCCTTTTTTTCTACATTAGGTGTAACTGATCCTTCCAGTTCGTGCCTAATGGTTTTCGATCTAGACAAGACAGGCCCTAGGATCCCTTCTCTAGTTGCTTTCCAGATACCAGTTTCGGTTCAGAATATCACCATACATCGATGCATAGTGGATGAAAGAGCATCCATATGTATCATGTCCAATTCAGTTTGGCAAAATTTAGGATCACCTGAATTAAAACCGTCTGACATCATGCTTAGAGCATACGAAGGGCACCCATCAGCCCTTGTCATACTTTATCAAAATGTCCTAGTAAACTAGGCCATCAAGACAGTTCTTATTGACATCGAGTTCTTAGATGCACAACTAGACTACAATATACTCCTTGGGCAGAGTTATATGTATGCCATGACTGCAATCGCATCCTTTGTCTTTAGGGTGATGATGTTTCCCCAAGATGATCAGATCATCACACTCGACCAACTCACATACTACAACAAGAAACCCATGACTGCTCTAGATGTCATACTACCATACGTAAACACAACCACTGAACCACTGAACCACTCACAAAGTATACGTAGACACAACCACTGAACCCTAGAAAGCATGGAGGAACCAGTGTGCATGACGCTCTCATCAAACACTGAAACTAGCCTAGATGCAGAAACCAGCAGTACGAATGCCAAAGCCAGTAGTACGGTATTCCTACCATATGTCATTTCGCAGACCCCTTTTTTGTATCCCCAACATAGTTTTATATCAAAACAATTCATGGAAACTATGACATTTCCAAATATGGATTTTGTAATACCTATGTGTTATTTGATCCCTCTAGCCATGCTGGAAGCCTGGGAATTACCTCTAGAGGAATAACCCTGATTTCCCCTCAAGAGGTCATAGAAGCTAAAGAGACACTTGTAGTGGCACCAGCTGGCACAGCTAAGAAGAATAACAAAAAAGGGAAAAAATTTGAAACCCCCAAATTACCTAGGGCATTACAACCTTGTGCATTTTGTGATGTCGTAGGTCATCCTGCTAATATTTTCCTGGAGTTAGAGGAATTAAAACCCCTTCAACACACCGAAATAATTGTTGTGACCTTGAATTCCCATAAAAAGGAACAGGCCATGAACAACCAAGGGAAATAATTATGCACCAATCATGTGTGCACCATATGCAGCTATTATGGGAATTATAACCATCACTTCCCAGAGATGACATGATTTAGGGATGTCTTGCAAGCCCTAGAACAATCTTACTAGGAGGACCCCTTAGAACCATCCATGCAAATGTACAAGGTTGAACCCAAAACCATATTGTACGTATGAGAGGAACCTACATTTTGCTCTTATACAGTCACCCCAATGGCCCAGAGACAGCAAACAGAGACCACACCACATGTCCCAGTTTGTGCACTATGTGACAAGCCTGATCACTTAATCGCACAATGCGTTGAGTTAAGGGCGTTTAACCATTGGTATCAAATCCCGAAAGTTCCCAAAGAAACTTAGTTCAGTACAAACGATATACGTGTCATATTTTTCAAAGTAACCACCACGTGCACCATTGTCCCCACATTTGTTGATTCTAGTGTATGTTGGATTTCATGCGATGCTTCATTACTGAAAACCCTGACTTGGCCGAATGAGACATAGAATCCACAAGCAGAACTACAACTCAAAGGACAAAAGCAACAAGGACCATATTATATATGTCAGCAGATAGATGGTCACCTGAATGACCACCTATCCCCCATAACCATCCTCGGGCTCCAGTCTAGCTCTGCGCACTATGCGACGAATGAGATCACTTTGTCGCTGACTATGTAGCTTTGGAGTTGTTTAAAAGATGGTACCTAGTCAACCTAGTGTACTACAACAGCCTACGACCAGTCCAATATTCTTTCCAGATGTGTTCATATAACCACCCGGTTCATTCTTGTCCCTACATTGCCTGTTTCCATTCGACATTAAATTATTTACGTTGGGCCATAACCCATCTCGTTGTGAAAGATGGATTAGATTTTGACTCAGTAGAAAGTTTGACAACCCAAGAGAATGAGTCAAATAGGTCCATCCTCTTCATATCGGAAGAAAAATGGCCGACAAGGGGGTAGATTCCCACCCCCAATCACTTTCCACGCCCAATCCCAGTTTGTGTACTATGTGATGAACACAATCATTTGATTGCTCAATGCCCATATTTACTATCATTTCAAAAATGGTACCCAATCACTCAGGTGGTCCAAAGGGATTGGAAAACCAAAGAGAAACAGTTTTGTCTTATTTTCCAAGACAGCCATCACGCTTGACATTTTCCTTACATCCCACGATTTTGACCTGTGTTAGACGTCATGAGCTCATTGGTCACCAAATATCTAGATGTAACTGGTTTCGAACCCAGACAGCCAGGTTCAATGCGACCTCCCCCCCATCATCACCAAAACCCTAGGAAATATAAGGCGACTAATCGTCTTAACAAGGCATGAAACCAGCCAAGAATGCCATGTTCTCTATGCAATAGAAAGGACCACATGGTAAATCAATGTTAGGAACTCAAGTAACTCACCGACAGTATTCGCATGATCACAACCATACCACATATCCATCTCTCTAATCAAGATAAGATCACATGCAACTACTGCAGGATATGCTCGCAATTTCACCACACTATGAATTATCAATAACTCCCAAGGTTACGAGCGGCAAGAGCAGCATTGATTTAGGACTCCCCAAAGGAGCCAGACCACCCAAGACCGAAGACTTGGAGGTGGAAAAAGTGCAAAAATGCACCAATGCCCAACCATATCCAAGCATCCACATCTAGCATGGAGAGTAGTATTGATTCTCACATCATCTACTCGTTAGGTACCTTTACTCCATGTACCATTTGCACGAGCCATAACCATGAAACAGATATGTGCCCCATGCTAAAAAAAATTCGGCACCTCTACGTTCAAAAAAATCTTCAAGTAAAGGAAGGTGCATGTATCCTTATTATGCCACCAAAATGGCATGAATTTTCTCTTTCTATGAAAAAAAAACCATGAAGAAAATGTTTCCACCATGTAACGCTGAGGACACATGAAACCATATACGATTCATCTCATCATGCATGGGAACCATGAATCATTCTGTCTGCTCATATTTCCTTAGTGTCAAAACCACTGCAACTACCACAACGGTAGTAGTACCTTCAGCAGTGCATAATATTCATGCACTGCTATCAACCTCATCTAGTTCCATGACATCAACCACAGAATAATATTCATGTCTATCAACCAGCACTATTAGGCCCGAACCAATTCCTCAAGGCCTCGCACAAACCAATTCCCCCTTAGAAATCTTGTTTTACTCTGATGAAGATATTTTAGAGGCCATGAAAGAACCATATTGTCTGTGGGACTCAATGCATCACTGCTCATTTTTTCTTCCAGAGAAAAAAAAAAAAAAGTGTTCATGCCTAGTAGCCCAAAAGCCCAGCATATTTATGCCATTGAATCCAAATACTTCGTCTAATATAGGAAGTTATATGGGTTCAAAAACCCTATCTAAGTGTTCGATTCATTTGAAGAAGGGAATATATAGAATATTTCGCCAACCATTAAGGTGAATATCTCAAGAAAACTAGGAAAAACCGAGGAAATCTCGCTAGGAGCAGCATGCTCCTTAGATGAGGTAGTCGCTTATACATACTTGTTATAATAGTACAGCGATATCTTCGCATGGGATTATTCATAAATGCCAGGGCTAAGTCCCGCCATCTTAGAACACCATATTGACTCCTGGCATGACGTATCACCAGTCCGCCAAAAGCAACATCAATTACACCCATATAAATCAGAAGAAATCAAACAAGAGAATGAAAAGATTTATAAAGTCGGATTCATCTACCCAATCGGCTACACATCTTGGGTTTCCAACCTTGTATCCATCATGGAAAAATAGGGCACCATTCGATTCTGCACTGATTTTTGAGATTTAAACAAAGCTTGTCCCAAGGACAATTACCCTACCCCTTTCATCGACCAAGCTATTGATGCTTGTGCCGGTCACGAGGCCTTGTCCTTGATGGATGGATTCTCAGGGTATAATCAACTTCAAATCTGGCATACGAATCGGTACAAGACTGCATTTACCACCCCCTGTGGAACAGTCACATATTAAGTTATGCCTTTTAGTCTTAAAAATGATGGAGCCACCTTCCAGCAGGCCATGAATTATAGCTTCCATGATCTGGCTCACCTCATCTTATCTTATTTGAACGGCCTCACAGTACGATCCAATAAATGAGGTGACCATTTGGAGGACTTACGGTTGGTATTCCAACGGTGCCGACACTACAACCTATGCTTGAAACCACTCAAGTGTGTATTTTGCGTTAATGCATGCATACTGTTAAGATTCATCATATCCCACAAGGGATCAGAGCTTACCCCCTCAATTTCCACAAAATAAAATAAGTACCACCATCTAAAACTCTCAAACAACTTCAAAGCCTACAAGGGAAATCCAACTTCTTACGACGCTTTGTCCCCGACTATGCCACTTGTGCACAAGGCTTCCTATGCCTACTCTGTCAAGACATATCGTTCAAATGGGATGATCAGGCTCAAAATTTATTTGAGGCACTAAAGCACACCTTGTCTTCAGCTCCCTTTATCATCCCACCCAATCATGACAAAGTCTAGAACTTACATATATCTGCATCAGACACAGCCATAGCTTGGGTGTTAGTCCAAGACGGACAAGAAAATAAAGAGCACGTAATCTATTACATCAGTAAGAACCTATCTGGCCCTACTTTAAAGTATGAACCAGAAGAAAAAACTGCCCTAGCCCTAGTACACATAGTACAAAAGCTTCGGAATTACATCATCCTAAGGACTACGACAGTCATAGCAACTATCAACCCCATGCGATATATGTTAACTTTCCGTATGATAAATCATAAGTGCGCTCGATGGGTATTTATACTACAGGAATTCGACCTACAATTCATCTCCCCAAAGAGAAAAAAAAACATTAATCCTAGCTGAGTTCATCACTGTTCTCCCAAGTACGACTCAAGGATCCCAAGTTAATGACTCGCAACCAGATGAATACTTATTCTTAGTGATGACCAGGGACCCTTGGTACGACGACATCCTTCTGCTCTTATGAACCCAAAAGTTCAAACCACAGCTCACCCATGACGACCGAAGACGCATACGCCATCAAACCCCCCAGTACCTTCTCATGGGGGACGTCCTTTATCGACGAGGCATTGACACTATTTTACGTTGATGCCTCACACACGACCAAGTTGAATAAGACCTCAATGACTCCCATAGTGGGGCTTGCGGCGGCCACATCTTAGGGATGGACACCACCCAAAAAGTCTTGTGGGTTGGTTATTTTTGGCCCACCTTATTCCACGATTGCATTAAAGCAGTCAAAAGGTGCGAGCAATGCCAACGCTTCACCCACAAGGCAAGAGAACCTCCTGCTCCTCTGCACTTGGTAATTGTAGAAGGTCCCTTTTTTAAATGGGGAATTGACTTTATGACTTGCAACCCTACATTGTCTGGAAACCATAAATATATTATTGTAGCCGTCAAATATTTCACCAAGTGGGTAGAAGCCATGCCTACATACGACAACATGGCAGAAACCACAGCTCAGTTTCTCTTCAACCATGTCATCGTACAATTCGGTGTGCCTAAGGAGTTATTCTTCAAACATGGAAAGCATTTCAAGAATGAAATATTCCACGAGCTATCCCATCATCTAGGATTTACGCACGACTTTGTGTCACCATACTACCCCCAGTCCAATGGCCAGGTAGAAGTTGTTAACAAAGTACTCAAAACGATGTTACAACGTCAATAGCCATAAAACTAACTGGCACCATATGGTGTTTTCAACCTTATGGGCATATCGCACAGCGATTAAATCCTCAACAGGATTCACACCTTTCTAATTGGTATATGGAGTGGAAGCCATGATTCCCATTGAACACGAAATCCCCAACTTACACGCACATATCGAACTCCTCACTGATACCTAGCCTTTAGATCAACTGTTGGTATAGTTAGAGCTCATCGACGAAAGTCGACAAGAGTCTCTCCAACATAATGAGGCTCACAAGAAAAGGGTGAAAGCATCATTCGACTGCAACATCACCCCTCGCTCATTTTTAGAGGGGGGTCTAGTCCTCTGCTATGACATTGCAAAAGAAGCCTTAGGACCCGGGAAGCTAGAAACATTATGGAAGGGTACTCACATCATCAAACACTACCTCCTCAAAGGAGCATACATTTTTTCTGAGCCCAAAAGTACATGCCTAGCTAATCCCGTCAATGGGCTCTACCTCAAAAAATTCCACCCATAGGACACGAGGTCTTAGCCTTAGAGATAAAGTGAGTGTAACATAAATTTTTGAGATGATCACAATCATCATGTACTTGTTATAAGAAATTATCTTGGGTCGCAGATGGATCGTCCCCTCATCAACTATTTTTGATTTGCTGATGGAGCCTCTCGATGGTCACAAAATCTAGCAGTAGCCGCCTAGGCCATATACTCTCCTGACCAGTCACCATTCCTCACCAATGGAGTATGTATCAGATCAACTACCAATAATCAATTAGAATATGATGTAGTCATCGAGTTGTTGAGCGATTCCTCCAACCAGCGCGTTCGCCATCTACATGTCTTTCTTGATTCCTAGTTAGTGGTATCGTAGTTAAACCAAGATTTTCAAGTACCGGATTCACGCCTATTTAGGAAATACTTGCATGCACAATGGTTGAGTCATCACTTTGATCACATTACACTTACACATATACCAAGAAATAAAAATCAAACAGTTGATCGCATAGCTAACCATATCCTAGACTAGAATGGATCTCGTATAAACCATCATCCATAAAAAGTAAATTCATAAAGCATAAACATCCATCATAGGTACATAACAGCCATCATAAACATATACAAACATAAACAAAATAATAACAGCCATAGACACATCATAAGAGCTGAAAAAAATATACATCTCGCATATATACATAATAAAATATATGTGTCCCAGTATACAAAAAAATTCACTAACCATCATGTCGATCAAAAATATACATGTCATCAATACATGGAAGGATCCTCATAATTGATGCTTTCCCTAACCATACAAAATCTCTAGGGCTAATCCCCGCTTGGTGGATCCTCAGGACCCACATGAGTACCTGGTGCCAGTATAGGAGCAGCAGTCGCAATAGCAAGTGTCGCCCTATGCAAAGTCGGGTGATGCGCCCTCTCCTGGACCATCACTGTCTCCAACCATGTGTCGTCTAGGTCATAAAAACCCTTGGTTAGCATGCCTCGGTTCAACCTCTCCAACCGACTTCGTGAATCGGATAAACCTGTAGCATGAGCATCAGCCACTTCATCTCAAGCCTCTGCTGCCAACACTCTAATATCGGCAGCAACCAATAGCTCCTTGATCGCCACCACCCATGCCTCGATTGAATCAACATGGGAAAGAAGAGCAGCATCCCCACCGGTAGTTGCAGTGCTGCTACCCTCTCTTGAGGGATCCCTTGCACCAACCTGTCCCCCAATTTGGGCCTTACCTATCCCAAGCAGGTCCCTCCTCCTCAGCTGGTGACCTACCAAACGAGTGGTAGAATGCCCTGCCAAACCCACATCTTCAAGAGAAACCAAAAAATAGTATCAGTGTCATCATCAAAGGCATATAGATCTATACACAATAAAAATCCTCAAAATGCAAAAAACAAGAAATGTCATATCTGTCGGACCCCATGCATATCCTACAAGGAGACCCATATCCAGATCCATCTTAAAATCCATCCCTGAATACAGGAACTCAAGGAACACCTGCAGGTTTGAACCAAACCATGCCTCGAGCGTCACATTCTAGTAATGGCCCGCCTCTCCTCCACCACCACGAGGCATCACAGGTGCCCACCGATGCATCCGAGGATCCCTCGGGGGACCCAAGGGCACCGCCATAAAGGGTAAAAGCATCACAACCCTCTCATACATAATGCTATAAAGGATTCTTGTATAATAAAAGGTCTTAATAGCACCCCTCTAGGCCTTGACCAGCTGAGTGACCATGCCCTGATAGATGTAGCAAGCCCAATAAAAAAAGTGACCACCCTGAAGCCAGCGCAAAACCACAAGTTGTGGACCTGACACTCGATGGGTTTTCGTCGACCCAGACAAGCGAACTATCATCGCGAAGGTAGCCCTCTTAGCTAGGTCTGTGATAAAACTCACACGGATATAGCCCTTGGTGATCAGGTCAGGATCGCAGTGCTTCTCCTCCTTAGCCTAGCGATGGATGTTCACTCCCCTAGGAGGGAGTGGATAAGGAAGGGCCTCCCCCTGAGGCAAAATACCTGTCACAAAATAGACATTGGTCTCTAGTCAGATCATGATATCTCTACGACGTGGGACCATAACCTGTCATCTCCTGTTCCAGCATCGAACTAGGTAGCGCAGGAACCCATCCTGGGACCTTGGTATGTTGTTCTCTAAAAAATTTAGTAAACCATACCGAACTAGGATCTCTTGAGCACGGGGGTCTTGGGCCACTGCCGCACATATATCAGGACAATCCCTCTCCCCCCACGACATCCTGCTATTAGAAAAAACACCAAATATCATTTTTTACCAAAAAGGTTAAAAATTTTAAAAAATTGACCCTCCTCACACCTGTAACAGATACAGGTGTGTGGCTCAACGTGCATAATTTTCCCCAACCACGAGGGCCTCGTGCAAAAAAATCATTTTGTGTGAGGACTTCATAGGTCATCCTTGATCACCCACACTGTCCTACCCAAAAATGGGTATAAAATCCATACAAATCCATATTTGTATGGACCCCCCACTCCAAAGAATGAAAAAAATAAAAACCGGGATGTTTAAGGTCCTACCTGACACTGATAGCACAAATTTTGGGTACCTAGGCTGATCGCAACAAAAAGAGAAGCTCAGGACAGGAGCTTGGATCTGACCTCAGACCCTCAAAAAACACAAATTATTTGAAAATAAACCATATTGGCCCATATATCACCCTTTTCTCATTTTTCAACAGAACATAACTGGAGCTTAGAGTACCCAATCACAAAACCACGAGAAACACATTGATGAGCACTTCATCATGTTCAAACTAGGCCCCATAAATCCACGCCTCAGAATAAAGTCATTTTCAGGCAGAATGTCCACCATACTTCAGTTCAAGTATGCCCTCTCTTATTGCTTTACATTCAAGTTATTTTGAATATATTTTTATGAAAAATATGTTTTTTATTTGGGGTATTCGTTGCAAGTATTAAAAACATGCCAAATCACCATATCTCCCAGCCAACAAAGGTACAAGATTAGGCATCATTCTACCCCCAGTATGATTGCCTCCCCAAGAAGCTTTACATATCCTGACATCATTTCTTCAAATAAATAGACCATAGGTTTCATTCACCCGACCATGTTTATCATCACCCCACCTTGCACATGATAAGCACCCTTGCAGGTTGGTAGAACCTCACCATCCATGGCATCCATCACTCACGTAGACCATACACCAAAGGTCTAGAGACATGGCCATAAAACCCCAAGCCTGGCAAGAACTTAATGTTCATTCATCCATCATACATCAAGTCAATTTTTACCCATGTCATGTTAAAACCCCTTTCCTGGGCTACCATTCTCACAAGCAGATCAGAAAAATCACACCACTATGTTTCATATTTGGCCTATCACACCCCAATCATCATAGCCCATCTACAAAATTTTTCATCCACCTCATCAACCCTGCACTGAGACAACCAATGGGGCCCCCACCCTCAGCAAAACACACTCCTCGCGCCATAGTGAAGTATCATTCACATTTAGAGGGGCACCCGTCTCCATGCTTGTACATCCAAACCCATTTTATATTCTTTTTGAAATTGTACAGAGATTTTTTTATGAGAGCACTCCCACCCATCCATTTACATTTCTCACCTGGCAGCAATCCCTAATCACCCTTGGTCGGAGTTGTGCATTCTTTACCACACCCAACCATGACACTCATAGCAACCATACACCCACCCTGGATGTCCTACCGACTCCGGGGATTTCCTCATCATATTTAATATTCCCAATTAGCAATGGCTAATTGGAATATTTGATTTGGTCAAATTTTCCTTTTATGTAGTTATATTATGAATAAAAGTGAGTAAAAAGAACACAACTCACTCTAAAAAAAGTGGGATTTCTTAGTAGACGCACCTTGTAATAAAGGGGACCAAATCAGGCATGAAGCAAAGGGGTATTACCATGGTATCATGGGTGGAGGCGCACGCAGTGAATGGATATTACCATGGTATCGTGGGTGGAGGCGGCCGTAGGTTTCGAAAGCAGCCAACGCTATATAAAGAAGATAGTTTCCTCACTCTGACATCATGGAGAATTTATGCATTTTGAATATGGTCATTGCAACTATTGAGCACACTGGCTGTTTAGCCTGTCTGCAGTGCTGTTTAGCGCATTGAGTGTCTCCGTTCGGAGATCTTTCCCTTAGCCCCAAGGGACTTCGAGTGCCTACTCGGGTGAGGTAGTCCCGTCAATGTCTTTATAGAAAGATCGATCCGTTGTATTGGTAGAGGATCAGCGCGTCTCTTGACAGCGCAGCTTCTGTGGAGGAACAGCGAGTTTATTAACTGCGCAGTCCTGAGTGGAGAACACATTCCATATTGGAAAAATTTCTATGGGGTATCCGTGATGGATCTTGATATATTGAGGATTTTTGAATCAGCATGCGAGCATAATATTGGAGATCACAGATAGAGGCAGCGTGAACATTGGGAGAAATTACTGGGCAGTGACACAACCATTTTTCAGTAGCTGGAACGCAGATATGTAACACAGTCATTCCATGCAGCATTCTGAGAATAGATCTTAACTTGCCTTGTGCAAGTTTAGATGCTTGATCACTTATTGTACTCCTCTATATTTATCAGATTAATAAAATGGCTTAGCGTTCTCTTATTTCTTGAATATCTGTGCATGCTATTGTATGTCTGCAATCTGTTATTTCTTCCCTTTACATTGTGATTTATGTATCACTTGTTTTGTTCTCTCCCACACTCTTAGACAGATTCTGGAAAGGGCCAGCTAGCCTCCAGATCTCATCCTCTTTTCAGAGGTGAAATATCTGGTAAATGCCCTCCCATTCCATCTCTGGTTAGAGTTTGTTGTGTTTTAGAAATATCCATAAAAAGGAATATTACAATGGTATTAGAGCATAGATCTGGCTCAGCCTGTGGGGCTAGTAGTCTATGTCATTGGAAGAAAAACCCTACATCTCACACAGAGGTAGGAAGTACAGAGATATTGAGCATAGGTTGAAAAACACCTACAGAGAAGGAGACTGTGTTCGGGTGGTGGACACAGAACAGGAGGAGCCTGCGATAGAAGCAGAGTAGAGAGAGCCCATGGCATATGATAGCGATGCAAAACAGTTTGGGGAAGCACTCCTCAAATCAGTGCAGGATCTGGCAAGATAGATAGAAGTGATGGGCCAGAGATTCACGGCTGTGGAGGCTAAACAATGTGAAATTCCAAAGGGTTTCCATGTTGATGAGGGATTGGACCATCCCACCATTTGCAGGAGAAGGTTGTCATTCCGCACTAGGCATAACATGGCCCCATTCGTGCCACTATGCCCACTTTTTTTAGTTTAGATACTGGGGCAGGAGCACAGGAGGAAACAGAGTCTGACCGCATAGGTGATTATTTTGCTGAGTACTAGGCAGCTAGGCAGGAATTCAGAGATGCCATTTTATTCAAAGACTTTGTTCAGATCAAGCAGGACAGCAAACCCCGCGACCATCATAGAGGACATCGACATTATCATGATGGAGATTATTCCCGTGAATGGCAGTCCATGGGGGAAAACTTCAGAGCGGTTTTGCCCTTCAGAAATTATTGTCAGCTCAGGCAGGATGAAGGCGGAAGGAACAGTGGGGGGTCTAGCACGCAGAGTTTAGAGTTGCAGCATACCACTAGGAGGACCCCTTTTCCCACATATGATGGATCCAGTAATTTCACGGTTTGAGATCGGGTAGATCGAGTGGAAAGGTTGGATACCTCTTTCCAGCTTGACCGAATAACGGAAGGGGAAGCCATCAAAATGGCTACCTTGCACTTGGAGGATGAGGGCACACAGGATCATGGGGAGCATGTGGATACACCCAGTGAGTCTAAGCCCAAGAATATTAGAACGTTGAAAAATATGAGTTTATTCTCATCTATTTTCAGATCTAGAGGAGATGCATCCACCTTTGAGGAGGTCAAGAAGATTGCAGAAAAAGAAGAGGAAGTACCATGCACTTCCTATTCTCATCAAGAAGAAGATATTGAGCATGGAAGATACTTGGATCATCAGATTCTCAGTGATTACCTTGTTGAGTATAGATCTCAACCTAGAGCCTTCAGGGAGACTCTAGATTTTTCTCATTTCATCTGGCTGAAGGAAGAGAAGAGACCATGTAGCAGAAAAGAAATCAAAGGAAATATATTTATGTTGTCTACCTTTGATGGGTCATCTAATGCAAAAACTTGGGTGAGAAAGTTGGAGTCATTTTTCCTACTACATCCTGTAGCAGGGAAAGAATTTGTTGAAATCTCAGCGCTACACTTGGAGGGTGAAGCCTATGATTGGTGATGCAATCACTTGAGCCATGCAAGGGTGAATACTTTTGAAAATTTCACTCAAAGGTTGATCCAAACCTTTGATGGAGAAAGAGAAAAGAAAGAAAAGGTCACATCACCTCCTAAGGAGGCTTGTGATAACACTGTCACACTCATGGAGGAGCAACCACATGCATCAACAGTTGGGGCAGCCAACACTTTTGAGGAAGGGACTCTTGCAGTCCTGCAAGAAGTTCCAAATGCACATCAAGGTATGAAAAGATTTCCACATTCCATTTTTGCAGCAAATTATTTTGATCAATGTGGAGATTTACTTTTGCATGACCAAGGGTCAAATCCCATTTCTACTATAGAGCAGCTTGGTTGCACTGCGTTGTGCAACATGGAAACACTCAATAAGGAATCAAACCATCATTCTCATGGGCCATTTTTGGATTTTACATCACATTGGAGGTTAGGGTTTGAAGCCTTGAAGATTGATGGTAGACATCTTGGAGTAAGAAACCATTTTTCCCTTCAGGATGAAACTTTCTCAATGAGCTCCTCTCAGCTCAAAGAGGAACTTATACTTTTAGATCCAAGACCTCATTGGTTTTGGAAGACTATTGATAAAATGGAGGTCCCAAGGAGAGATCTCATCAGAGGTGCACTTCAACACACCATGAAGTGCAAAGACAGGAATTTGATTTAGGAGGATGGTAGCCCTCATGGGAGGAGTCCCAAGATGAGGAGAACAAGGAGGCATCCACAAGCGATTAAGTGGATTTGGTTGGTGAGCAAGGAGCTAGGAGGCTACTTGCAGATCTATGATAATGGGCAGCAGGAGGCTTGGATGCGCTGGTTACTCTTGAAAGAGTTTGGCCATCACTTGGAAAACACTCTTCCTAAGAGTAAGAGAATGGATACTTACATCATTGAGCAGCATAGAGTATGGATGCATGGTGTTGATATGATTCTCATATCATTCATCATGTCTTCATCACATGAGTTGTATGATGGAGGTATGGGGAGGCAGCAAAATGTTTTGTTGCTTTGCTTGTTTCTAGGAGAGCAAGAGCAGATTTTCTCTCACACTTTACATGTTGTTGCAGGAGGAGGCGATGGAATTATCTCCTTGGTCTTAGATGATTTTGAAGCTCTTCCATCTTGGGAAGTACTCCATATTTGTTGCAGCATTATTAAAGGAATCTTTGACAAGGAGCATGTCAAATAACATAGTTTTGTATTGACAGGGGCTTATTTGCAAAAGCTCACAGTGCTGTCACTTGGGAGCAAAGACTTATGGATGAAGTGTTCCCTGCGGAAATATGGTGGATCCATAACCCATAGGTCCCAGGATCACTTCATATTTGTTGCACTTGATGAACAAAGAGGAGGTAATGATGATAGAGACATCTATCACTATGGCATATTCTTCTTGACTTGGGTTTACAAGCATAAGGAGGATTATCTTCTTGCAGCACATGGTTCATTCCTCTTCATAGCATGCCAAAACACTATGGAGAAACCATGTACCATCTTACTTGCAGCATATGGTGAGAATTTTTTTTATACATTCATTGATTTTCACACTCTTACCATTCTTATGCAGTGCATTGCTTCACAAGAGGGCAAGCTTGTCAAATTGCTCCAGGAGTTGTATTGGGCCAATCTACATGATGGAGGCAGCCATCTCTTTTGTGGCCTAGGGAAAAAGTTTAATCACCGCATGTATGTTTAGTTGCTACACTATAGCATGTATCATATAAAGACATGCATGATTAATCATGTAAAAATAAACATTTTTCCATGTACTTTTATCAAGCAGCAACTTGTAAAATTATGTTGTCACTACTGGGAAAGTTGTTGGTACCTTCTTGCATCACTTGTAACCTTCAGAATTTTCTTCATTTTGCTGCTGATAATGTCTTCATTTGCTGATATAGATCAGATTTGTATGGGAGGCTTTATTATGAGGGAGACACATGAGCTGGATGTGTCCTTGAGTGGGAAAAATTCTCACATTTTCTGCACTACATGTTCTAATGGGAGCATGGGAGGAGCTATGGCCGCCACAGCCACATGTTTGTTTCCTTTTGAGGTGGGCTATGAGGCTAATATTCATCCATTGTACAGCCATGGGCAAGTTCTTGATCATGTATTGTTGTTACATTCAACCATTTACTATCCTTTGGTAGATGTGATGAATCATGTACATTTCTTGCCATGTAATTTTCTGAAGTTGCAGTGGGTGGGACTGTGCTGTATCCCTGTGAGAAATTGTTTGCATCATGTATCATCATGTAAAGCCTTCATCAAACTTCTCATTAGGATGTTCCATGATGACCATGTCATATTCTTCAGGGATGGATTGTTTTGGGCCAGCTTGTTCTTTATTGTTGGAGGAGAACTCTTTGGAGGATTTTTCTTCATTTTTCCATGTGAGGGAAATACTTTTGCAGCCCAAGATCAGCATACACTCTATACTTGTCATGAGTGGAGAGAAGGAAAGCATGGGGTAAGCTCTGAAGCTTTCCAAGTTTAGATTTTCAGCCCACCTTCATTACCGAAGCTTGAGGTGGAAGGAGGTTTTCAGGAGTTACCTTGTTGGGAGGTGGCTCATTTTGTTTGGATGATTGTTTGGGGATGGAGGATCCACATTTTCCATGTATCATGCCTGAAGAAGGCATTGGGGCAACAGGTGACAGTGACAGAGGAGCTGCCGCCTACAGATTATGAAGGGCATTTGGTATTACAGCCCGAGGCAATTATTGATACCAGGGAAAGGCAGTTGCGGAATAGGACAATTCGGGAGTTCTTGGTGAGGTGGAATAATTTACCAGATGAGGATGCTACTTGGGAGAATGATAAAATATTGCAGCATCCATCACTACAGGTTCTTGGGGACAAGCAACATTTTTTCGGGGGAGACTGTAATATTCCCAATTAGCAATGGCTAATTGGAATATTCGATTTGGTCAATTTTTCCTTTTATGTAGTTAGATTATGAATAAAAGTGAGTAAAGGGAACACAAATCACTCTAAAATTAGGGGGATTTCCTAGTAGACGCACGTTGTAATAAAGGGGACCGAATCGGGCACGCAGCAAAGGGGTATTACCATGGTATCGTGGGTGGAGGCACACACAGCAAAAAGATATTACCATGGTATCGTGGGTGGAGGCGGCCGTAGGTTTCGAAAGTAGCCAACGCTATATAAAGAAGATAGTTTCCTCACTCTGACATCATGGATAATTTATGCATTTTGAATATGGTCATTGCGACTATTGAGCACGTTGGCTGTTTAGCCTGTCTGTAGCGTTGTTTAGCGCATTGAGTGTATCCATTCGGAGATCTCGCCCTCAGCCCCAGGGGACTTCGAGTGCCTGCTCGGGTGAGGTAGTCTCGTCAATGTATTTATAGGAAGATCGATCTGTTGTATTGGTAGAGGAGAAGCGCGTCTCTTGACAGCGCAGCTTCTGTGGAGAAACAACGAGTTTATTAACTGCGCAGTCCTGAGTGGAGGACGCATTCCATATTGGAAAAATTTCTAGGGGGTATCCGTGAGGGATCTTGATCTATTGAGGATTTCTGAATCAGAAGGTGAGCATAATATTGGATATCACAGATAGAGGGTGTGAACATTGGGAGAAATTACTAGGCAGCAACACAGCCGTTTTTCAGTAGCTAGAATACAGATCTATAACACAGTCATTCCATGCATCATTCTAAGAATAGATCTTAACTTTCCTTGTGAAATTTTAGATGCTTGATCACTTATTGTACTCCTCTGTATTTATCATATTAATAAAATGGCTCAGTGTTCTCTTATTTCTTGAATATATATGCATGTTATTGTATGTCTACAATCTGTTATTTCTTCCCTTTGTATTGTGATTTCTATATCACTTGTTGTGTTCTCTCCCACACTCTCAGACAGAGTCTGGAAAGGGCCAGATAGCCTCCAGATATCATCCTCTTTTCAGAGGTGAAATATCTAGTAAATGCCCTCCCATTCCATCTCTGGTTAGAGTTTGTTGTGTTTTAGAAATATCCCTAAAAAGGAATATTACATCATAAATTGTTATAACTGTCGCCACTCACATTTACAGCTTTGACCTCGGGCGACTTAACTACCATCATTAGTTATGGCCATTTCTCATCATGCCTATTTAACCCATCACATCACGCATTGCCACATCAAAAACCCTAGTCCCTTGCAACAGTACTCATTTCGATCAGTTGATGCTTCCTTCTTGTCGACTACAACAACCATTTTTCCAAGAAGGAGGTAGTACCTTGGATGACTCCTCACCTCAATAAGGGCATCCCCATATGGTACTATGGGAATCATCATTGCCCATTGATTTCATCGATCCTCTTTAAATTCGACTTCAAAAAAAAAAAAAATCATGTCAAGATGGTATTGTACTTCATAACCGTTGCACTCTGTCAAAATTCGTCAAAGATCCATGACCCAATAAGCATCTCCTTCAGCAATTCTTACACGGGAAGGTCCCCAATAGTCAAATACCCATGCATACAATGAGCACTTTTTATAAAAACATGCCATACCAAGATTGTGCATGTGGGTTCCATATTCAACCTTATTTCAAAGAAAAGCGCCCCTGAGTGCATCAGCAACCATCATCATCAACCAGTAGCAAGTCACTACCAAAAGTGACAAACAGAACCATTATCTGTTAGATAAGCTTAACTATTCAAAACATCACGAGTATGGGACATGCCCGCCTCGTAGAAATATTTTATTCATTATATCTCATGTAGGTTTCCAACAGAGCATGGTGTATTTGTACTTAAGACAAGGGGTCTGCCAACTCAGCTCCAAATCAAGTTACCCTCTCTCTCTCTCTCAAAAGGATCACACAGAAAAGAAAGCATAATGTATTTCGGCTATATAGTTCCTAGACCTCATACATTAGGGGGAAACTATTAACACCATAAAATATTACAGGAAAAATACATTAAAAAGTTCAATAAGGTATAGATGAATATTTTCATAGAAGAAATGCATTCGAGAAGACTAAAAGTTGATTTTTCCTAAGGTTCAAAAGGAAAATTAAATGACATCGCACCTGCATCAACGGAATTATTCCTTCGATAGTCGCGCAATCCTGAAGATGGAGAAATGTCACCATTCGCGACCACTTGGCACGCTTGGTTAAGATGATTCTTTGACCAGTACCATCAAGGATAGTTGGATTAGAGCACCTTCAGGAATAAATGTAGCCAACAAAGGAATCCCTCCTCCACTCTTGTATCACTATCCATCTTCGGCCAAGAGAAGAGGAGGGAATTCAAAAAATGTCTAAATAAGCCAACCTTTGGAAGAATAATTGGAGACCATATGCAATAATTTTTCCCTGTGACTTTGTCCAAGTAGAAGCTAGCTTGCTAAATAAGTGTATTTTATACGCCCTTGCACCAAATACACTACCACAGTCAGCGCCATAACTAGCAGTCGAATGAGGCAGTTTGCAACATTATTGGTTTTTCCCTTATTGTGCTTAATGTTCAAATGGAATTTGTTTACATATGTGGACTACTTCTAATGGCGGCCATTCTACAACTTTCCTCGTGTTTGCATGAACTGCAAGGGTTGGTGGTCTGTGTGGATGATTGTTTCCTTCCCCAAAATTTAATGCTTCCATTTTCAGCAGACCTGCACAATGGAATACATCTCCTTTTCATAGGTGGTATACTTTCAAACTGTATCTGAAACTATTTCACTATGATTTTCCACCAGATGCCCCTGTTGGGTAAGGAATACACCAATAGAATAGTTAGAGGCATTTGACTAAATTTAAAATGGTTGTTGCAGTTTTGGTAATTTAAGCACTGATGTAGACAAGAGGTGATGATTCAACCCAGAAAATTCTTATTGTTGGCATTCATACCAAAAGAAACTTTTTTTCACTCTGCTCTTGGTGACTTGACTCAAAGGCCAAGTGATATGAAAGAATACCAACACAAACTTGTGATATAAATTGGCAAGACCAATAAAGTTGAAGAGTTCTGTTAGAGTAGTTGGGGTTGTCCAATCTCGAATAATTTGTATCTCGGTTGGGTCCACATGCATGCACCACTCATCAATGATGTACCCCAGATATTCAACCTAGATCATACCAAAATTGAATTTCTCCAAATTGGCACACAATTTGTGTTGTCTCATGGTTTGGAGGACTTGTCGAATATGGTGTATGTGCTCTTCCTAACTTTGGTTGAATATCAGGATGTCATCCAGGTACACTACCACGAATGAGTTGGTGAATGGCCACAATATTTCATCCATCATTTGCATGAATGTTTCAAGGGAATTCATCAACCCGAAAGGCATGACTAGCCATTTGAAAAGGCCCTCCTTGGATTTGAAGGAAGTATTCCACACATCGGAGGGTTCAATCGGTACCTAGTGATAACCAGACTTCAAAATAATATTTTTAAAATATTTGGCCCCCTTGAGCTGTTCCAAAAGGTCATCAATCTATGGGATTAGATACCTATTTCGAACAATGATCTTATTCAGAGCCCAGTAATAAATACAGAGCCTCCATGTTTTTTCCTTCTTCTTTACCAACATGATCGGGCTCCCACGGGATGATGAACTTGGCATGATGTTCCCTTTCTACAAAAACTCCTTAATCTTCCTCTTGATTTCATCATTCTCCAAAATATAGCATCGGTATATTGGTCCATTAGGTAGCAATGTGCCCAGGGTCAAATCGATGAAGTGCTTGACCTGAAACTATAGGGGTACCCTTATGGGTGAGGTGAATATGTCCTTGTACTCCTTCATGACCTTGTCCATATGTTGTTGCCATACGTAGGGGCCATGTCTGGAGGCTGTGAAGGCGGCCACAATTTTCTTCTTTCCCTGAGGGAAAATCATAAGGAAGGAAAATTTATGGGTATGGGAAATGATCGTACTACATTGCTTAGCAAATATCAATGTTATGGCGGTAGGTGGTGCTACCTTCAATATCCTATATGACTTATTTTCCAAAGTAATAATTACATTGTGAGGCCTAGAGTCATACACAACATGAAGCTTCCAAAAGTATGGTTTTCCTAATAACACATAACAAACTTCAAGAGGAGAAACATCACAAAGTGCCTCATCCATGAAGGGCTTGATGTTGTAGGGAAGACGACATTGTTGGCTGGCGTGGAGATATCGTCCTTGGTGAAGCCAACCGATGGTGTATGGTTGAAGGTGTGGTGTAGTCAGTAGGCCCAACCACTTCACCTCTGGTAAAATGAGGTTATTTTAGCTCTTGTTGTCAACAATGAACTGGAGCGAAGAACCCTTCACCCACATCTGTGAGTGGAAGAGATGCTCCCCCCCCTCTATATATTTGGGCTCAGTCTTATGGATCTTGGTGGTGGAAGCAGTGGCATTGGGTTCCACATCAATAATATGCTTCCCTTTTTTATTCCCCTTGTCGAGTTCTTACTCAGAGTTAGAACATGCATATAACTCGGAAGCCTTCATTTCATCCAGCAGTGATTGCTTGGCTCGAGACTCACTTGTGTTTTGAGTGGGGCTCTTATGGAAAACACACCATTTTCCTATGTCCTTGTTTGTCGTTGTGGTGTTGTTCTTTGCTTGCAGTTTTGGCGAGTTTTCCTGGGTCACCTCGCCTTAGCTTTGTCCTTTTTTTGTTGGTTTAGGGGCACCTTTCCCTTGATTCATATTCGCAGATCCAAAGTCTCGCTTCTTTTGTTTAAATTTCTGCTCAATCTTATATGCATATCAATATGCTACACCAAGCGAGGAGATGTCCAAGAACTCCATTTCATCTGTAATATTCCCAATTAGCAATGTCTAATTGGAATATTTGATTTTGGTCAATTTTGCGTTAAGTAGTTAGCTTATGAATAAACGTGAGTAAAGGGACCACGACTCACTCTAAAATAAGATGCATGTGGTAATTAAGGAGGGCCGAATTGGGCACGAAGCAAAATGGATATTACTGTGGTATCGTGGGTTGAGGCGGCCGTAGGATTCGAGAGCGGCCAACGCTATATAAAGAAGATAATTTCCTCATTCGGGGATCATCATGGAGAATTAATACATTTGAATCTGGTCATTGCGACTTGGAGCACGCTGGCTGTTTAGCCTGTCTGCAGCACTATTTAGCGCATTGAGTGTCTTCGTTCGGAGATCTCGCCCTCATCCCTAGGGGACTTCAATTTCCTGCTCGGGTGAGGTAGTCCCATCCGTGTCTTTATAGGAAGATCGATCCACTGTATCTATGGAGGAGCAGCGCATTTATTGACTGTGCAATCCTGAGTGGAGGACGCATTCCGTATTGGGGAAATTTCCAGTGGGTATCCGTGGAGGATCTTGGTCTATTGAGGATTTCTGAATCAGCGAGTGAGCATAATATTGGAGATCACAGATAAAGGCGGCGTGATCATTGGGAGGAAGCACAGATCCGCAGGGAGGTATTGTTGGGCAGCGACATAACCGTTTTTTAGTAGCTAGAACGCAGATCTGAAACGCAGTCATTCCATAACGCATTCTGAGAATAGATATTAACTTGCCTTATGCAAGTTTAGATGCTATCGCTTGATCACCTATTATACTCCTCTGTATTTATCAGATTAATAAAATGGCTCAACGTTATCTTCTTTCTTGAGTATCTGTGCAAGCTTTATATACACACTATTGTATGTCTGCAATCTGTTATTTCTTCCCTTTGCATTTAGATTTCTATACCACTTGTTGTGTTTTTCCCCACACTCTTAGATAGAGCCTGGAAAGGGCCAGATAGCCTCCAGATCTCATCCTCTTTTTAGAGGTGAAATATCTGGTAAATTCCCTCCCAGTCCATCGCTGGTTAGAGTTGCCTGTGTTTTAGAGATATCCCTGAAAAGGAATATTACAGTGGTACCAGAGCATAGATCTAGCTCAGCCTGTGGAGCTAGTAGTCTATGTCATCAGAAGAAAAACCCTACATCTGCCACAGAATTAGGAAGTACAGAGATATTGAGCATTGGTTGAAGAACACCTACGGAGAAGAAGACTGTGTTTGGGTGGTGGACACAGAATAGGAGGAGCCTACGGTAGAAGTAGATCAGGGAGAGCCAATGGCGGATGATAGCGATGCAAAACAGTTTGGGGAAGCACTCCTCAAATCAGTACAGGATCTGGCAAGGAAGATAGAGGTGATGGGCCAGAGATTCACGGCTATGGAGGCTAGACAGTGTGAAATACCAAATGGTTTTCAAGTTGATGAGGGGTTGGACAAATACCACCATTTGCAGGAGAAGGTTGCCGCTCTGCACCGGGCATCACAGGCCCCCATTCGTGCCACTATGCCCACTTTTATGAGTACATATATGGGGATAGGAGCACAAGAAGAACCAAACCGGATAAGTGAGTATTTTGCTGAGTACCAGGCAGCTGGGCAAGAGTTTAGGGATGCCATTTTATTTAAATAATTTGTTCAAATCAAGTGGGACAGCAGACCCCGCGACCATCACAAAGGGCACAGACATTATCATGATGGAGACACCCAGCGCACAGCGAGCCGATTCAATTTGCCTACGTTTGATGGTTCATCAAACAGTTCAGAAAAGTCTTGGGTGGAGAAGCTGGATGTATATTTCTAGCTCAACCGGATGGCAGAAACAGAGGCCATCAAGGTGGCCACGCTGCATTTGGAGGGGGAGGCTTAGGATTGGCAGTTCCATGGAAGGGTGACACTTGGTCATTCCTCCGTGACTACCTATGCCGAGTTCACTCAGAGATTGACAGAGAGGTTCGACTTGAAGGAACCAAAGGAGCACTTTGTCGAGCTGACAAGGCTCAAACAGACCGGGAGTCCTGAGAAGTATATTGCGGATTTCCTGAGGATTTCAGTGATGGTGCCAGAGCTATTTGCAGCACGGATGATCTATATGTTTTTGGAAGGGTTAACAGAGCCACTTCGGGGTCTAGTCAGATCCATTAGACCAGCCACACTCCAGGATGCCATTGGTAGAACTTGGGATTTGTAGGATGCCTTACCTCGAACCAGGACACCTTACCCCCAAAAACAGGCTTTCCAGCCAAAGGGGAAGGATATGAGGATTTCGCCTCCAAAGGGGAATCAAGGTAGGGTACAGCTCGATGATGATGCCCAGAGGGAGTTGAAGAAGAAGAGGTTATGCTTTACCTGTCAGGAGCCGTGGGCAGCAGGTCACAAATGTGCTTCTGGCAAAGCACATTTCATTGAAGTCTTCTCCGAGATTAGCGAGGAAGAGGATGAATATGAGGATGGGGAGGCAGGAGACACTCAAACAAAACAATATCATTTGCCACTTCCACCTCCAGGGGCAGGAGGTGCAGCTTTTGCACCCATAGGGGGGACCCTGGCAGCATTGCGAGGAGTACCCAAGTATCTGACGTTGCGGGTCTGAGGGACAGTGCGGGGGAAGCGAGTTTCAATTCTGGTAGATAGTGGGGCAACCCACAACTTCATCGATGCATAGATGGTTGAGAGGAGAGGCATACCAACAAAGAGCTTCGATGGATTTTCAGTGTTGGTCCCAGGAGATCAGATGATGCAGTGTGCCAGGTATGTTCCAGAGTTGGCTGTAACGATGGGCACCTACACAGTGACCGACCACTTTTTCGTGGTTAACATACCGGATACCAATGTGTTATTGGGTATGCAGTGGCTGATTACTTTTGGAAAATTTACTACAGATTGGGAGGCCTTGGAAATGGAATGGGATGACAAGAAGACTGGGAAGCATGAGAAGATACGTGGGATGCACACTTACCCACCTCAGACTGTTTCAGCTCACTGGATGGAGGTAGACTTCCGGAAGGGAGACATATAATGGGCAGTTAAGTTACGGGAATCAGTGGTAGGGGCTACTAGGCAGACAGTTCATTCAGATATACAGGCCATCCTCGCTAGGTATGAGACGGTATTTGGGGAGATACCGCCAGGACAGCCACCAGATCAGGGGTTTGAGCACACTATTGAGTTAGAACAGGGCATCCAGGTCATTATTACCACACCCTATAGGCACCCCAAGGCCTATCGGGATGAGATTGAGTGGGCCATCCAGGAGTTTTTGGCTCTTGGACATATTCGGCCTAGCACCAGTCCCTTTGCTTCTTCGTTGGTGTTGAAAAAGAAGAAGGACGACACATTGACAATGTGCATTGATTATAGGGCCCTAAATAAGAAGACCCTGAAGAACAGGTACCCAATACCACGGGTTGACGAGCTGATGGATGAGCTGAGAGTAACCCGGTTCTTCTTAAAGATCTATTTGAGATCTGGGTACCACCAGATTCGCATGAGGGAACAGGACATTCCCAAGACTACTTTCAGGTACCATTATGGCCACTTTGAGTTTTTGGTTATGCCTTTCAGGCTAACCAATGCCCCAGGTACTTTCTAGTCATGCATGAAACATATCTTCCGTAGTCATCTGAGAAAGTTTGTGTTGGTATTTTTTGATGATATATTGATATATAGCAGGACTTGGGAGGAGCATCTCCAACATATAGAGGAAATACTGCATATCTTGGAGGAGCAATAGTTCTATGCTAAGCTCTCCAAGTGTGAGTTTGGGATGATAGAGATGTTGTATTTGGGACACATCATAGGAGTGGACGGAGTGAGGGTCCACGAGGAGAAGATCAGGGCCATCAAAGACTGGCCAGAGCCAAGAAACGTGACGGAGCTTCGAGGATTCATTGGCATCTACACCTATTATAGGAAGTTCGTCAAGAGTTTTTCTCAGCTTGTGGTACCCCTTACAGATTTGAAAAATAAGGGGGCATTCAATTGGTCAGATACAGCGCAGCAGGCTTTTGACAGGCTCAAAGAGATTATGAGCAGTTGTCCAGTGCTTGCATTGCCAGATTTTACGCAGCCTTTTGTTTTGGAGTGTGATGCGTCAGGAGAGGGGATCAGTGCAGTCTTGATGCAGGGAGGCCACCCTATAGCCTTCAAGAGAAAAAATCTCCTTCCTCATGAGCGGTTTTATCCTATATACGATAAGGAGATGTTGGCCATTATGCATGCATTGGCCAAATTCCGGCATTACCCAGTGGGTAATAGGTTCCAGGTAAGAACTGATCACAACAACCTTAGGTTCTTTTTGGAGCAGAAACAGCTACAGGAGAGGCAGCAAAAGTGGATCAGCAAGATCCAGGCTTATGACTTTGACATTGAATATGTCAAAAAGAAGAATAACATGGTAGCCGAAACACTCTCACATAGGCCAGCTACATTGTCTCTGATGAGCTTGGACACAGATTGGAGGGCTAGACTCTTGGTGGAGTACTCCAAGGATATATTTTCCTGTGAGGTCCTGGATGGTCAGGTGACAAATGACAAATATAGGGTGATAGATGAGATCATCTACTACAGAGATAGGATCTTCTTGATGGAGGGTTCCCATCTCAAGAAGAAGATACTTCAGGCATCTCATGACTCACCATTATTCGGACATCAAGGGTTTACCAAAACCTACTAGGCTATCAGAGAGAGGTTCTCATGGAAAGGCCTCAAGGAGGACGTGCTCCGGCATATCAAGGAATGCGAAGTTTTCCATAGAAACAAGGGCGAGATGAACCATCCCGCAGGCTTGCTGCAGCCTCTTCCCATTCCAGAGGAGAAATGGGAGAGCATTTCGATGGATTTCATCACAGGGTTGCCCATGGTGCAGGGCAAGGATTGTATATACATCATCATTGATCGGCTGACGAAGTATGCGCAATTTTTCACCATATCCGCACACTATACAGCAGCACAAGTGGCGGAGCTGTTCTTTAGAGAGATTTTCAGGTTGCATGGTCTTCCCAAGACCATCATCAGTGACAGGGACAGCTGTTTTATGGGCGGATTCTAGCAGGATCATTTTCGGCTGGTAGGGACGAAGCTGACACCGGGCACCAGCTATCACCCACAGACAGATGGACAGACGGATATATTTAACAAGTGGCTAGAAGGCTACTTTCGTAACTATGTTAGTGGGCAGTAGAGAGCGTGGCTGAAGTGGTTGCATCTGGGGGAGTACTGTTACAACAACACATTTCACATGTCCATCGGTATGACACCGTTCTATGCTTTGTATGGGTACCATTCTCTATATTTTTTTTTTGATATGATGTTGGGTGCTAGCAAGGCTCCGAGAGCCAAAGATTGGATCCATGAGAGTCAGGACATTCTCCGCGCTCTCAAGGATAACATGGCTACAGTGCAGAACCAGCAAAAGCGGTATGCCGACAAGGGTCGGATGGTAAGACAATTTTAGGTAGGAGACTTGGTCTACCTACGTTTATAGCCATACTGATAGTCATCACTGAAATAGAAGTGAGCTGAGAAGCTCAAGCCTCGTTTTTATGGGCCATACAGGGTGATACGCAGAGTGGGACAGGTTGCGTATGAGTTGGAGCTGCCCCAAGGCAGCAAGATTCATAACATTTTCCACGTGTCATGTCTGAAGAAGGTATTGGGGCAGCAGGTGATAATGACAAAGGAGCTGCCACCTACAGATGATGAAGGGAATTTGGTATTACAGCCCAAGGTAGTTATTGATACCAAGGAAAGGCAGCTACGGAACAGAATAATTTGGGAGTTCTTGGTGAGGTGGAAGAATTTTCCGGATGAGGATGCAACTTGGGAGAATGAGAAAATCTTGCAGCATCCATCACTACAGTTGCTTGAGGAAAAGAAACATTCTGCCATGGGAGATTGTAATATTCCCAATTAGCAATGGCTAATTGGAATATTCGATTTTGGTCAATTTGTCTTTAAGTAGATAGCTTATGAATAAATGTGAGTAAAGCGACCACGACTCACTCTAAAATAAGACGCACGTGGTAATTATGGAGGGTCGAATTGGGCACGCAGCAAAAGGGATATTACTATGGTCTCGTGGGTTGAGGTGGTCGTAGGATTCAAGAGTGGCCAACGCTATATAAAGAAGATAATTTCCTCATTCGAGGATCATCATGGAGAATTAATGCATTTGAATCTGGTCATTGCGACTTGGAGCACGTTGGTTGTTTAGCCTGTCTGTAGCGCTATTTAGTGCATTGAGTGTCTTCGTTCGTAGATCTCGCCCTCATCCCCAGGGGACTTCGAGTGCCTGCTCGGGTGAGGTAGTCCCATCCGTGTCTTTATATGAAGATCAATCCGCTATATCTGTGGAGGAGCAGCATGTTTATTGACTGCACAGTCCTGAGTGGAGGACGCATTCTGTATTGGGGAAATTTCCAGTGGGTATCCGTGGAGGATCTTGGTCTATTGAGGATTTATGAATCAGCGAGTGAGCATAATATTGGAGATCACAAATAGAGACGGTGTGATCATTGGGAGGAAGCACAGATCCGCAGGGAGGTATTGTTGGGCAGCGACACAGTCGTTTTTCAGTAGCTGGAACGCAGATCTGAAACGCAGTCATTCCATGCAGCATTCTGAGAATAGATCTTAACTTGCCTTATGCAATTTTAGATGTTATCGCTTGATCACCTATTGTACTCCTCTGTATTTATCATATTAATAAAATGGCTCAGCGTTCTCTTCTTTCTTGAGTATCTGTGCAAGCTTTATATACACGCTATTGTATGTATGCAATCTGTTATTTCTTCCCTTTGCATTTAGATTTCTATACCACTTGTTGTGTTTTTCCCCACACTCTTAGACAGAGCCTAGAAAGGACCAGATAGCCTCCAGATCTCATCCTCTTTTCAGAGGTGAAATATCTGGTAAATTCCCTCCTAGTCCATCTCTGGTTAGAGTTGCCTGTGTTTTAGAGATATCCCTGAAAAGGAATATTACATCATCTTGAATGTATTTTTGCATACAACTATCGTACTTGAGCACCAAATGATTCTCATAATCTTTGATACCCAAATTTTTGTGCATGGTATGGAAAATAATTGCCATTTCATGCACATCTTGATCCCTTTGTTGTCGCAGTGTAGCCCATTGTATGTACTTATATTCATAACTCCCCACGGGGTAATATTGTTCCTTGATGGCATATCATAGGTAATTCCAAGTGGATGTGACAGAAAACAGTGAGGGTTGTCTCTCGTCCCTCTATTCGCAATAGGTTTCCCACTGGTCATTGACATGGAGCACGACTTTGAGGAGTGAAAAAGTAAAATTTTCCCTATTAGAAAAATCATGAACCAAAAAATAACCTTCCAATAGATTTAACTGTCTATCTATGGTGTCTGGATCTATCTGGCCTTCAAATATGGGAATGTCAAATTTGACTTGTAACTTTAATATAGTGGCGCCTCCAAAGTGGTTGTTGGATGAAGATGTGTCGCCTATGGGCATCCACCAAAGGATCTGGGCAAATTTATTTGCAATAGCCCTAGTGAAAAACTCGTGTAATAAAGTTAAAATGATAACCACGGTTGATGGGACACTTATTCCAAGCTGAATGATTGGGAAAAACATCCTAGAGGGGTGTTCATTTGGTCTATTATGGCTAAGGATATTGGCAAAGGCTATGGCTAAGCCATTAAAGAGGAAAAAATTATTTTTGGCACATTTATTTATGAAAATAATGGAAATTTGGAGAAAAGGGAGGTAAAAGGTCACAGGTTGCATATGAGGAGGAAATTGAAGGAAAATAATGGAAAATGAAGAAAATAGAGGCCTATTCTATAAAAAGGCTTATGAGCATCAGTTGGTAACTTTTGTCAATGCATTTTTTGGGAGCTATCTCATTATTATCTCACTCTCATACTCTTGGATACTTAGAGTTTTCTTGGAGCACTCTTGGAGAGTGTGGATACTTGGTGATTTGGAGCAAGAAGGAAAAGGAAGAGTAGGAAAGCGCAAGTGGACATCAGGATCAACATCTACAACGGGATTTGATTGCAAGTACTGAGTTGCATGTATGTTTTCCTTATTGGTTTTGGCATGCATGGTGTGTGAATGTGGATTTCCTAGCGTTGCCATTTCCTGGATAGACATGGTATTCTGGGTTTATTTCCATTGATTGTTTTCTGGTTGGTTCTCATGATTCCTTTAGTTGTTGGGTTGAGTTATTAGTTCCTGGAGCCTTGGTTGGGCAAACACTTTGGAGCTCGGCGCCTTGGTTGGATAAACACTCTGAAGCCCTAGGTGGGTTGACTTACTAGACCTGGAGCCTTGGTTGGAAAAATTCTCTAGAACCCGAGAATAGTTGGGGTTGAGTTACTAGTCCTAGAACCTTGGTTGGAACAAACACTCTGGAGCCCTAGAGTAGCTTGGATAGAGACCAATCCGTGATGATTGTGATGTTTGACCATGAGGTGGAATCACTGGTTGAGGGTTGAGGTGGTTTGGCCTTTGGAAGCCATGGATTGATTCTAATTGATGTGTTTGATCAAGTACCACATCCATGCTTGGAATATGGCACAGGGGTGATTGGCCAAAGTGAGACTTGGCTCAGCCAGAATGTGGGAGTCCCATCTCCAGTTGGTTTTTACATTTAGTAATGAAGAGTTCATTTCTCTAGTGTTCAGTATGAAAATATACTAGTTTATGTATGGATTTCATTGCTATTGTATTCATGGTATTTTTGTTGTTAATTGGTTGGTTATGAGCTTGTATTCCATCAGTGTTGATGTATGGCTCTATTCTTGTTTTTTCTTGTAATGATTATCCCACCTATATATGGTAAAATTGATTGTATGATAGCTTATTATGTAGGGGAGAAATTATTCTTAGCCATTCTCATATAGGGAAGAGACCCCTTTGTTTAAATTTGTTGTTTATACCTGTAGATGTTATATTTGTGACATATTTGACGAAATTTCTGTCATGACTGGGTGGAAATTCCTATCATGACTGGGTGGGTTTGGATGAGTTTCGGTTAATTTGGTTTCTTTCATATGTTTTTTTTAATGTTATTTACCCTCTCCTGAAGTTACAGGAAGTTTTGGGCAGCGACCTAGGCTCAGGGGCTGAAAATGTGGCACAAATCCCAGAGCTACAAGTGGAAAATTCGTTGTTTGGGCCTTAGCCACTACCTTGACAAGGCTAGCCCGCGGATATAGGGTCTATAGTTGCTATCTTTCCCTTACAATATCGCGGCTCAGCGTCAAATTAGATAAAAATAAGTTCCCCCTTAGGGAACAGGGCCTTGGAAGGTTGAGTTACCTCCTGGGGATGTTAATGATGCAGTGTAAGGTGTTTTTTTGGTGTTTCTGTCAGTTCCACTTCCTTAAGGTCATATAGGAGGTTGAATCTCAGATTAGTAGTGTCTCATCACATGTTTGCCCCATGTTGGCTGGTTACTTGGGTAGATGTGGGAAGAGGGTGTTATAGAGTGGTATAAAAGTATGGTTCGACTTTCAGACTTGATGGGTCGTGTGTTGGTCATGCTTTTATATTGATTTCTTATGTGTTTTCATACCTATTTTGTATGTGTTTGTTGCTTTAGTATTGTGTTGGCCATGGTGGTAACGGTGTTTCCATGGTTGTGGTTTTCGTGTCACTGTCAAAATGTGGTCATGTGTGTACGATTGATTGTGTGTTATTCTTTTTATGTATTATGCATGCACACTTGTTTACATATGGTTACATATTGTATGTGCATCGCTTGTTTATTCCAGGTCACTTATGGGTCATGTTGTGTGTGTCCATGAATGCTTTCTTGACTGATGTTAAGTGTTAAACATAGATTGGTCCTTCATCTTGGGTTGCCTGTTGCTTATGTTGTGTTTCGCTCATGCTTTTATTGTGTGTGGTCAAGCTTGCATTGGTGTGAATTTGGTATGCTTATGCATGGATGACTGGACCCCATCTAGAATTGTAATTATACACTAGTATACCATGTGTTATGAGTTTATATGTTGATTATGATTATATCTATACATGTATCACACTGACTGGTTGATCTTGCAGAAGTATCCTCCAAAAATTACACTAAGGTACATTGATTTAATTATGAATTGGTTTATTATACATAGTGCACATTGCAGGAAGAATTCAAAGATGAATAGCATAACGGTAGACTATATATATTCTCCATATGAGTCATATGAGAAACATGGTATTGGACAGTCACTTAATTTGGCAGATACATTGAGAATTCTAAAGGAAGAAATAAGAAGTTGCAAGGCATACAGTGATAAACTCATACAAGAACGGGAAAAGAAAGAATAGGTTAATGCAGCCATCCTTCAAATTTTGTCAGATTTTCAGAAACATGGCCCACTTAGGATCAGTTATGTGCAAGAGGACATAACTAATGGGGCATATGGCAGTAGGTATCTTGGTAGACACAATTCAGAGAGATATGATACAGTGAAAGATGGTAAGTTGTTTGACACTCTGAATAGGAGGAGTGATGAGCACATGTATCATTCTATTTCTGGTTCAAATAGGCATCGTGATCATCATCGGTATCATCCTTATAGGATGAATGACAAGGGAAATTTTTCAAAAGAGTTTAAAAAGGAAAAACCACCTACATTTGATGGAGAGATGAAGAAACCACAGGATGCAGAGGCACAATTTCTTGGCATGAAGAATTTTTTCAGATTGCATGATTACTCGGAAAATATGAAAGCTAGGATAGCTACATTCAGCCATAGAGGTAGAGCAGACATTTGGTGGGAAAACATGAAGAACTTCAGAGATATTTATGAGGATTTGACTTGGAGTGAGTTCGTAAGGCTATTCCGAAAGAAGTACCTATCAGAGAGATATTACGATGATAGGGAAAAGGAGTTTTATGAGTTGAATATGGGTTCCATGATAGATGAGGAATATACTAGCAGGTTCTTGGAGTTACTGAGGTATGTGTCTTACCTCAAGGAGGAGAAAGCCAAGATTCAGAGATTTATTAGTTGGTTTTCAATTACATTCATAGATAGGATTGATTTTGATGAGTCTGGATCATTGGAAGAGGCCATTCAGAAAATCAAGCATTGTTATGAACAATCGAAGCGCAGATTAGAAACTCAAGCATTGTTATGAATAATCGAAGTGCGGATCAGAAACTAAGCCAAACTGGAGAGGTAATTATAAGAAGGAAAATGGGACAAGAAGCAAGTTAGGCCTCAAGCCATAAGTAACAAGGAGAATGTTGCACCGGAAAATTTAGAAACCCCCTAAATTTATATATATAATAAATGGGCAAATCCCCATGATACATAGGAAAAATGGAAGGCAATTTTATTAATAATATAATATGTATATATAATTTTTTGGCGAATCTCTCACGAGATTATATTATCTTGTAAAATCATGGCGAATCACCAGTACAAATGGTGAATCACTACTACAAAATGGTGAATCATTGTCTAGTGGAGTTTGGGGTGTTGGTTCCAATGAAGATATGGTAGTTGAACTAGGAGTTGAAGGAAGAGAACCACCGAGACCAAGCATGGCACATGGTGACTCGTGAGGGAAGTAGTTCTCATGCAATTTGGAAAACGCGTTCTTCTAGTTCTGCTAAGCATAGTGTTGTTGCTCATGCTACTACAAGCATTGATATTGAGGTTGGAGAGGAGTTTGAGGAAGCATGGAAGGTAGTAGTGGTGGAGAATTACAAAGAGTACCCCATGATGGGATCCATTTTTCCCTTTGGTATTTGTGCCTACAAGATCTTATGTCCATTGAACCAACAATTAACCGTTCAACCAACAATCAACTCGACTAAGTTTATTAGGTACGAGTCAACTTAGACTAATCTTAAAAACTATGCTTTTCACTATCCCATATTTATCACACTAATGCTACACAACATTGTGCATTTGCACCCAACTCTCATGCACGCACACAAAATTTTCATTAACATCTATAACCCTAACCAAGTGAGAATTGATCAACAATTTGCACCAAAGTTTGTTATAGTGTTGAAATTTCATAAGAAATTTAGATCCATGGTACCTTAAATAAATTTTGAGATAACCACCACAAATTTGACCACAATAGAGAAAACTTGTTATAAATTTTAAACCTACAAAAATTAGGATTCATGTTCCTAGGAACGATCATAAGAATTATTTGGCATATAGGTCGAGTTGTGAGCCTTGACACATTGATAATGCAATGGCTTAG
Organism: Pinus albicaulis; assembly: GCA_034641835.2. Lineage (NCBI taxonomy): Eukaryota > Viridiplantae > Streptophyta > Pinopsida > Pinales > Pinaceae > Pinus > Pinus albicaulis. The sequence continues at coordinate 941,914,444 of CM076573.1, forward strand.
GTCAAAACTCACACATTGAAAAGTCATCAATGAAGAGAAGACAAGATCATTATGAATTACACATACTCCAAACTTCCTACCAAATTCTACTTAGTTGTCTGCAACTCAGCTATACATAATCTTATAGTAAATAAAAATTCTACAAAGCCTTCTTCACATAGCTAATAAATGGCCATTGGAAGAGCACCCCTTATATAATAGTAATAGTAGAAATCAATAGATTATTTCATATTGAACTTCATAGCCATAGCGCTCCTATGTATTGTATGATGTATTCAACTTGCATTATCAAATATAGATAAAATCATACTTTTGATTGATACATTTAAAACATACTTGTGCACAATGTCGAATGCAATGCCAGTAAAGGAGTAAAGTCGGTTTAACGTGTATTGATCTATAAAATAATGAAGAAACTTAGTAACGCATCACAACTTTCATGTTTGAAAATATTATAAAGCTTTCATGCAAATCCATTGTTTTTATAGTTCCTTCTCTTGACCATGTTCCACATAAGCATGGAAAATCAAGTAATACTAGCATTTTCACTGAGAGGTGCATAGTAACGTCGAGGAGTGGGGATACATCTTCCATGCAAGATAAAGGGGATGTAGGTGATAAAGTTGGAGGAAATACAAAATGTTTTGGAAGAATGGGTGGTTTGTTTATCAACTTTTGTGAGTTATCTTGAAAATTGCTTTGTTCTCTTCATGCCTACCTCTGAAACCTTCAAAAAAAATATCCACAAAATGCATATTCAACGACCTCTACGGAATATGTACCTAGTTCATGAGAGGAGCATTAATCTTTGTTTAAAATATAATAAAGTGAAAGTATAAGATAGTGAACAACTTCAACTCCTCCCTAATCTTAAAATTTTTATATTTATCTAATATTATCATTTCCATGAAATAAAATTGGTCACAGCTTTTTAATATAATAAAATAAAAAATTTAATTAAACAAATATATACATCAAAACATAATTGACCAAATTTCTATCTATTATCCAAACCCGTCACCTTTCGTATCCCATTCATTTAAATACACTTGGTTGCATTATCTTAAATTAGAATATGTTCATATGTATAATACAAAGTGCTTCACCCTCAAATATAGTTTTTCTCCCCCTTCATTTGGGTTCTCTGGGTTGCATTATTCCTGAATTCATGATATACTTACTATATAGTAACCAAAAAGACAAAGAAAAAAATCGGTTCTATTTTAAGATAAGTTTGAGCTTTTAGAAAAGATGTAGCCAAAGGCAACAAACTGGTTTCATTTAGATATAGGTAACCCTCTGAATGTAGACCATTCCTTGAAGAACATTTTTATTGATGAGGAATTTAATACAATATTCATTTTTCGAACTAAAAATATTATTTATATAGATTTGTGTATGGGGTAAACAATAAATAAAAAATTTAACTAGCCTTGGGGTGGTCAATATTTATAAATTTTATTTATACTTGCTTTACCATGTATATCATATACCTATCAATCACAAACATGAAAAGCTGTGGAATTCACAGTGATGATCTACTCTGGAAACACAACCAACCTTTATTATTACCAATATTAACTTTTATATAGTAGCACATATGTAGATAAAATTTCCAGCTTCCAAAGAGACAAACTTGCTTCTCCAACATGATGGCACATTCTTATCTACTAACATTTCTAATTGCTGAATGTAAGAAAGCTTTCTAAGTACATCTAATCTACTTCGAGGCTCGAACTCCTAGACTATGTTATTTTTTACCATGTATCTATAGGCTGCAGCCTTCTTCTTGTTTGAAGAGGAGTTGTATATTATCAGAACTACCTTCCCTGCCTTTGATGCCTTGAAGGAATTGCAAATTGACTCATCAGATGAAGGAAAATTTCTGTTCTTGTCAATTAGAGTTGAATAGCTTCCCTGTGCACTCAGAACAAACTCTGGCCAATAGGAAACATCCCACCCACCAACTATGAGGTCCCATAGAATTGTTGTTTTTAGTTGTATCTAGATTAACTGCCACCTTCAACTTTTTTTCATTATTAGGCTTATTATAGATTTTTCTAGAATTTTTTCCTTGGACATGTTGCTAACCTTACAAAGACCACACAAAATAATAAACTTCTACTGATGAATTCCTCTCATGGAAATGGTCATAGATAAATAACTTACTTAACTCAGTAGAATTCCAAAAATAATATCTAATATAATGCACTAAAAAAACCTCTTATATTTAAATTTTAAAAAACTAAAAAATTAAATAAATCATAAATAACAACTTAAAATAGAATTTTCAATATATTATTTAATTGTTGCATTAACCTAGAAGTAGAATGCTACAATTTCTATACATGATTTCCTGAATCATCAACGTGATGGTTATTTTGCAGGGCATTCCAAACTATCAATTGAATAGTCAACAACTATATCCAAATAAAAATTAAATTACAAATACAGTACTCTACGAGCTGCCACCAAAAATTTTAACCCAGCAAACAAGATTGGCGAAGGAGGCTTTGGTTCGGTTTATAAGGTGATATCCGAATTCCTTTTATCCTACAAAGAGTTATGAAATACGAAGAGTAAATTGAGTAATATAGAGGACATGTTGACAGGGAATTTTACCAAATGGCAACGAAGTTGCGGTGAAGAAATTATTTACAGAGAAAGAACAAAGTGTGAACGACTTCTTCAACGAAGTGACTCTGATAAGCAATGTTCAACATAGAAATCTCGTCAAACTGCTTGGATGTTGTGTGGATACCACAGATAGACTCTTGCTTTATGAATACCTTCCCAACAAGAGTCTTGATCTATTCATATTTGGTGATCTTTCTTCACCCTAAAACTTGATTTTAGCTCCAGTCAATGTGACATTTCAAACACTATTGTTTAGTTAGTTAATATAGTTATTTGAGACCAAATTGTAATTTTGCAACAGATGAAAACCTGGGCAGATTTCTGGAGTGGCAGTTGAGGTTTGAAATTATATTAGGAGTTGCTGCTGGGCTAGCTTATCTTGATTAAGAATCAGATATTCGCATTATCCATAGAGACATAAAAGATAGCAATATTTTATTGGACCAACATTTCAAACCCAAAATTGCAGATTTTGGATTAATTAGATACTTTGCTGAAGATCAAACTCATCTTGACACCACAGTTGTTGGAACCAGGTGAGAATAAATTAATAAAAAATGAAAACTGTTTTTTGGTAGTTTATTTAGTCTTCAAATTTGACTTGACTGACAAAAATGGCTTGAATCTAACAAAAAAAAATAAAAAAAATTAGCAGTAGGAAATGTTTGAATCCAGTATTTAATGGTGGAAATAGATTCAACGCCATTAAAAACTTTTGGGGCATCCAAAATCTTGAAGTTTGACAGCTATAAAGTGGATTTTCAAAAATTTCTGCCGGAGTTAAATGTAGCAGTAGGAATGTTTGAATGGAGTTTTTAATGATGGAAATGGATTTAGCAGGATCAGAAACCTCCGGGGCACCCAAAATCTTGAAGTTTGACATCTATAACGTGGATTTACAAAAATTCCTGCCTGATTTTATCAAAAAATTGTAAAAGAAAATGGCTATCTTTCAGATATCTTGGCCATTTGCAAGGCGTAAGTTCATGCAAAGGTGGCCATTTGCAAGGCATAAGTTCATGCAAAGGTGATTATCTGGCACCTGACAAGAATTTCTCAACACAGAGGTGCCATAGAAAGAAGTTAACATCTCATGGTGTGTTGTTGCTCCAAATTTACACCCTGCATATTACATAAATTCAGAAATGCCCATCTCCTTTGGAAACATGGAACCTGTAAAACAACAGACAAAAGAATAATACTATTTATTTCTTAAATACAAGAGGTCTAAAATACTTTACAATATAATAGTCCATGTTAATCTCTTTTTCCTTCTCTTAAAGAAAGGAGACTATCAAATGCAACACTGAAAATCTCTTTTCTTGAAGATAAAAAGGACATACAAAGGAAAGAGGAGAGTCAAAATACAACAAATTTATGATCAGAAAATAATTAAACAAAAATTATGACCATCAATAGCTCAAACAACAAAATCTTCAATCACTTATACCAATAGATTATAAAACGAGGTTTACAAAGTCTTAACTCAGAGTCTGTGTTTAGATAACGTGCCATTGGGCAGTCACAAGTTACATAATGATATTATGGGAAATATATAAGAAACTTTTGTCCAGGCAATATTTTCTGCATCTCACTTAAAATGTTCACAGAACTGTTCACATAAACTTTAAAGTTTAAATGAATTAACATATAATAAAACCTTGTCATATTTCATGCTTTGCTTTAACCATAGAAGGCTGAGTATTTATCAGTTCTTAATTAAATAAGTTAACGAAAAAGTTCTACTGGATGTTCTGTGCTTTTAAACAGTTAACAGATAATATCTCAACCAAACTTTCAAAGACTAGATACAACCTTATAGCAGAAAAAACAGAGTCTAAAGACAAAAAGGTCATTTGTCCCTATCATTATGATTCATTAGTAGATCCAATAAAAGGAAAAATATACATCAAACGACAAATTATGATTACAGCAACCTTCTAAGCATGATTGAAGAAAAAGATACCGTCAATTTTGAAGAAATTATTTCTTTCTGGATATACTACAATCATTATGTTCATGACATTATTCAGGTTAGAATTAGTCCCAATGTGAAAGCTGAAAATCGGCACACCTACAGTAATTAACTGAAGCCATTAAAACACTTATTGTTAGTGAATTAAGAAGAATCCATATTCACCAGTATGAAAAGGAACACATCCCCTGTATGAAAGGGAACACATACCCTTCTTTTCGTTGGAGATAAGAAGACACCTAGAAAGCATCCCTGGTCATCCATTTATTGCCTAGGAACTGTCCCTGTGACATTCCCTACAAAAAACAGGGCAGCCAGAATATCCCCATTCTCTGATTGCCCCCCTAAAGCAGTTTGGAACAGTAACTGTTCGATGATCTAGTGCAGATCTTTGACATATCATCACCACAATTGTGGATCAAAACTAAGTAGAGAGAAAAGGTAAGCAACTCAGAAAAAACATGTTATTAAGAGTTAGCAGACTCAAAGAACCTGTTTGATATGCTAAATGAGAGGAGTGACTCCAAAGAAACCTGTCACTAAGTTACCAAACTTGAAGAACCAATTTTATATGATAAATGAGATCCATCAAAAGGCCATTGATGTGATTGTACAAGACGTTACAGAGAAGGGTCAGAAATGGTATTAAGTGGTAGTTAATCTGAGAGGAAAGGATACTAAGGAGATATCCAAATTCTCAAGCTAAAGCAATCCCAAAGATTCCAGGGTCAGGGGAACATTGATTTGGTTATAACAAGTACAGGCAAGAGGTTCATAAAGCCATAGCAGGGCTAAGCGAAAGAATGATTCATTATTAGGCTTATTATAGATTTTTCTAGAATGTTTTCCTTGAACCTGTTGCTAACCTTACAAAGACCACACAAAATAATAAACTTCTACTGATGAGAGAAAAATCATGTGCTCCAAATCTATGACACTTCCTTTCAAATATCCTGCTACACATGCTTTCTAGACAATCTCGGCACAGTATTTCTTCTTGTTTTTTGATAATGGAAACTGTGCCCATCCTGAACATTTTCTTGTCATTCAACACATCTTCAGCACTCAGTTATTGTTGTGCACTTATTTTTTGATCTTGAAGCATATAATAAGAGTGTTTTCCTGCTGCATATATGGAAATGTCACCAACTACATTAGTCCCAAGGTCAAATGAATGTGTTCAATGATCCATCTGTTCTTGATTTTAGTGTTATCTTCCATATTGTTGAATTTTCCTTATATCCCAAATCTGGTCTATGTCTATACCAGATCAGAAACACACTGAAGTTACTCAATTACAAGCACTTTGCATAGTGGAAATATAACAATGTTAAATCAATTATGCACACAGATCCATTTGGCCCAAATATTGAATTTTAGTATTCCATTAACACCTTGGACCTGTTGGATGAATGCACATCAAGGACATGGCATAAGGCCCCTTCCAGTCACTTATGGAGCACTTAGTTGTTAAGGTGGTGCAGTAAATTAATACCATACACTATATGACTGGTTCTGCTCCATTTAAAAGGTCTTCAGATAATATGTATACTACTGACAGAAGGAGATGCCACAGACCTAAGGATGTAATTGCAAAAGCTTTATCTTGTACAAGAGTTGTCTTTTACTGCAATAAATGTCTGGCATTTTTTCTGAGAGAGACAACAGCTTTCACGTGATCCCTAAGCAATAGCCCTGGACCGGAAATACAACAGTGGTGACTGTGATCATAGAGGAAGAAATTGCTCTATCAAAGCATTATGTTGCAGGAAACCACCTTTTGGGCAAATGAACTCTACTGCAAGTTGATTAAGTGTTGAGGGCATTTGATGCCTTCAATGGAAAATTTCTCTGAGATTTTGTATCACTGGCTTATAAAGATCAATTTTGTCATATGACTATTTATGGAAGCCAATATTCACAGTTGACTTGATGGACTCCCCTATTTATGTACCAATTCAAAAACAGTTTCACTGATATTGCCTCTTTTGGATCACTGCTGCCTGTTCTTTGTAAATACAATCTTTGATTTCAAAACTGTAACAAACGTTAAGCTTTTTTGTGAGTTGATCACCTGTGTGGTTTGGTAATATGCTGTGAATTTTTAATATAAGGTATTTGTCTATTGTGCATTTTATAAAACATTGGTTTAGATTTACTACAATGCACCAACTGGTTCAAAACCTAAACAAATTTGCAATCCCATTATATAAAACATTGGTTCAGCTTTACTACAATACATTCTGGCTTATGACTTCAACTCTTTTGCAATCTAAACCGGGTTGCTTCTGTAAAGATATCTTAATTTTTTAAAAATTTGGCGAGTGTAGACCTTCCAAGTGAGAATGAGAAACATAAAATTAAATTAAGTATAATTTTTTTATGTTAGAATGAGAATGTGAGTGCTTAATAAACACAAAATTAAATTAAATTAAGGTTGAATGAGAATGCTTAATGAAAATAAACATAAAATTAAATTAAGTGTAAACCTTCTGTGTAAGAATGGGAATGTGAGTGCTTAATAAATATAAACATGGAATTACATTTGAACCTTGAACTTGGTCATCTCAAAATTAAAGTCCTTAAAATCATATTTGGCGATTGTAGAATTTGGTCATCTCAAAATCAAAATCCATAAAATCATGTGTCCCAATGACCATCTCAATTGTACACTCACCATGTTAGAAGTGCCAGGTGAAGGAGACAGTGCAATTCAACTGGACAGTTTCCATCTTAAAAGTGCCATGTGAAGGGGGCAGTGCAATTGATATCCACCTTTCCAAAAAGTAGCATGTGATGGTATTGGTCACTTCTGTCCTTGTGGGATATGATGGTTGCAGTAGCTTTTTTTGAATACTGTCTAGTGTCTGTGCTCAGTTTTTTCCACTCAGGAGACCTGTGCTCTTGAAAGCAGGTGATTATACGAGTCTGAATTAAATTTTGCTGACAGATTCTCATCTATTCCCCCAAATTTCGTGGTGAGCACTGCATTGTAGTTAAGTTAATCTCGTCTTAGATTGACTGATATTTTACCAGGGGCTAGTTCAGTTCACTTGACTATTTTGTATGTTAAGTCATCCCTTTGGCATCCTCTTGGCTTTGATATGGAGGTGGGCTATTCAATTTCACCAATGGCATTTTCTGTTATCAAATTTTGGCAATCCAGATACGATCTACTCATTTGGATAAACTCTTAAATTATAACAAGATTTAGCATTTTTGCCTCTCTAGAGTGGGAAGGGGCCAAGTTGTTGAAGATTAGCATTTTTACCTCTCCAGAGTGGGAAGGGGCCAAGTTGTTGAAGATCCGAGAAGGTAGTTACTAGTTAGCAGTAATGATAGTGATAAAGATGAAAAACTGAAGTTCAGTCAGTACTCAAGGCGGGTATAAAGATGGTTGTCCTTTCTCATGCCACAGTACAAACTATACTAGTTTGGTACCAAACCAGTCCACCAGTCCAGGTTGGTGGCCAGTTTGACCCCTGGCCCTATCCAACTGGCCAGTTTGATTGGTTCCAGTTCAGTCTGAGCCAATTTTTAAAACTATGGTACGTGCAAATGGTTTAACCATCTAAGAATTCCCCAGTTGATTCTGTGGTGCTCTGTTTTCCCTTCTCTACAAGTTGCAAATATAATATCCCTATTTTCCATTACACGAAGCCTTCTAATATTAACGATTTTTATACAAACGTTTCTTCTCTTCTTTTATGTTTGCATTTACCAATTACAAAATTAACAGTTCATTTTTTTTTTATCACAACAAGCTTCTTCTTGTAGATGACGAGGACAAAGGAAGATGGCTGAAGACACTAGAGTGTAGACAAAGAGTAAGACCATAGACAGCTAGAGCCCAGTTCATTAAGTTGTATATTGCATTGACTTAGAGAGTTAGAAACCTTAACTGCCCTCAAATATGAATATAGAGTATAGCAGAGTCCAAGTAGCAGTTGCAAATCAATTTAAAAAATCTAGGCTTTAGGACCTATCCAAAAATCTGGACTTTGGAGCATGGAAAACTCTTCCCTGAGAAACCAGACCCAAGCAGGTTTGATTTTGTTGTTTTTGTTGTTTGATACGATTATCAGCTCTGTTTTGATTTTGCATAGCACTGGTTAGCCAAAGTGCTATTTGATAATCCAGTTTTAAATTTGAGTGTAATGCTTAACTATGGCTGGAAAAAAGTGACTTGCATCTTGTCATCCTCTGACGTAATAGAAATATATTTCAGTGGAGGAAAGCATGTATCCCAAATCTTCCAGGATAATGTGCCAATTTACACATTAAAACATCTTTAGATATGCTTTACACCAAACAACCAAAAACAGATATGGGCATAATGCACAAGGGGATGACCATGCGTAGCTCAACCTGCAACATCCTAGGCTAGGATATGGCTGAAGCTATCCAAAAAAAAATCCACTTTTGGTCCAGAAGCATTTGCAATAAGTCTGTCTACTTTTTTGCATGTGCTCAGAGGGGATTGGAAATGATCATATACAAAAATCTAGCCACATATGATTGCCAGTTTCCAGTGCCAATTGGAAAACAAGCCCTCATCTGGCACAAAAATTGTATTACTAGCTTCTTCTTGGCAACATCAAATGTTAGAAATTCCACTAAGTACTTCCAATTTCCTCTGAGGATCACACAGCCAGGCTGTCTCAGCCCTGGGTACTCCCCCAATGACATTGTCAGGTAGTGCAATTGCACCTCAACAAGTGAAATGGCAGCAGAACCTTCTTCCATCTCCTCTAATTCCAATGTATTACCTAATGATGAATAGTAATTTTTCTTTTTGTTATTAAATTGTAATTTCTTGCTGATATCTTTATTCTTTATTTTTCAGCATGGCATTCCCATAATATATTATTACCAGTTGTACATTTCAGTGGCACTGACCCACTTTTTCCATCATTTGTGGACATGGGCAAAATTATCTATCTAATATTATCTTATCTTATATGATAAAAACAGAACACAAAACATAAATTGATTTATGCAACCTCAATTATTAGAGAGCTTTGAGTTTCCTATAAAAAGATGTGAACATTGATTTGCCAGTATAATCATTATGCAGTTTTTGCATAGTTTGTATATTCTCTGAGAGGTTTGAGTTTCCTATAAAAAGATGTTAACATTGATTTGCTAGTATAACCATTATGCAGTTTGTGCATAGTGTGTATATGCTCTGAGAGGATTGAGAATGACCATACATAACGCATTTCTTAAACAAAATAACCAAAGGCATCCAACAGCTGAGTTATTCATGTCTAATTATTAAAGATGTGTATCAACAGATGCAAACTCTATAGTATGTTGCATATGTTACTTATGATTGCAGATCGCAAATGTTGTTTTATATTTTATATGGACATAATGATAAAGATGATTAGATATGATAGATTTTAGGCTGACTAATGCCAAAAGCATGTGATTATATTACTGAAATTAGCTCTACAATGCTTACATTATGTGTTTGATCAAGTGGTATCCAAAATCGATTCCTTCCATTACTATAAAAAAATTGATTATATCTACAAGTACATATATCATAGGAATTTACATTAAATGATAGGGACATGTCCTCTGAAGCAATTGTGATGAGGTGAGGTAAGTTGTGAGTTGCAACATAAAAGATATATAATAGGAATTTACATTAAATGATAGGGACATGTCCTCTAAAGCATAAACCAACTTACTCAGTAGATGCAGAGGATTTGATTTTATGATGGTAGCTAAAATATTTTCTCTTAGCTCCAATTTTCTTTAACAGAAATGGACATCATGTAAATGTTTTCCCGTACCATGTTGGAAAAATTGAAGTTGGTATCAAATCATGAAACTGGCAAGGTAGCTTTCATACTAAAGTCAACTTTCTTTTGCAGAAATACAATCATGCCAAACACAATCCCTTATTTGATTATGATATGGAACTCAGTGGTCGATTCTAAGAAATGTTTTTAGTCAGTTTGGATCGATATGTAGTTTTTTCACTCTCAGATAACAGGGAGTTGGACTCAATAGAGATGCAAATCATCGAAACATCTGATTACTTATATATGTTGGGGAATCAAAGTCCATCATTTTCTCAAAGTGAACATGAACTTAGAAATTAGAAGAATAAGGGCATGCAACCATTAGTTCCCACTATACAAAAAAACACATGCAATCAACACCAAATGGCTACTACAAAAGGTAAGCAGTGTCAGGAGAAACCCTTCACCCATCTGAAGACAACAATCTATTAGACAAAGACCCAGATCTACTTAGTAAATTTTTCGAAATCTCGTCTTACACCCAGTGCTTTGGGCTACAGAACAAAAGGGAGTATTGTTAGATGTGGAACAAAATCTCTACCATAGGATAATGTCACTGTAGTAAACAATCATGTTCATGTGGATTTCAGAGAAAACTGATTATCTATTTAAATCGTATTATGTGGCTCTCTCGCCCTTGGCATTCCCAACATTCGGTGAAGTGTCGCCCGGCCGGTGGGGTGGGAAGAGGTGGCGCGATTCTACGTTATTCAGGTCCTCGCCTTGTGGAGAATACGATGTTAACATTTTATTGAAAATTTATTATAGTAAATTTAGTAGTATCTGTGTTGATTATGTGATCTTTGGGATATCATGAATGTTAACATATACAGCTGTCTCTTTATAGATTCCATACTCTCCTCCATATAATTTATAAACAACATAAGCACCTTGGAATGGCATGGTGATTCTATCATTTCATTCATGTTTGCACGAATCTTGAGGTCAAACGTCTTTGATCTCCATTTGGTCGGAATCTTTGGTAATATATGGCAAAAGTGGATTGATTCCTTTAGTTTTACCCGCCCATGCAAGAGTTTTGGTTTTCGTATTAGGGAAAGGTGGTGGACTATTCCTGGATGCTACTGCTGCTGTTGTTGTCAAGGTTGAGGGATGCTCGGTATTGGACTGGTATTTCCGATGTTCCTTCCGGCGAACCTATCAGCACTCCTTGCTTTTCAGGCTATTTTCAAAATTTTTAGATGGCATATCCTTGATGACGTATGGATGTTATTCTCTAGGCGTTTCTTTACCCAGGCATTTATATGGTCTGGCAGGTGTATCTGATTGGATTTTCTATTAGGTAGTGAATTCAATAGGGTAGTAGTCATCATCTGGATGATAGGACGGTCCTCTCTGTCTCGAGTGATTTTTATAATATTTTCTTTTTATGATGTGAGTGGCTTCCTATTTTGGATGACTTGCATTGGTTGCCATTTTTATGGATGATTAAGACTGGACCTTTTTCCTCATTGGGACTCCTATTGCTATCGGATTTCATCCTCTTTTAGATATGTGTAAGATCTTTACAGTGGCGGCTCTCTGATCAGACTTCTATCATCTGACTTATCTGCAAGCTGACCGACTATCGGTTTAGAGTTTTCTTTGTTTTCTAAGCTGGTTTATTTATGAAGGCCTCAATATTTTATCAGTGACGGCTACCTGATCTGTCCGGAATTGATCTATTGTATGTTGGGTATTGATTGACAATAAGGATATTGGAATATTTCATCAGACTGTAGGTGCCGTTTATTATTTTTCGGAACGTCTAAACTGCCATTTTCATTATTACATCACTTGGCTGTTGTACAGTGACGGATTTTTTGACAGGCACTATATGTGATAAGAATTAAGCGATACGGCAACACCTCCAATGTCTTCATTAATATCAAAGAAGGACATGGGGACGTTATCAAAAGACATTGAGATTGAGGATGAGGTTTTTCGTGACTCTTTTGAGTGTTATGAGGAGGAGAAATCATTTGAACACCAGCTTGATGAATTAATCATCCAGAGTGCCTTGGAAAATAACAAATTGGATAACAGTGAATCACAGAGGTGCGGTAATAGAAAGCCGCACAGAAGACGTCGCAAGAACAAGAAAAATTAATACAAACATAGGATGGAGATAAATGAAATTTATCTGGACTATGAAGATCTGCATAGGAGGGTGGCAAGCTTGCAGAGAAGAGTAGTTATTGGGCTGTGGATGTTTCCAGACAATTGTGAGGTTGACACGGTCGCATGGATAAAACAACACTGGAGTCCTATCATTGGATATGCACCAAAGGTTAGCATGTTGATCAATGGGTGGTTTTCCTTCCATTTCATGGACCAGAGCGATGTATATAAAATCAAAAGCAGGATGTGGGTCAGAGGACGAAGCTATCTGCAATTAACACCGTGGTATCTGGGTTTCAACCTAGTTATGGAGGCACCGCGTAGTAGGATTGTTTGGGTTAAGCTATCGGGATTGCCACTAGAGTTCTGGACCCTAAAAGCAGTGAATCAAATTGGGGATTCAATTGGATCTAAAAAATATGCAACCCTAGCATTATTGGTGCTGCTGACAAAAGAATTGCCTGGCTACTAGTGGAGGTCGATTTTGTGGGAGGATTACCTGGGGATGTTGACCTTTTATGGGGGAACAGACGTCATAGACAACGTATTGATTTTTGGGGTATCCCCTTCAGGTGTTTGATATGCCACAAAATGGGACACTTGCGAGAACAATGTCCTCTTCGCATACGTACTGTGCGGGCGACTGAGGCTGTCTCTGGGGCAAATGGAAGCAGACCAAATCTTGCTACTTCAGGCACTACGGGTGGAGAAACACCAGGTAATCTTTCTCCCTCTCCTTCGGAGGATGACGCTTTTGTATCTGCAAATGAGAATTATGATAGGCATGTACCTTATTTACGTGGACCTGATAGGCTTTTGTCTCATAAAACCCCTACTGACCGAAATAGGGCTCTATCTCCGGATGCCATTATTCCACCCTCTGTTGATCCATCTTGTCCACCCTCTCTGCATGGTATATCCCAAACTCCTGGCACTCATATCTCCTCACAAGAGCGGTCTCCACAGGATTTACATCATGGAGTCGCTGTCTCTTCATCTCGCCCTTCACCCAGCCGTCTTTTTGAGCAGGATCCTCCGCTTTTCCAATCTGTCAACTACTCTTTTGGAGGGCCATCTGCACCATCCACTTCTCCTGGGGTACGTCCAACTATATCGAACTCCTCTAATCCTGTTGATGCCGTTTCCCCTCCTGTATCCCCTAGGAATTCGGTAGGGAGCGACATTGACTCTATATTGCGCAACCCCAATTTTGATCTGGCGGCTTTGTCGGCTTTTGAAAGACCCCCTATGGACCTGGAAACTCATGCTCCTCAATCTTCAAATGTCAATGTCACTATAATGAAAAAATCAAAGAGCAATAAGAAACAGTTTAAAGGAAAGTTCAAATCTATTTCTCTGTTCACTGAAGGAGAGGACAACTTCACTGACATTCCCATATCGGCAGCTGAAGTCAATTGGGATGGTTCACGGGTGCTTAGAGCAAGCAACCCGGATCTGGGTTTGCCATGAATCATATTTTATCATTGAATATCCGGTTTATAGGTGATGGCCCCAAGTCGCATTGCCTACGGGAACTGATATTAGACAGTAAGTGCAGCATTTTTTTGGGTCAGGAGACTTTGTGTATGCGGGAGAAAGCTTTAAGGACTTTCCTTACCTACAGACTAGGCTGGTATGCAGTGGCTACTGATTCAAATGGCCACTCTAGAGGACTAATCGCTATGTGGGATCCACGATGGTTTACTTTTAAAGCCTATAGATTCTCTGGTGGGATTCTCCTCTCCGGTCACATGAGAGGTATGGCTGAACCTATCAACATCATTAATTTAAATGTGCCATATGCGGGTAGACTATCATTCTGGAACAAAATGCGGGATTCTGGCATCCTAAGACTGCCAAATTTGATTATGATGGGGGATCTTAACATCACTTTACAGGCTGATGAATTATGGGGTAATTATGCTCGACTGGATCCACTTTCAAATTTCCTAAATGAAATGTTCTTTGATCTGAGTATGGTGGACATTAGACCCTGCCCGTTGATTCCCACATGGACGAATAAAAGGAGAGGGGGAAAATATATTGGGAAGCGTCTGGACAGGGCTTTGGTAAAGGATAATTTAATTGACAGATGGGGGACCCCCAGATCATTGGTTATGGTCTCTGATGTATCTGACCACATGCCCATCTCTTTATCATGGAACGCGTGGAGCTTTGATCGAGGAATTCCATACAAGTTTAACTGAGTATGGCTTGATGATGCTGATTATATCAATATGGTTAAAATGACATGGGATGAGGAGGTTGATTGTGATGAGCCAGTCCCTATTGAACGCTTTCATATCAAGCTTCAAAGATTGAAAGCGGCATCTAAAAAGTGGGAAATACAGAAAAAATCATCCCTCAAGGCTGAGCTTGGGGACATTAAAGACCATATGGAGGCTATTTATAAAGGTTTCGTAAATAAGGCACCGAAGGAGGCATCATATGTTATCCTTGAACAGCTTGGGAAAAGAAAGAGGGAGATTCTGGAGATTGAAGAAACTACATGGAAGCTCAAGAGTAGGATTAAATGGCTGAAGGAGGGTGATCTCAACACTAAATTTTTTCATAAATATGCATCAGAAAGAAGGAACAGGAACGCGATATGGCGGATTAAAAGATCAGATGGAACTTTCGCCATATCAACTGAGGAGATACAAAAAGAGGCCTACTCACATTTCTCTGACTTTTATCAAAAAGAGCGGCCAGCTGACCCGGAAAACCAATCATGGTTTTTGGATCATGTACCGAGAATTTTTGATTCGGCGGCCATCAAGGTTCTTGAACAGGAAATCAACGGGAATGAAGTGCATAGGGTCCTGAAGTCATTCGCACATGACAAATGCCCGGGGCCGGATGGCTGGCCGGCGGAATTTTTCACTTTCTTATTTGACATTATTGGTGATGAGCTAATGGAGGTGATTGAAATGATTAGGAAAAGAGGACATATGCCTGCAAACTTAAACTCTACCTTCATAGCTCTGATTCCCAAGGTGGCTGATCCGCAAACTTTTGCTGAATTTAGGCCGATCGCTTTATGCAATATTATGTATAAAATCACGTCAAAAATCATTTCAAATCGCATCAGATCTATTTTATCTGATCACATCAGCCTCGAACAATACGACTTCCTACAGGGACGCTCCATACATGATGTGATTGCCATCACACAAGAAGTTTTACATTCGGCTCATATTGGTAACAAGGAAGCTTTAATTATGAAAGTCGATATACACAAGGCTTATGATTCGGTTGATTGGTCCTATATAAGGCTTCTATTACTCAAGATTGGTTTGCCAATCAAAATCATACGATGGATTATGTCATGTATATCTACGGTTAGATATGCTGTGTTGGTTAATGGAGTTCCCACTCTCTTCTTCGGTGCTGCCAGAGGTCTTCGCCAAGGTTGTGCCCTCTCCCCACTTATTTTTATTCTGGTTCTTGATGGATTTAGTAAGATATTACACTATGTTGAACAGCAGGGTATTATAAAAGGCTTCTCCTTCTCTGAATCTATCTCTACCAATCATTCACTCTTTGTTGACGATATGCTGCTATTTGGATATCTCAATAGGAATCATTGGTTTTTTATTCACTTGCTTTTGATCAGGTTTGAATCAGCCACTGGGTTAGGGATGAACAAAGACAAATCTTTTCTCTTATTTGACAAGGGTGAATTACAGGAGATTCTCTTTATTGTTGATTATTTGGGGGTTCACTCCCAACACATTTCTGAAGGTTTCACATATCTAGGATGCTTTTTAAAACCCTGTGGATATAAATGCAAAGATTGGATGTGGTTAGTGGACCGTTTTAGAACTCGTATATACAGGTGGACTCACAAATGGTTGTCTATGGGGGGGGCGGCTCATTCTTATACAAGCTGTTTTGTCACAATTGATGGTCTATTGGGGCCATCTCTACTATTTTCCAGCCAAGATTGTGGGGCTCATAAACAGGATCATATCCCACTTTCTGTGGGGAGGTACAAAACTTGACAAGAAGCTTCATCTCTGTCAGATGGACATCATATGTAGACCCATTGATTTCGATGGATGTGGGGTACTTAATACTAGGTTCTTCAACATTGCACTATTAATTAAATATTTCTGGCACACTATTAATGGAGATAATATATGGTGTGCTATTATAAGGTGTAAGTACATTACTGGAGATATTTTTCATCAGTTATTATGCAGGGAACTGATTTTTCCACCCAACGTGTCTGTTATCTGGGGCAGCTTCAAAAAGATCCTTTCTTACATATGTGACCGGGTGACTTGGAGTTTTAGTGATGGCGGAAGGATCCCCTTGGCTTTCAAAGATATCTCTGGTCTCTCCTTGGACTGTTTTATTTCCCCTCGTCTATTACACCGCCTCTTGCAACGGGGGTTTATTTTATTATCTTAGACCATTTCAGGATGGTCTCATGAAGTGCCGTCTTTCAAAAATACTGAACAACTAGGGTTAGCGGGGGAAGATGCGTTGGAATGGGAGGCGATTTTGGTATCATTCAAAACTGTTGGTTTCTGTCAATCGGCGGGAGGAGACAAAGTCATTTGGAACGGGCCACTGAAGAATGACGCTATCATTGTAAAAGACGCCTACAGGTATATCATTTTCTCTGCATCAGGGGGTACCACTTCCAAGATCTTCTATCCTTATTGGAAGCGCAAAGTGCCCACCAAGATTTCCCTTTTCGAATGGTTGGTTTGGAGGGGAAAAATTCTGACGTGGGATAATCTTTGCAAACGGGGTTTATAAGGGCCGAATCGATGTGCTATATGCTGTATGGAGGCTGAAAGTATTTCGCACCTATTTTTCACCTGTTCCGTTATAAAAAACATGTGGAGATCCCTTGCGCCTCACATTTCTAATCCAAATTGGTCTGCTTCTGATTTTATTTCGGCTGTTAGGGACTGGGATAGGCTTAAAGGTAAATATAAGTCACTTCCTTTCTATTTTATTTGGGAAGTTTGGATTGCCAGAAACTATCTCATTTTTAAAAATAGGCCTTTTCTCCCGCACATTATCATGTCCAATATCATGAGCTAGATTGTAGATTGGAGTGAACCTCCTCAATTGGTGGCTGATAGATCTATTAGAAACAGATCCCATGAGATTCATCTCCCTGCTATATATTTTGATGGGGCATCGAAGGCGGGCATCATGGGATGTGGTGTATGGGTTAAAATGTCCCAACGAGAGAGAATTCATATATACTGGAATGGGGGTCCTGGTACTAATAATAAAGGAGAAATCATGGCACTTTGGGGTAGCCTCCTAGTCGCATCAATTCTCCAAATATAGAATCCAAATCTCTATGGTGACTCCAAGTTGGTTATTGACTAGATACACAACAGATGTGAATTTACTATACCAACTCTGAGGGGATGGATGCAGAGGACTCTTCGCATGTGGCAGATCTTAATTCATCCTCCTATTAGTCATATCTATAGGGAGAATAATACCAGGGCGGATGGTCTTTCCAAAAAAGGTATCTCTGCAGATTTTGGGCAGTTGTATTTACTTCAATACAAAGATGGGGTACAGACAAGGTCTTCGATGATACCAATTCCATGACGCTTACATACTCTCCTTCTCCCTTATGTTTTTACTTTTTCCATCATGTTTTTATGTTTATAGTTGTATCGGCTATATTCTCCTCATACTGCATTACTCCATCCATACAGTTTCCTTTTCGTGTAAAAGGAATCTTTACTTGCTTGCCTATAGGATTGTTTTTCTATGTTCTATTATAACAGGCTGACTCATATGGGTCATGGTACTGTATGGTATATTTTCCTTTCTCAGTTCTGTATCTACATCAGGCGAGGGCGGTCTTTATATATCAAGGCATTATATTAGCTATGATCCATGTCAGTGTCTATTGCTGTATTGTTTTCCTTTGTATGATCGATGGCCTGTCGATTTATATTTTGGCTTTGCTACTTCAAGCGAACGGGTCAACAAGCGAGCGGGACATCCGGGGTCACTATATATCAGGAACTTGGTTTATTGCTGCTACTTCAAGCCTGCGATCCCTGTTTGTTTCGAATAGATTTATGAAGCTGATCATATCAAGCGAGCCTGCTTACCAATGCTCATTGACTTGTCTGCTCTTTTGAATGCATCTTCTTCATCTGTGCGGGTGATCTCCGGGTGTACAAGCGAGCCGGTTTGGTGACTTTCATGGGGGATGTCTCATATGTTTAATGGATGTTGATTTCGAACTATATTTTTGAATGTCTTCCTTTCTATGCATCTTCTTTTCATCCTCTATGCCATGACTTTGATGTATCTATTTTATTTTGTCATGTATATTAATGATACAGGGATGCTCAGAAAGAATTGTATTGGGTTTGGTTTTACCACCCGTAATTTTGCTTGCCATGCACATCGAATGCCTTCTCATCTGGAGGGTTCTTGATTGTATTTGGGAATCTCATATTTCTTGCTGTCTTGACAGCCGAGAATGTTATGTTGATCATGTACTGTTATATTTCCTCACCTAATATATACAACGTTTTTTTTCTTCTGAAAAAAGTGAAAGAAAACAATCTATTAGACTAAGAACCAGGTCTATTTAGTAAATTTTTCAAAATATTGCCTCACACCCTGTGCTTTGGGCTAACTAAACAGAGGAGTTGTTAGATTTGGGAACAAAATCTCTAACATAATACATCACTGCAGTAAAATAGGATAACAACAAGCAGTAATATAGGAACACCTCTAGTTTCATCAAATACATAGCGAAACCAATTCTGGGCAAACATGCCATTTCAGAAAAATGTAACAAATCCCTACAAGAACATAATCAGACAATGGTACACAACGACCTGGCCCGACGCAAGATATAAGGTTGACAGCTTGATTTGAAAACCTCTCTTCATGTGTTGGTAAATTTAGCAGTCGCAGTTGTCGGCTGCGATGAGGTGAGGTAAGTTGTGAGTTGCAACATAAAAGCAAAAGAAAAGACGAAGTCAGGGGAAAAAGAATGGTATTCGAGCTCTTAAAATGAGCACTACCATATTCCATTTTGGAATTCCGTTACAGAGAAAGTGATTAAACCTTCCAACTAGAAAACACCATCAGATTTTTTTGCATTTGGATAGACAAAAGGAAAAGGAAACTTCAGTTGACAAAGGCAAAGAATATATAAATGAAAATTAAAATACATCGTTTCAATAGATGTAACAAGAAAAATTTATAAAATTCAAACTCGTTACTGTCTTCACACCATGTCTGAATCAGAGTAGGAGAACCAGAATCCGCAGCGAGGTTATTAGAAGCAGTAAAAAGTATAAAGGGCAAGATCTAACTGTCAACACCACTACTGTCTTCACACCATGTCTGAATTAGAGTAGGAGAACCAGAATCTGCAGCAACAAGGTTATTAGAAGCAGTGGTGGCAGCGACGGCGGCCCAGGGTCTTGAAACCCATGGTCTAGGCCCCATCTGTCAGGAGGAGGAGGAAAGCAAGATCCAGGAGCCATGGGCCAAGACAAACCGGGCCAACCAGGGGAAAACTAGGGGCAAGAGTAGCAACAACGACATTCCATGTTGGGTTTGGAAAATTCCACCCATATGACCAAGCACCTCCAAAAAAACGAAGCCCCAACAACCCTATTCACCAGACGCCTCTTATCCAGACCCAGAAGAAGACTCCATTGTTGACTCCAGTCTAGATGCAAGCATTACCCTGCAGCCATACTGGATATTGGGGGCGAAAGTAGTTCCAAAACCCTCCAGCCTAGCAAAATCGAGGCGAATACCAACCAAAACTGTCCAGACCAGAAAAATCGGAGGCGAATCCAACATTTTATGTTTTATGCGCTTTTTCTTTTTTTGGCTAAAGCATAATAATTATTTATTTTTAAAATAATTTTGGGGCTAATTATACAAACTTTACAAAAGAGGGTTTATATAAAAATTACTTCTTAAAATCTAAAACTCCTTAAATTTCGCCTTTTGGGCTAAAATTCGGCTCTAAAATTTTCTCGGCTACTAAAGAATTTCAATACATTTGGTAGAGGACATGGATTTTGAATAGAGGATCAGAATAAGAATGAGAATAGGGAGCCAGGGAGGTGTTAGACTTGTGAAGGAGACCATCGTGTTATCACTCCACTAGATCTCCAAAGGCTGAGAAGGAGACCAACAAAGGTAACCACAGACCACTTTGACATAATAGCTAGCCCTACTAGGCTGAGAGGGATCTCTCAATGAGATCACATCCAGATTGACTCGATCATGGAGATTTTAGGCTAGATATATATAGATCAGGGATATAGCTATATCTTAGGTCTCCTTCGATCAATTCATTCTAAGATCCAAAGATGGGCTTGATCGGCTGACTATATAGATACATGGACTGATCCGATCGAAGCTTTTCACGGACGGAAAAATAGCCACATTTATAGTTTTAGGCTAGTGCACCTTGGGTTATGCACATACCTAAAGGAATCATGTGTAATTTACTTAGTTGTTTCACCATATTTCCATATCAAAGCAAGTAGGAACACCGGGCGGGGTCCAATATTCACAGCTACTCTAAGGGCCTCAGACTTAGATAGGGATACTGAAAGGATAGATAATTGGACTACCACTCTAGTTTATACCGGTGCAAAAGAAGAAAACCTATATTAATTTGGATATAGGGTGGTTTGATTTGATTTTGAAGGTTTGTGTTGGATGTTGAATTAGGTCTAGGAAAAACTAGGTCAGGGCTCAGAAAATTAGATTTGTAGAGATGTAATGGGGCAAGGTAGGCACACACTTTAGCACTTTAAAGGTATCTTGGAGAATGTAGTATATTGATAGGGTTTCAAAATGAGCATGAACATCATGAATTCGTTTATATCAGAAGAAAGTGAACATAAATGTGAAAATTTCTCCAAAACAGAGCATTGAAATAATGTTTTTTTCTTATCAAACTTAGAAATCAATCACATAAGACATGGAAATGAAATATGGAAGGAACAATACTTTAAAACATATGATAAAAGAAGAATAAACACTACTAAAACACATACCACATGAATCCCACCACAATAGTTGCAACTATGTCTATTAGTTCCTGCCAAAAATCACTGAATTAAAGTAGTGTTCCAAGATAAATTGCACATAATCCAACCTTTGGAAATGATTACAAAATATCTCTTATAGTAAAATACATCATAGGACATCTCATCAGGTCAAAAATCCTATCCAAGGCTCATCATAAATGACTTTGATGAGTCCTCACCTAAAGACTAGGATAGTTGAAACAATTTCCAAGATTTTAGAAAAATTTTAGGAGATCTTATCTCCTCATTCATTACAAATTTCCTATTATATTGAGGCAAAAACCAACTAAGAATCCTAAAATAAACTTAATTGATTACAAGACATCAAATTTGATATCATTTAGTGCATGAAAATGTCTCTAAACCAGATCGATCGCACCAGGAGCAAAAAGGTCACACAAGAATGCAGAAAGGTCGCACCAGAATAGATCAAAACAAGAATTTAACAGAAAGGTCATGAAAAGGTCATGCCAGTAATACAAACTTCCTTCACAAGTAATATATTTCATAATGATTTTCATTAAAGGGGTATACTTGTCACGAAGAAATCTGAAAGGAATAACATGTTCAGGAATATATTTGAGGTTAGGTTTTAGGAACATCTTATAATCATCAAGTTGTAATTCCATGCCCTTAAACTAGTTTTCACCCAGATTTGGAATACCTGTGGCTGAAGAAATGATGTTTGTTGAAACACTGAAATCAGCACCTGCTATGACAACTTTGTCTATGTGAAAATTATGGGCAAAGAGGGTGTTCAAAGGAACATGAGAGCCAACCTCTGTGATCATCTCACAAAATTTCATACATCCAACATTTTCAATACATTTTTTAACAAATGGAGAAGCATTAATTTCACTTAGAATGATGGGTTCAAATCTTGAATGGTGTCCTCCTTTTTTCACTTTTTGTTTACTCTCAGTTTCACTCTCCATGAATTCTTTTTGAAGGATAGACTTTAACCAATTTTAGGTTTTTTGGATGATAGGTCACAGTGTTTTTGAAAACAAAGGAAAGGTAGTGATGATATGGAGGTTTCCTAAAAGGTTTTGAGGATACAAAGGGGAGTATGAGATGGAATGTTGTGAACTTATTTCATGAGATGAAATGGTATGGCAAGAATGTTTTAAATTATGTAGTGGAAACTTGGTAGAAAGATAGGTTTTAATAAAGTAAATGGTAAATGAGTAATGTGTTATAGGAAATGTGTAGGCTAGGGTTTTTATGGAGTATAGGTGATAGTATAAGTGAATGAAAGTTAGTTTTCCTTCATTAAAACCACGGGGAACAAAAAATGGTGAAATTTTTTTTGAAGAAAACCCTAAGAAGAAACCACTTTTTCCTTGATGAAAGCTTGAAAAGATGGTGTAGATGGTCACTTACTGATTATTGAAGCTTAATGGACCTTTGAACAATCTTTGGAGGCTAGCAAAACTCTGAATTTTGCTTTAAAACCATGAATAACCTCCACATTTTGAAACCATGGAAATTTTGTAGAAAGGTCGCAAAAAGGTCATGAAAGGGTCGCATAAAGTTCGCACCCAAAAGCAAGGTTGCGAAAAGGTTGCGCCAGACCAAAAAGGTCGCGAAAATATCGCACCTGACCAGAAAGGTCGCAGAAAGATTGCGCCTCTATAAAACTGCAGAAAAAAAACCCTCCTCTCACAATTTTCGCATTTGCTTGATTTGCACAGTGATTTAAAGGGGAAAAAAGGACATGAAGAGTAAAAATAATTTTACTTTAGCTCCTCCATAGGCCTTTATATTTTTCTTTTGATGCCTTAGTAATTAATGAGGTAGGATAGCCCACCTCACCAATTTACCTTTGCCTTTTGAAATTTAGGATCTTTTTGAAATTTTGGAACCTTAGAACCATTATTAAATATAAAAATATATATTACATTTGAAATCAAAATTCATTGAAAATACTTGCCTATTACCACTCCTCCAATTTATGGATTTCATGCATGAAATGGTAGTTTAGTGACATTGAAACCCCAATGATCTCATGGAGACTCTTAATTGAATGAAATCATGATGGAGATGACTGAAATGGTGATGAAAACCTCTGAATGATAATACACTCAGCTTATTTGATGACATGAACCAACAATTTTAATTTTGGAAAGAGTGGAAACAGTCCTAGACCTAATTCCAAGTGACCAAATTTTTTTCTTGAAGACTTATTGAAATGAAAAAAAATTGACTTAGGGACCCTATTAAAACATGATAAGAGTCCATTTGATCACTGGTGACAGGATACAAATATTTATACTGACACATCTTAGGAGGGATTTTCCACAATATTAGGGTGGTAGCATATAGATCTACAGTGCGGAAGAGGCACAGATAGTGGGAGATGTTGGGCATAACATCCCTTGGATCTATGTAGTTGTGGAAAACATGTAGGCATATCATCAAGCTTTTATCATTCAGATGGACAGTAAGCTTTGTGATCAAGTTTTTTCTATTTTGATTGACCCTGGATCTAACTATAGTTATATTAATCCTGACTTGGTGGATAAGTGTGGTTTGAGTAAGGAAATGCATGCACAATATTGGTTAGTGAATTTAGCCACACGTACGAAGAGAATATTTCACCATTGGGTAAGAGCTTGGGTATTTGAGCTAAACGGTATTCCTACAGCAGCGCACTTGAAAATATTGCCATTGGGATCATATAATATGCTATTGGGTATTGATTGGTTATATCTTCATGGTACCAAAGTAGCTTGCTATGACAAAGCTATTGAATATGTGGATGACAATGGGGAGCCAAAAGTATTGCAGGGAAAGAAGAAATCCACATCAGTTAGGATGGTAACAGTTATGCAGGTCGAGCATAGTCATAGGAAAGGGTGTGTACTATTTTCAGTCCATATCTTTAGTGACAAAGGTAAATAATTTGAGGATGCAGATGTGTTCAACAAGTATCTAGTGTTGCAGCAGTTTCAGGATGTGTTTCCATGGGAGATTTCAAAGTTGCCACTGTACAGGGTAGTAGACTTTTCTATTAATTTGGTGCCAGGGGCATCTTGATGTAGGAGCATTAGGCTCAAGACAATATTTTGTATATAAATAAACATAAGGGGGGTCTCATGTTTCTGTTTCCCTATGTAATTATTCATATTTGAGTGTTTTTTAGTTAATTGTGGAGAAAATTGTAACTGCCCTCGAATGATTAGTGGGCATATGAAGAGATAGTCAGTTTTAGTTATTTAGGGATTAGGCTAAATTTGGGACTGTAGGAGTTCAAGAGTTTTGTCGAGTCACTAAATAATATGAATCGACTCTCTAGTAGTTTTTTTATAAGAATAAGCCTAAAAGGCATGATAGGAAGTCCTGCAAACCTGCATCGAGCTACATAGAGTTAGAGAGCCGGAGAGGCAGAGTAGGAAGAGAAGGAGGCCATCAGATTGAAGATCTAGCCTGAACAAGAGGTTTTGTAAGTAATTTCAAGTATATATTATGGAAGAATTTGTTTCAGTACTGCCTGTGCATTTATTGATTTAGTTTTGTGTGAGAATGCCTTAACTTTCCATGAGCGAGGTATGAATAACTCTATAAATGGGGTTTGTAGCGTGATTCTAGATGTGGTTGGGTAAACTGATGTTATTTATAGCATATGAGGCTTTATGTATGTTTCTGAGAGAGCATCTGAGGAATGTGCAGTAAAACCCTGTGTCAAGGACTTGAGATATGAAATGTATGTGTGAAGACTGTTTAAGTCTCTGTGTGTGAGCTAATGTTCCTGAATGCATTGAATCCACACCTTCGGTGGTTAGCTTAAGTGCGCATTTAGCTGTGCAAAGGGGCTCTAATATACTAGAAGCCCACTCTGTTATTGTTATCAATATCATGTGAGAATCATTGGATTCGATTCACATAATCGATTTTATATTTAACCCACAATCCTGCATTTCATTGGAGACTGAGTATTGGACGTGTTAGTCCTGTGAGAAGAGTTGAATAGGATTTGATAGCACAGCCAAAACAATGGAGCTGTGAGTACAGATTAAGCTGAACTCGATGACATGATAACTGCAGGTGAAGTAATGTGAATGCGAAGACAAAGGCGGAGGCAGAGTTTAATAAAGGAAAGAAGCGGAATTTCAAGCGACAATGAGGAAGGAACCTTGAATGGAGAAACGGAACCATGAGTTGCATGAACAGTACACGCGGTTTCATCCCATAATACCAGCGGTCTCGCGTTGTTGAAAATAATTAAGAGAAATTTCTCCAAAAAAACGTGATATACGTCTTTTCTTGACGCGTGGCCAAAGGTGGTTGGAAAAACCACTCTCATCGCGTTTTTTTCTGAGCGTTCAAACTCGGATATGAAAAAAAACGCGATATTCATTTTATGCCGTCGGATTATTGGTTGGAGCGCGACGAGTTTATAGCCGTCGGATGGTGAGGTAAGTTACTGTGGAGCTCGAGGACATTTTATGTGTTATCGCTGGGTTTTAAAGCTAAGTCAAGAATTTGTTATGATGTTTAACATTTGGCGGAGACTATAATATATGTTAATACATTGTAAGGTATGTTAATATATTATAGCTAACCACAAAGGGTGTGCGTATGAAGTCTGTACATGGGGGTATGAAGTTGTTGTGGGACCGGAATGACAGTCGTGTTTTGTTTAATTCGAAGTCGAGGTATATGATTTAGAGAGCATATTATATGCATTGTATTGTTAAGGTTTGAACCATATAATAGAAATGAAACCTCCTCTTGCAGAATTTTATGAAACTGTGCGTTGGGGTTCAATATCTATGAAGTGGGCATATAATATGTAATGAGGGTTTTATAACCTTTGAAGAAACTGGTTCTACACATTTTGGAATGGTTGCATTATTCAATTGTCATAAGAAGGGCTTAATTCCTAGGTTCGAACATTTGGCCAAGTAGCTATAAAGTGGGTTATAACCTTAGAGGTATTCAAGGAAGCTTCCAAAGTTATATGGTGAAATTTCTAGACTTGGTTTGGATGTTTATTTAAATTTCCAGCTCAGGAAAGAGAATGTTGTGAGTTTTCCCCGATTGTACGTTGTTTGGGAAATGAATTTTGAATGCAATTTCTATGCACAGCTTTGAGATGGAAAATATGAGAAAATCAGGACTATGGGTTTTACCCAGCATCAAAGTGGTATCAGAGCTAGAATAGCTCTTTGAAATTTAATTTTTGAAATGCACATGTATTGAAACAGTGAAGAAAGTTGGTTTTCAAATCTGTTTGACAAGGAATTGCAGGTTTGAATAAGCATACAGTGAAGGTTGAAAGTTCAGATGTGCAGAATCTGAAGTTGAAGACAAGGTGTCTTGAATATTGCAGTAGGTAGAGATGCAGTGTAGGTGAAAGAAGAAGCAAGATCATTCAGGGATCTTGGGAGGTGAGTTGATGAGCCTTATTTGACTCTGGTCTGAAGGATTTGTTTGCAAAATTCAGATTGTAGGCAATTGAAGAAGAATCTTAGCAAAGGCAGATCATAGCTTTAAGAGCAGTGATAAAAGAGTCCAGCAGAGGATTCTAAGGTGAAGAAGAAGTGTGGCAGAACCTAGAGGATTCCCAACAGAGGTTGGATGAAAGAAGAGCAGATGTGTTCTTGAGAAAAGTTGCAGAGTGAAGCCTAGAGAGAGCAGAAGAGAGTGCTCAGAAGGTTCTAGCAAAAGGGGACTAGTACTTGCCAAAAGCCGGATCTGGAGGAAAGGATTGGTGAGGTAAGTTGCAGCAAGAGAGCTTGTTGTTGCAGGGCTTAGTGCAGCTTGTGAGTGAAGAACTCCTGGAGGAGAAAATGGCTACTGATAGCCATAGCAGAGATTGCAGAGGTTCTGAGAGAGGCCACAATAGAAGAGTGAGGGAAGATGCCAAAGAAAATGGCATGGGGAAGAAAATCACTGATGTAGAGTATTGGAAAGAGATAACTGAGATCAGTAAGTAGTTTTATAAACTGGAGAGGATGGTAGAGGAAAGCCGGAGAGTTGGTTGGCTCATGAAGAAGGAAATAAAGTGGCATGAACTACAAAAGAAGAGAGAGAAAATGATAAATGCTCAGAAGAAGAAGGAAATACTCAGAGTGATTGAGTATCTGGAGAAGGACTTGAAGACTGAAACTTCAAGTGAGACCAAGGGGTCAAATGACTTTACTTCTGATGATTCTTGTATGTCTGCAGAAAAGATGAGAAAGCTTGAACTGAGGAGGAATGTACAGTTGGAATGTGCAGAACTCAGAGCGGCTGAGTTGAGAAGAGAAGGTTATGTTTGTGAATCAGAACAGAGTACAGATGAAGGATGGAGATCTGCAAGAGATCTTATGAATCATGGTGGAGGCTTGAGACAGAAAGAAGACTGTCTTGCTGAAGAGGAAATTACTGATGATTTACTGGGTTGTTGGACAAGTCCAGATCAGCTGGAGGACGTAGAACCTTGTATTTTTGTGATTGATAATTGTGAAGTGATTACAGGTTCTACAGAGGAAGAAGAAATCAAGGTTCTTAAGTCAAGGATGGGATTTTAAGATTCCTCATATATATCTGCTCAAAAGGGAGTGTTGGGGAAAGAAACCTAGACTGAAAAGTCTTGTGGTTTTAAAACTAAATAATTGTGTGTGTTTGCAGGTACATCACAGGGAGATGACCAAACTTTAAAGTTTGTTGAAGAGGAGGATGAGAAATATTGTGAAGCTGTCAAAAGTATGAAGAAGAATCTCTCAAGAGATGAATACTCTGGAGGAGAATGCAATGTTGGAGAATGTCTCCTGCCTGAAGAAAGCAGTGATGCATTTTTTATTGAAGTTGTTGCAGCACAGGGAGAAATCCTTGTGGATGAAGAAGGAGAGGATCAGTTTGAAGAACTGATATGTGAAATACCAGTGGAGGCTATTAGAGCTCATGTTCCACAAACTGAAGGTTTGTGCATGAATGTAGGGACTGTAAGTAATGATTAATTTCTTAAAGAATGCAAAAGGGAAATTGCATTGCTGGAATATTTGCTGGAGAATTCAGAGTATGAAGGAGAGATTGCAGAAGGTAGAGTTCATCACAATGAACAGGAAAACATCATGAGAGCAGATGATGTAGGAGGAAGACTTGTGGAAAGTCTTGAGAATTCTTCAGAGAATTCTTTGGAGATTTTGAATCAGCATACTGATGTGCTGATAAAGAAAGAAGGAATTTCAGGACAACATATTGAAATGCTAGCAGGAGAAGAAAAGGCATTGAGGCCTTGTGATTTTTGTTTTAACAATTGTTTTGTGTATGCAGATTTTGTTGATGCTGAGAAAAATTTGACAGCAATAGAAAGTCAAATAAGAGAAGAGAAGAATTTTGTGGAAGATTTTAATCCCTGGAATGGAGAAATTAGATTGTTGGAGATTATGTTGAATGAACATAATTCAAAGAAGGAAGGAGAACCTCAATTTCAGAATTGGGGATTGCAGAATGTAAAGATTCAAGAGAATGAAGGTTTTCTGAGTCTTGAAAAGGACTTAGAACTGCAAAGGGAAGAGTTGATGACTGGGTCATCAAATGAGACCATTGGGTCTTGTGGTTTTCAATTTGACAATTTGGCTGTGTTGATAGGTATTGCAGAAGACAACCAAGCATTTGGAAGTGTCTTGGAGGATGATGAACTATTGCAGAAAGAAGATGAGATAGTCATGTCTCATATGCAGAAATTTGTTGCTGATAGTGACAAGGAAAAATTGGCTTGTCTGATGAGCCAAGAGAAGACTGTAAGGCAGACTTTTGGGGCTACTACAGCAGTAGAGAATCAGATTTTTACTCTGATAGAAGAGGAAACTGCAAAGCTGGAAGAACTTGATTTGGTTAGCAGAATCAATCAAAATGATGAAGGACAATTACTGAGGATTGTCAAGGAAGAAGAAGAAGAACATGCTGAAACAAGTTTGCAGCATATTGATGAAGTGTTTGGAAAAGGATGGCTGAATTTTTTGCAGAAAACATCCAGAGAAGAGAGTGAAATGGCAGAACAACAGCTTGGAGTCTTGCTGGAGGAATTGTTGGAGAAACGAATTGAAGTGTTTCCAGAAGAGGAGGAAGAGACACAAGGATTTTGTGACTTTGATGTTTGTCTTATGATGGCAGGTACTGATGGAAGGACTAAGGCATGTTTAGTCCAAAAGAAAAAAAGAGATGGTGATAGTGACTGGAAATTTAAATACCAGTCTAAAGAATTGCTGAAGACAGAGAGTGAAGAAATTGTCATGAGTGACAATCAGAAATAGTTTTACTGTTGCAGAGAACAAGAGGGTATGGATGATTGGGTGGCAGTTATAGCGGGGGCTAGAGCAACCGCAGGAATTTAGAAAGTAAGAGTAAGCATAGGAGTAAGAAGAGATACAGATACAACTGAAGCTAGCACAGGAGCCAGGGCAGTAGTAAGGGTTGAGCAAGCTAGGACTCAGCAAAAGGCAGTTAGAGCTAGAGTAGAAGCAGCAGTAAGAGTTCAGAAATTAGGAACTCAGTAAGCAGAGGTAGAATTCCAGCAATCCAGAGGAAGTAGCATCCAGCAGTCAGAAGACATATTAGATGAATAAATTGCATTAATAAGAAGACTGATGGTGAAAGTGTCTGAGAAGAAGACAACAGCAAGAAAATAGAGAAACAACAGCAAGAAGAAGAAGACAGCCACAGACTGTGAAGGCATAGAAAGTGGAAGGATGCAGCATAGAGTATGGAAGCCTGGGGGAATGCAAAAGAAGAACACTGCAACAGATGACTAGTTGTAGAACAAAGTGTGGGATCCAGGAAGACAAGGATGAAAGCACATGATCAGGAGATCATGAATCATTTTAACCTGGGGAGTCTGATGCAGGAGCATTAGGCTCAAGACAATATTTTGTATATAAATAAACATAAGGGGGGTCTCATGTTTCTGTTTCCCTATGTAATTATTCATATTTGAGTGATTTTAGTTAATTGTGGAGAAAATTGTAACTTCCCTCGAATGATTAGTGGGCATATGAAGAGATATTCAGTTTCATTTATTTAGGGATTAGGCTAAATTTGGGACTGTAGGAGTTCAAGAGTTTTTTTGAGTCACTAAATAATCTGAATCGACTCTTTAGTAGTTTTTGTATAAGAATAAGCCTAAAAGGCATGATAGGAAGTCCTGCAGACCTGCATCGATCTACATAGAGTTAGAGAGCCGGAGAGGCAGAGTAGGAAGAGAAGGAGGCCATCAAATTGAATATCTGGCCTGAACATGAGGTTTTGTAAGTAATTTCAAGTATATATTATGGAAGAATTTGTTTCATTACTGCCTGTGCATTTTTTGATTTAGTTTTGTGTGAGAATGCCTTAACTTTCTGTGAGCGAGGTATGAATAACTATGTAAATGGGGTTTGTAGCGTGATTCTAGATATGGTTGGATAAACTGATGTTATTTATAGCACATGAGGCTTTATGTATGTTTCTGAGAGAGCATATAAGGAATGTGAGGTAAAACCCTGTTTCAAGGACTTGAGATATGAAATGCATGTGTGAAGACTGTTTAAGTCTCTGTGTGAGCTAATGTTCCTGAATGCATTGAATCCACACCTTCGGTGGTTAGCTTAAGTGTGCATTTAGTTGTGCGAAGGGGCTCTAATATACTAGAATTCCACTCTGTTATTGTTATCAATATCATGTGAGAATCGTTGGATTCGATTCACATAATCGATTTTATATTTAAACCACAATCCTTCATTTCGTTGGAGACTAAGTATTGGACGTGTCATTCCTATGAGAAGAGTTGAATAGGATTCGATAGCACAGCCAAAACAATGGAGTTGTGAGTACAGAGTAAGCCGAACTCGATGACATGAGAACTGCAGGTGAAGTAATGTGAATGCGAAGACAAAGGCAGAGGCAGAGTTTAATAAAGGAAAGAAGCGGAATTGCAAGCGACAGTGAGGAAGGAACCTTGAATGGAGAAATGGAACCGTGAGTTGCGTGAACAGTACATGTGGTTTCATCCCACAATACCAACGGTCTCGCGTTGTTGGAAAGTGGTAATAGAAATCGCTCCAAAAAAATGTGATATACGTCTTTGCCTGACGCGTGGCCAAAGGTGGGTTGGAAAAACCACTCTCATCGCGTTTTTTATGAGCGCTAAAACTCGGATATGAAAAAAAACACGATATTCATTTTATGCCGTTGGATTATTGGTTGGAGCGCGACGAGTTTATAGCCATCGGATGGCGAGGTAAGTTACTGTGGGGCCCGAGGACATTTTATGTGTTATCGCTAGGTTTTAAAGCTAAGTCAAGACTTTGTTATGATGTTTAACATTTGGCGAAGACTATAATATATGTTAATACACTGTAAGGTATGTTAATATATTATAGCTGACCATAAAGGGTGCGTGTATGAAGTCTGTACATGAGGGTATGAAGTTGCTGTGGGACCAGAATGACAGTCGGGTTTTTTTTAATTCGAAGTCGAGGTATATGATTTAGAGAGAATATTATATGCATTGTATTGTTAAGGTTTGAACCATAGAATAGAAATGAAACCTCTGCTTGCGGAATTGTATGAAAATGTGCGTTGGGGTTCAATATCTATGAAGTGGGCATATAATATGTAATGAGGGTTTTATAACCTTTGAAGAAACCGGTTCTACACATTTTGGAATGGTTGCATTATTCAATTGTCATAAGAAGGGCTTAATTCCTAGGTTCGAACATTTGGCCAAGTAGCTATAAAGTGGGTTATAACCTTAGAGGTATTCAAGGAAGCTTCTAAAGTTATATGGTGAAATTTACAGACTTGGTTTGGATGTTTATTTAAATTTCCAGCTCAGGAAAGAGTGTTGTGAGTTTGCCCCGATTGTAGATTGTTTGGGCAATGAATTTTGAATGCAATTTCTATACACAACTTTGAGATGGAAAATATGAGTAAACCGGGACTGTGGGTTTTACCCGGCATCACATCTTTAGCATCCAAAGCACCTTATAGGATGATTAAACTGGAGTTGGTAGAGTTAAAATTGTAGTTGAAGGAGATTTTGGACAAAAGGTACATTAGGCCAAGTGTATCGCCATGGGGTGCATTGGTGTTGTTTGTAAAGAAGAAAGATGGCATTGTTATACTATGCATTGACTACAGGAAACTGAACAAAGTGACCATCAAGAATAGGTACCCACTACCAAGGATTGATGATTTTTTCGATTTGTTGAATGGAGCAGCAGTGTTCTCTAAGATTGACCTAAGATCAGGCTAACATCAAGTACGCATCAAGGGGCATGATATCTATAAGATCGCATTCAGGACTAGCTATAGCCATTATAATTTTGTTGTAGTTCCATTCAATTTGACTAATGCCCCAACTACATTTATGTGTTTTATGAACTGTGTGTTGCATCCTTGGAAAAGTTTGTGATTGTTTTCATTGATGATATTTTGGTGTATTCTAAAAATGAGGAAGAGAATGTTGAACATTTGGCAGTAGTATTGAGGTTGTTGAGAGAGCATCAATAGTATGCTAAGCTTAGCAAATGCAGCTCCTTCCAAACTAAGGTTCACTACTTGGGACATGTTGTCTCCAAGGTGGGCATTATAGTAGATCCGGAAAAGATAAGGGCCATGAAGGAGTGGGTAGCTCCTAAGAGCATAGATGATGTGATATCATTCATGGGACTGATAGGTTACTACAGGAGGTTCATTAGGAACTTCTCACAAATCGCTTATATGATTACATCATTATAGAGAAAATGTAAAAAGTTTTACTGGACAGAGGAGTGTGAGGCCAGTTTTGAGCAGCTCAAGCAATTGGTGACACATGCTCTAGTGCTAAATATTGGGGATCTGATTAAGGAGTTTGTAGTGTGTACAGATGCTTGCAAGAAAGGGCTTGGTGGAGTCCTTATGTAGGATGGAAAGGTAGTATGCTATGAGTCACGAAAGCTAAATGAACATGTGCAGAACTACCTGACACATGATCTTGAGCTAGCACCGTTCATTCACGCAGTGAAGATGTGGAGGCACTATCTTCTTGGTAGGTGGTTTGTACTTATGAGTTATCACATTTGGCTAAGGTACTTGTTTGACCAGTCGAATTCCAATGCCAGGCAAGAAATATGGTTGGCCATGATCAATGAGTTTGACTTCGAGATCAGGTACATCAAGGGAAAGGAGAATAGGGACACAGATGCTTTTAGCAGGAAGGTACAGGTAAATCACTTAGCAATGATGAGCTCCTATGGGACAGAATAGGATCTTGTAGGCAGGTCAGTTGGATCATAGGTACATGGAGATTGTGCACAGGTTGCAACAGAGTACAGGTATATGTGTTGGAAGAGGTACAGGTGTATGTGTTGTCACAGGTACATGTGTTGCTACATGTCCAGGTACAGGTGTTGCTACATGTACAAGTGTTAACACAGGTACATGTGTATAGGATTTGGATTACCATCTCACAATAGATGGATTGGTCAGATTCAGAGACAGGGTATATGTTCCAGACAATAGTGAGCTCAAGAAGGTGATCTTGAGGGAGTTTCATGCGTAACCATATTCGGGTCACCCAGGCTACCAGAATACTTCGATTGCAGTGAAGAGATTATACTATTGGTCGAATTTAAAGAGGGATGTAGCAAAGTTTGTGGCTAGATGTTTGGATTTTCATATGGTTAAGGCAGAGTGCAAGTATCGAAGTGGATTGCTACAACCGATTGCGATTCCAGAGTGGAAATGGGAGGTCATTTCCATGGATTTCATCACAGGTTTGCCTAGTACAGCTAGACAACATGATTCTATTATGTTTGTTGTGTACAGGTTAATGAAGGTTGCATATTTCATACTGGTGAAGACTACATACTCAACTAGTGATGTAGCACAAGTTTTTACCAAAGACATAGTTAGATTGCATGGTGTTCGGAAGAAGATTTTGTCTGACAGGGATTCAAAGTTCACTTCCAGGTTTTGGAAGGAGTTGTTTGCAGGTTTGGGCATAGATTTGGATTTCAGTATAGCTTATCATCCATAAACAGATGGATAGACTGAGAGGGTCAATAGGATATTAGAGGATATTTTTAGGATCTATGTGATGCATCAACATCGCAAGTGGGAAGAGTATCTTCCACTGGTAGATTTTTCCTACAATAACGGATATCAAGAGTCGTTGAGGATGAGTCCATTTAAGGCACTGTATGGGCAGGGTTGCAACACTCCTTTCAGTTGGAGTGATCCAGTTAACAAGGTACTGATTGGACCAAATATGTTGGCAGACATGGAACAAGAAATGCAGGTGATCAAGCAGAACTTGAAAGCAGTGCAGGATAGGTAGAAGAGTTATGCAGATAGGAACAGGTTGTTCAAGGGGTTTCAGGTTGGGGATTAGGTGTACTTGCATATCAAGCCCAAGAAGAGCTCCTTGCGTATTGGATCATGTGCCAAGATGGCACCAAGGTTTTGTGGACCCTTCAGGATCATCTAGAGGATCAGACCGGTGGCCTATCGACTTGAACTGCCTTTCAAAATGAAATTCCATGATATTTTTCATATTTTATTGCTTAAGAAATATGATAAAGGTGTTGATCATGTTATTGATTGGTCTATATTGCAGGTGGAGGAAGAAGGAGAGTTTTAGTCAAAACTGCAGTCCATTTTGCATAAAAAGATTCTCATGCTCCAGAATCGAGCAATAGAGCAATTTAAAGTGTAATGAAATCACTTTGGGCCCAATGAAGCTACATGGGAGATGACAGATCAGATGCAGGCTATGTATCCTTCCTTGTTTACTCGTTGAAGCAAAGCAGTTTTGGTGTGATGTTGGTTTTTGTTTAGCATGTGTTTTGGTGATGTTTTGGCATATGTTTTGATTTGATGGTTGGATGTATGTACATATTTATATAAATGTAACTATTTTCATGAGTGTTTAGTCAATTTAGTGTCCTAAATTGCTAACATAAATTATCGACCAGGGCTAGTAAACTAATGAAGTGTGATGCACTATATGTGCCTAAGTATCCATTTTTCTTACTTCTTTGTTTTTAGTGTTTTATTGATGTTTTAGGGTTTTTATGTTTGATGCTTAGTATGCTACTCTATGCTAAAAAGATGAAGTTAGATCTATGTCAAAAGGGAGAAAATGAAATGTTAATAAATGAATTAAAACAGAATTTATTTGCAAGTTCTGTTCCTAATTAGAAAATGATGAAAACAGAGAGTCCTAATCCATGGATATTACAGCTTCTAAATGAACATTCATGAAATGAAAAGTGACTCAAAACACTACAACTTAATCTGATTCATTTAGTTAAAGATTTGTTGGAAGAGCTTGTGAAAACGATTATTTCTAATGCAATGAATATCTCCTAAAACATAAAAGGAAATGCTGAAACAACTTATAACATTACAACTAAATCTCATTCATGAGTTAGAGGTTTATTGGAAGAGCTTTTTGAAAGAGATTAATCATAATGTGATAAGGATCTTCTATGAAACAAAACAATCAATAACTCAAAATATTACAACTTAGTCTCATTCGTGAATTAGAAGAGGTTTATTGGAAAAGCTTTTGAAAGAGACTAACTGCAATATAATGAGGATCTTCTTTTTAACTAAATAACAAAAAATGAAATGCTAATAACTCAGAATATCACAATTGAATCCCATTCATTTAATAGAGATGTATTTGAAGAGCTTGAGAAAGAGACTAATTGCAATATCATGAGGATCCTTTATCTAAGCAAATGACATGAAAAATAATGCTAAAAACTATGATTTCATAAAGCAATCTAATTAAGGAAATATGACAAAACCAAATTGAAAATGACTTATCTAAAAAACATGTAAAACCTCGAATATCAGGGGCTCTCTGCTACCAATTTGGTGAAATTCTTCAGCTCCTTAAAGTTGTAATCAAAACAGCATCAATGAACTGAACTTCTTTATTGATAGACTCACAAATCTACATCTCATTCCATCTTAAGCTTTGTTACAAAACACTCTCTAATCTTTTCTCTTCTTCTCCTATTTTTTCACTACCCTTGATAGGAAAAAGCTTCCCCTATTTATACAAAAATATGAGAAGTTATCTCACTAATGAGAGTCCATGAATCTCTCCCTCTATCTCTAGAGTTACAATCAAAATAGGAAATGATAAGACACGTCTTTTTAGAGTTTCAATACAAATAAGAAATGAGACACATATCTTCTTAGAGTTTCAATAAAAAAAGGAAATGAGACATATGTCCTCATGATCCATGATATTCTCCACTCAAATTCGAATTTGGTTTTGGGAGGCCACATAAAGGTCTTTTAGAAGCTTCCTTTTGACCTACACATGTCACAAAACTCATAACACATATATAGATATATGAAACTATGTTAATTTTCTAGTTTCTAATCATAAATTCACTTTAAACACATAAAATAAATAACTTTGGAATACAAGGATCCTAACCCATATATTTATGAAAATGGTTACTTGATGTAGGGTTTTAGGTCAGATAGTTATGAAATGAGAGCTAAATGGTAATGACATAATGGAAATATGTATGAATATGGGAAACACTTTTGAGACTCAACAATGAGCTATGTTATAGAGCTCCAATAATCGATATGGTGTCATGTTGTTATGATGTATTGTTGGTTTGATTTCAGCAGGGTGATCATTGTAAATACTTCATCGAGTTATATAAATCTCCATGGGAAGTATGGTCTACATTTTAGCGGTGTTGTTGAGGTATATGTGTGATTAAACACCGAGGACGGTGTCCCCCAAGGGGGGGTTCTAATAAGCATGGATGAAATAATACATTTGATTGCAACATTTTTTTTATGGTTGATTCTTGTGTGACAACCGGTTTTTTTTTAGCAATGGTTCTTGTGTAACAATGCTTTATTTTCTTTGTTGCATCAAAGTTCATGAAAACATTTAGAATCAATTACTTCATCAATGAATTGATCATTTGCAAGGCATATTATAATCTTTTGGATCATGTTGCAACAATAATTGGTTGGGAAGTATATGCGAGTAGAAATGAAATGAAAATGTGTGATGGTGTATGACATGTGGATATGAAATGATGTCCCTTCCCCCCAACTAAAGATATGATAATGTGAAATATGGAGTGAGGAATTTTTCCAAAGTTACAATTTTAGCATTATAATGAATTACATGACTAAAAATTAGAAAACCACATACCTTCACTTACCTTAAATGTGGATGAGTTGTGTATACTGAAGAATGTGGCTATTGATGTTGTTGGATCAGGAACTATGTAAACAAATGAATTTGATCTGCTTCTTTGTTCTCTTTGTTCTCTTTGTGCTGATGGCAAGATTGGGATCTTTATTGCTGCTGATACAAATTCATTCTTGCTGCAAACTGCTGAAATGATGTAGTCTTCAATTGTTACAAAATCCGATGGTACAATTCTAGTCATGCGAATAAATGTGTTGATGTCGAGCATGAAGAGAAGTCATTGGATTACCGACCATTGATTAATGTCGTTAACCAATGCGAGACAAACTCACCATTAATGTCAATGAGTGCCAAGGTACCTAAGTACATCTTGCAAAGTGCGAATAAATGGACTGATGTCAAGCCACTTGCAGGATTTGACGATCAAGGGACATTGATGTATTCCCATGATTGTCAGCGAGAGAACTTGTCATTAATGCATACAAGCCTCAAGGTACTATTAAGGACTAGTCTTGGACCTAGATAATGTGTTGATGTCGATAGGCCAAGACTTGTTAGAAGGGATACCTTAAGGAATCCTCCATCATCTAACACGAGCATGAAAGAATAATTTTTGAAGGACTATGGATTCAATAATTTGCATTGAAGCTAGATTTTTTTGCAAAATGAAAAGGATAGGAAAAAAAAATGGAAATGGACAATGAAAAATGGAAAATGACAATGGGAAATAAGCATGTAGGTGAGCTTCTTGATTTTATTTGTGGAGTAGACAAAAAGTAATGGAAAGTGTATGCGAATGAAGGAAAATGAACAACTAACTCTTGTTGGGAAAATAATGGTGGTTTGCTCTGAATTTCTTGGTTGGATTTACAATTCAAAAAGGGAGGAAAAGTAATGGTCTTGATGGATATGAACATGGACTTGTTCTTATGTTTCTCATGAAATCGGTCCTTTGAAAACCAATCGTGCGCACAATTAGTTTCCTTCAATGATCATTCGATCATCCCAAATCTGCAAAAAAAAAACTTGACATAAAGAACATAAGTGTGCTAAAAAAGAAGTAGCTAATTTCTTTCTGATTCTTACGCAAAAATTAAATTTCAAATGAAACAGATTAAGGTAAATCAAAAAGTTCTATATTCGGTCCAATTCATGATATCGATAACAATCCATTTTTAAAGAATAACCATGAAAAATAAATCAACTCCCTGTTGTCGGATGACTTCATGCACTGTGCTTAGTAAAAAAATTGGCATCACAAAGATTCGTTGTGTTCTGCAAGTTAAAACTTTATAGAAAAATACACATCAACAATATTAATGCCAAATGTTTAGAAATCATCTAAATAATATTCCAATTGTCCTGCAAACCATTATTAAGAAAAAAAAAAAATTTGAATTTTTTTTTCTTTATTAAAAAGAAATTATTAATAAAGATTTTATTTTATTTTATTTATTTTTTTATTTTTATTTTTTATTTTTTTTAATGAAATAAGCATGGATGAAATTTCTAAAGTCAAGTTCCTAACTATAAAGGAGATGAAGGCATAATCCTTCTCAATTCATACAACTTGCATTTGATGCACATGTGATAATGTTTTTGCCTCAAATAATCCATTTGTCACTCATCATGTGCCACCACAGATGAATTCTGCCACATTTTCCTTCAAATAAGAAAATCAGATCCTTGATTATTTCTCAAAATTGAATTTTATAAAATCGTGACTGTTTTCAAAAAAAAAAAAACATTTTTCTCTCACGCACAGTACAAATTAGTGCTCCGAAGAACCCTGAATTTCTCCCAAATGGATGCGAATTTCAGAAAGTTCTTATTAAATTACCTAATTCACCCCGTTCTCGAAAAAACCCATGTTTTAGTTTTTTCTAATTCGCCTCGGTTTGCTCATAAATTTGTTTTAAAATCGGGTGTTTTTTACAATTACACATTTCGTTTTTTGGCAATTACTTGTGGTTTGATTTGTTTTTATTTGCAGGTTTTGAAGTGTAATGGCTTGTATCTCACAAAGAAGTTCAGATCGATCTCCCTCATTCCAATTACTTGCAATGGAATCTGCAATCTTCTCTTCATCAACAATCTGAAATCTTCTTTTCATCAGCAATTTCTTCATATGATACACTTCCATTGTCTGTCCCTACAATTGAATTTGTAATCTTCTCTTCATCAGCAATTTGCAATCTTCTCCTCATCAACAGTTTCTTCATGTGATATATCTTGATTGTGTGCAAATTTTTAAAAATGATTTCTAATAACTATTGTTTGAGGAAAAACGAATATGGAAAAGAGAAAGTTCATTTTCTTCTTTTTTTAAATTGCAATGCATGGATCTTTGTGTGGATTGAAGGAATGCATATATGCGTAAATCCATGTCAAATGCTAGCCTCATGCATATGCGTGGGTCTTATTTTCATAAGCCAATTTTTTTTATTTTTTTTTAATTGATTTGTTAATAAAATTATATATTATATTTTCAAAAATTCAAAAATATACATATATATTTCATTAAACAAAACAATTATTGAAATTAAAATTTTTCATCATTTTTAAAGTTTATTGTAAAATGAAATGAAATGATGAAAAAAAATATTTTTCTGATCCTCTAGATCACACAAAGTGCAGGAGGAGAGCATACTTGAGAAATTATTATTATTTTATTTTATTTTATTTTATTTTATTAGATGTAAGAAATAAAGCTACCTAGTTACACTTCCCCAGCAACGGCGCCAAAATGTTTAGTCAATTTAGTGTCCTAAATTGCTAACATAAATTATCGACCAGGGCTAGTAAACTGATGAAGTGCGATGCACTATATGTGCTTAAGTATCCATTTTTTTTACTTCGTTGTTTTTAGTGTTTTATTGAGGTTTTGGAGTTTTTATATTTGATGCTTAGTATGATACTCTATGCTAAAAAGATGAAGTTAGATCTATGTCAAAAGGGAGAAAATGAAATGTTAATAAATGAATTAAAACAGAATTTATTTGCAAGTTTTGTTCTTAATTAGAAAATGATGAAAACAGAGAGTCCTAATCCATGGATATTACAGCTTCTAAATGAACATTCATGAAATGAAAAGTAACTCAAAACACTACAACTTAATCTGATTCATTTAGTTAGAGATTTTTTGGAAGAGCTTGTGAAAAAAATTAATTCTAATGCAATGAGAATCTCCTAAAACATAAAAGGAAATGCTGAAACAACTTATAACATTACAACTAAATCTCATTCATGAGTTAGAGGTTTATTGGAAGAGCTTTTTGAAAGAGATTAATCATAATGTGATAAGGATCTTCTATGAAGCAAAACAATCAATAACTCAAAATATTACAACTTAGTCTCATTCGTGAATTAGAAGAGGTTTATTGGAAAAACTTTTGAAAGAGACTAACTGCAGTATAATGAGGATCTTCTTTTTAACTAAATAACAGAAAATGAAATGCTAATAACTCAGAATATCACAATTTAATCTCATTCATTTAGTAGAGATGTATTGGAAGAGCTTGAGAAAGAGACTAACTACGATATCATGAGGATCCTTTATCTAAGCAAATAACATGAAAAATAATGCTAAAAACTATGATTTCAGAAAGTAATCTAAGTAAGGAAATATGAGAAAACCAAATTGAAAATGACTTATCTAGAAAACATGTAAAACCTCCTTGAATAGTAGGTGCCCTCTGCTACCAATTTGGTGAAATTATTCATCTCCTTAAAGTTGTAATCAAAACAGCATCAATGAACTAAACTTCTTTATCGATAGACTCACAAATCTACATCTCATTCCATCTTAAGCTTTGTTACAAAACACTCTCTAATCCTTTCTCTTCTTCTCCTATTTTTCACTACCCTTGATAGAAAAAAGATTCCCCTATTTATACAAAAATATGGAAGTTATCTCATTAATGAAAGTCCATGAATCTCTCCCTCTATCTCTAGAGTTACAATCAAAATAGGAAATGATAAGACACATGTCTTTTTAGAGTTTCAATACAAATAAGAAATGAGACACATATCTTCTTAGAGTTTCAATACAAAAAGGAAATAAGACACATGTCCTCATGATCCCATGATCTTCTCCACTCAAATTCGAATTTGGTTTTGGGAGGCCACATAAAGGTCTTTTAGAAGCTTCATTTTGACCTACACATGTCACAAAACTCATAACACATATATATATACATGAAACTATGTTAATTTTCTAGTTTCTAATCATAAATTCACTTTAAACACATAAAATAAATAACTTTGGAAGACAAGGATCCTAACCCATATATTTATGAAAATGGTTACTTGATGTAGGGTTTTAGGTCATATAGTTATGAAATGAGAGCTAAATGGTAATGACATAATGGAAATATGTATGAATATGGAAAACATTTTTGAGACTCAACAATGAGCTATGTTATAGAGCTCCAATAATCGATATGGTGTCATGTTGTTATGATGTATTGTTGGTTTGATTTCAGCAGGGTGATCATTGTAAATACTTCATCGAGTTATATAAATCTCCATGGGAAGTATGGTCTACATTTTAGCGGTGTTGTTGAGGTATACGTGTGATTAAACACTGAGGACGGTGTCCCCCAAGGGGGGGTTCTATAATAGCCTTGGAGAAAAACTCATGTAATAAAGTTAAAATAATAACCACGGTTAATGGGACACTTATTCCAAGCTAAATGATTGGGAAAAATATCCTAGGGGGTGTTCATTTGGTCTATTATGGCTAAGGAAATTGGAAAAGGCATTAAAGAGGAAAAATGTATTTTTGGCACATTTATTTATGAAAATGCTGGAAATTAGGAGAAAATGGAGGTAAAAGGTCACAGTTAGCATGTGAGGAGGAAATTGAAGGAAAATAATACAAAATTAAGAAAATAGAGGCCTATTCTATAAAAAGGCTTCTGACGATCAGTTGGTAAATTTTTTCAGTGCATTTTTTTGGAGCTCTCTCATTATTCTCTCTCTCTCATACTCTTGGATACTTAGAGTTTTCTTGGAGCACTCTTAGAGAGTATGGATACTTGGTGATTTGGAGCAAGAAGGCAAAATAAGAGGAGGATAGCATCGGTGGACATCGGGATCAACATATATAACGAGATATGATTGTTGTAGGTATCGAGTTGCATGTATGTTTTCCTCATTGGTTTTGGCATGCATGGTGTATGCATGTGGATTTTTTAGCCTTTCCATTTTCTGTACAACCATGGTAATGTGGGTCTATTTCCATTGATTGTTTTTTGGTTGGTTCTCGTGATTCCTTTAGTTGTTGGGTTTAGTTATGAGTTCCTGGAGCCTTGGTTGGAAAAACGCTCTGGAGCCTGGCGAACATCTATTGG
The DNA here is from genome assembly GCA_034641835.2 of Pinus albicaulis. Classification (NCBI taxonomy): domain Eukaryota; kingdom Viridiplantae; phylum Streptophyta; class Pinopsida; order Pinales; family Pinaceae; genus Pinus; species Pinus albicaulis. The sequence continues at coordinate 941,957,574 of CM076573.1, forward strand.
GTTCAGTTACTAGTCCTGGAGCCTTGGTTGGAAAAATGCTCTGGAGCCTTGTTTGGAAAAACACTCGAGAGCCCGAGAACAACTGGGGTTGAGTTACTAGTCTTGGATCCTTGGTTGGAATAAACACTTTGGAGCCCTAGAGCAGCTTCGATAGAGACCAATCCGTGATGGTTATCATGTCCGACCATGAGGTGGAATCACTGGTGGAGGGTTGAGGTGGTTTTACCTCTAGAAGCCATGGATTGATTATGATTGATGTGTTTGATGAAGTCTCACATTCATGCTTGGAATATGGCACGGGGATGATTGATTGAAGTGAGACTTGACTCAGCCAATCTATGGTCGGGAGGAACGTGGGAGTCCCATCTCTGGTTGGTTTTTACATTCAATAATGAAGAGATCATTTCTTTGGTATTCAATATGAAAATATACTATTTTATATATGGATTTCATTGCTACTGTATTCATGGTATTCCTGTTGTTAATTTGTTGGTTATGAGCATGTATTTGATCAATGATTATCTATGTCTTTATTCATGTTTTTTCCTGTAAATGATTATCCCGAGTATCTATGGTAAAATTGATTGTATGATATCTTATGATGGAGGGGAGAAATTCTTCTTATCCATTCTCAGATAAGGAAGAGACCCCTTTGTTTAAATATGTTGTTTATACCTGTAGATGTTATGTTTGTGACATGTTTGACGAAATGCATGTCATGGATGAGTTGGTTCGAATGAGTTCCAGCTAATGTGATTGCTTCCATATGTTTGTTTTAATTTTATTTACCCTCTCCTAAAGTTACAGGAAGTTCTAGGTAGTGACTTGTGCTCAGGGGTTGAAAATGTGGCATAGATCCTGGAGATACAAGTGAAAAATTCGTTGTTTTTCCCTTAGCCTCTACCTTGACAAGGCTAGCCCATGGCTATTAGGTCTATAACCACTACCTTTCCCTTACAAGCCCGCGGCTCAGCCTCAAAGTGGCTAGAAATCAATTTCCCCTCAGATAACAAGGCCCTGGAAGGTTGGGTTACCTCCTGGGGATGTCATTGATGCAGTGTAAGGTGTGTTTTTGGTGTTTCATTGGTTCCACTTCCTTAAGGTCATCTAGGAGGTTGAATCTCATATTAGTAGCCTCTCATCACATGTTTACCCTAGTTGGCCGGTTACTTGGGTAGATGTGGGAAGAGGGTGTTACATTATCCATCATCGCGTTCCTTTGTCGCTCGAGGGCTTATTCGAGCAATATTTTGAAGGATATCCTGCTCCCTCATCTTTTTTTCTTCCGCCATGGGAGACGGTTGGGTTTTACGAGGGTGGTCTTGCAAAGGTTCAACTAGTTTTAGCCCTAACATCTTATACCCCGACCTCGTTGAGGACATGCAAAGAAAAACAGAGAAAGAGCAGACCGATCTGATACCACTAATCCAAACTTATAAAGGAATGACATAGAATACAGATATAAACATAAACACATAGATGCTGCAGAAATAAATCTTCATTTCATTAATATCAAAGAACTGAAAAATGCTTACATACAAAATGGAAATAAAATAGTTCGGGCAAGGGCAGCGTATCTCTGAGAAGAGATGTGGCGGCTACATGCCTTTGAAATGTGTTACAATGAGGCTTGAAAGCCTATTTATTATTGGGAAACAATGGAAAACCCTAAACATTGATAAACCTAACTCTAGGAGATGAAGCGCCAAAACTATGGGCCTCGTTGTGGTAAATTGGTACATCAACTTCTCGGGGTTGTAACTTTTGCATATGATCTCTGTTTGACACGTACGATACCTCGTTAGAAATATTTATATGAGGAATAAAAATTTTGACTATAAATTTTAGTCAAAGACTCACATTTTCTCATATTCCTAAAAAAAAACGTTGTTTAGGGCCTCAAAATGGCTTGGAAGTTCACGACCCAAAAAAATACCAAAAATAGTAAACTATGCTAGAATTAAGGAAACTGAAAGAAACAATGGTGGGGGTCAAAGTGGAATAAGTGGGTGGAAACCAATATCCACCTAGATCAAAAGCATTCTATATATATCTTATTTTTTAATAAGAAAGGGTTGATACCTAAACCACATTTTTGTAATATTGTTGTAATACTTTCAATTTGTATATAATGAAAGGCTTCTAGCTTTCATTTGTGACAACAATTGTGTACTTGTGAGTTCATCTTGTAATTTCATAGTTTGTTTCTTCGTATATTTGGGAATAGTATAGGAGATTGGGAAAGGCTAGATTGAATATCAATCTCTCTGACGTCCCTATGCAAAGTTATGTTCACAACCGAGTTATAAATTGAACAAAATATTTAATTTATTGCCCAAAAATCTTTAGATTGTTACTTCTATGTTGTACTTGGATATATTTGTTTTTACTATATAGGTTCATCTATACGTCTATGCCATTATTAGATGATTAAATTTTTCACGAAGAATATTTAGCCTTCTAAATTCCTCTCAATTCCTCTTTCAATTCCTCTAAATTCCTCACATTGATGCTTTGGTTCAATTCTTTCGACGAGGATTTTCTAAAAATATACAACATGGATGATCAAGAAATTAAATTAGGAAGCACAAGCATAGGTAACAGTGGATTGAGAAGCAGATGTTGTAATAGCAGATGTTGTAACAACATATGCCATAACAACATGTCAATGCTAAATTTGTTGAAAATGTTGTAATAGTTGATGTTGTAACACTCATTACCATTAAAAATGTTGAAATTGTTGTAAAAGTTGATTTTATAGCAACTGCTACTATTGAAACTACTAAAACAGTGACCATTACAGTGGATGTTGTAATAGTAGACGTTGTAACAACATATGTTGTAACAATTGAGGGGGTAGAAATCCATTTCATCTTACGTATCAAATTTTGAAAGTGGGCATCCAAAGAGGTGTTTCTGCCACCCAACACTACACCAACACTTGGGAGATCAAGAAAACAAATTGAGAAGCACAAACATAGGTACCAACATATTGAGAAGCAAATGTTTTAACAACAGATGTTGTAACAGCAGATGTTGTAGCAACAGAGGTTGTAACAATAGATGTTGTAACAACAAGCCATTTCATCTTGCTTGTCAAATCTTAAAATTGGGAAGCCAAAGAAGTGTTTCTTAGTAACTTTGCATTTGTGTTATTCTTCTTCTAAGACCTGTGTAATAAAGCTATTGATTTCTTTCATTAAAAGATTTATCGATCTTGTGTGAATAGTTGAGATACCTATGAATTTTATCTAAGAAACCTTAATGAAGCACTCTGCAGTCTCTGCGTGTTATTTTCTTTCAATTCATGCTCTCTATTGTAGATCTAATGCATAAGATTTTGTTTAGCCCTATGATTTAAACCTCAAATTTCTTGTAATACTCCCCATTAGCCCAAGCTAATGGGAATATACAATTTTATTTCATTTTCCTGTTGCACGAATAAATCTGTAAAGGAGGACAATAAAAACTCCTAAAACAGTGAATAAATCAATTCCCCATGTGGACAAGACTAAATCTGGGCTTTCTAAATAAACACCCTCATGTGTGAAAGGGATTGAATCATTTGACTGGGTCAACCATGACCAAATCAACAGTGTTTTCTAGAAGAAGCGATCCTCATTGATGCACAACGCAGTCTTAGTTGGAGGTGGCACATGTGAAAGAAGCTAAATCATTGAGATGGTTTAAGGTTTTGCAAGATCTCAATCTTATAAAAGGAAGAGGAGGACATCATGAGAAGGTTTTTGATTGTATTATATTTCTGAATATACTATCTATTTAGACATATATCATTCTCTTGGCTGTTTAGCAGAGAGAAGTGTTGTTGAGCACTAGGTGTTCCTGATCGGGAATCCCACCTCTTTCCTTGAGAGGCCTCTTGGAAGAGTCTTTCTTGTCTTTTCCACTATAAGGCAGTTGGCCAAGCTTCATCTTACACCTACAGCGCAGATCCTATTGAGGGTTTGGTTGTCCTTGTAAGCTACAGCAAGTGGAGGCAATATCTACTCAGATCTAGGCCATTCTAGTGCCTCTTTTTCAGTGGGAAAGTCTACTATCCCATTGGAAAGAGTGTATTGGACCTTTGGAGCTGTATTTTTAGATCTTGGCATCAGTCCAAACATGTGCTAAAGCCTACAGCACAGTTTCCCTTCCAAATCTGCATTTTCCCTGTAGGTATTGTTGTTGGGTGTTTCAGCACACCATTTGGGGAGTTGGGATTCAAGTGTTGGGGATCTGCCCATCACATTTTCAGATCTATTGGAGAAGATCTAATGCATGTTCATATCAGATCTGATTTTCATTCTGCTGTACATTTCTGAATCACTGCATATTTCTGCAGATCTGTAACTTATATCTTAGATCTACTTCATGTACATGATGTTTTGCTCAAAACCCTTAGGGGGATTGAAAGAGGAGCCTCTATAGTGTATGTACCTATCATAGATCTGGTGTTTCATGCACTTATATTCTCTAGATCTAAAGTGTAATCTTCAGCTGTTGTATGCTCTATAAAATAACGTTGTCAAGCCTTTTGCAGTGAATACATGTGATTGTAGCACCTCTTTTTGAGGGTTTCCTTCTATTTAAGTCTTCTATTTCCTATTATACATTGTATGGGCCTCATTGTAAATCTGATTTGTTGATGCATATGTAAATATTTAGCCTCCATATTGGCCTCCTGCTTTTATTTGGCTGAACTGCATTATTTTCTGAGCAGTGTTGTTTAATATTGTTGCTATTCCCATTTTGGGGATATTACAGTGGTATCAGAGAAATCATCTTGGCACAACCTTTAAGAAGCCAATATGTATTTAGAAGAAGAAGAGTCTCTTACTAACAGAGAGAAGAGGTATCTCAAAAGAAGACAGAATAAATTTGATTACACAAATGATGAAAGAGACAAGGGTAAAGCCCCTGAATCTGGAAGTGATGTAGAAGAAAAGGATTTTCCTAAGATCCTTTTCAGAGCCATGCAAGATCTTGCTAGAGAGATCAAAGAGATGAGAATGGATAGAATCAAAGAGTCTCCTAAGAGATTCCACCTTGGAGAAAGCTCTGGCATGTCTCATCATTAGAATGATCAACCAGTGCACCAGCCACAGATTTCACAATGCTCTACCATGCCTACCTTTTTGGCTGTGGGAAATGAAGGGTTTCAAGAGAAAGCATTCCTTGAAGACTATTTTGAAGAGTATGAGTTTCAAAATCAGAGATTCAAAGATCACTTGATTTTTCAAGATTTCTGTCACCTGAAGGACAAAAGAAGACCAAGGCATCAACATAGAGATGGTGGATTCATTCAAAATCATGATCGACATCACTCTATGGGCAGATTATTTCTACCCAATTTTTATTGGTCATCCAAGTGTTCTTCCAAGGCATGGGTATAAAAACTTGACATCTAATTTTAGTTGAACAAGGTCCCAGAGATGGAAGCTATCAAGATTGTAGCGTTGCACTTTGAAGGTGAAGCACATGACTGGTGGTTCCATGGCTTGTCTACATTGGGTCATGCCAATGTGACTGCTTATTCTGAGTTCACTAGAAGGGTGGTGGAGAGATTTGATAGAAGATATCCAGAGGCACCTTTCATGAGCCTTGCAAAGCTGAAGCAATCAGGTAATACAGAGTCTTATATTTCTGAATTTTTAAGATTACCCGTTATGGTTCATGATTTGTCTACAACAAGAACGATGTACATGTTCATCGATGGTCTAGATGAATCTCTTCATGGGTTGGTAAAATCTACCAAGCCCATTACCTTGCATGATGCCATTGAGAGGGCTAGAGACCTTCAAGATGCCTTTCCAAAAGCAAAGGAAAAATTTCAACACAAGCCCTCTTTTCCTTCTAAAGGAAAGGAAGAGAAAGTTACTCCTTCAAAGGAGAGCTCATACAAGAAGCCTCTTGATGATGAAGTCCGGAGAGACCTAAGGAGGAAGAAGCTATGCTTCACTTGCCAAGAAGCATGGGTGTGGGGGCATAGGTGTGCTGCTGGAAAAGCACATTACATAGAGGTCTTCTCAGATATTGAGGAGGAAGAAGAAGATGAACCAAGAAGGTGTCACAATGCTGACATTGATGGAGGAGATCCAACACCATTAGGATATGGGGACGGATCCTTTGCTCCTATTGGAGGGACTCTTGCATCTTTGAGGGGAGTACCTAAGTACTTGAACTTAATATTTCAAGGTTCAATCTTGAATCAGAGGGTTTCAGCATTGATTGATAGTGGGGCAACTCACAATTTCATTGATGCTCATCTTGTGCAAAGGAGGGCAATACCCACTGATACCTTTGAGGGATTCTCTGTTTTGTTCCCAGGAGATAGAAAAATGCAATGCATGCATTATGTCCCATCACTTTCAGTCACCATGGGTACCTACACTTTGGTTGATCACTTCTTTGTAGTTGACATACCAGACACCAATGTTATTTTGGGTGTTCAATGGTTGATTACATTGGGGAAAGTCACCATTAATTGGGAGGCTTCGCAAATAGAATGGGTGGAAAAGAAGAGTGGTGAATCCAAAATTATCAAAGGCATGCATACATACCCCTCACACAACATTTCCATAGAGAAGATAGAGATGGATTGGTGCAGTGGAAGTAAGGACCTTGCAGTCCCATCTATTATGTTCATGAGATTTATGCATGGGATGCTCTTATCTAGTGGCAAACCACCTGGGAGGCCACCTGATTCAGATTTTGTGGAGAAAACCTCACAACATGCTGCACCAAGCTTAGATCCAGGAGGGATTGGAGCACTTGAAGACAAAGCTACAACGATGGGAGACTTGGGCAAGCTCAAGAAGGAGGGAGATCTTCTCCCCTTATCATCATCACCCACTCTCATTTCTGGATCTGCATTGTGGGAGGAGAAGAATGGAAGGAATGGCCTTCCAACACATATATTTGGCATAGGATATGTCAAGGAGGTGATCAGCAACATGACAGACATTTCTGTTGTTATATCATCAGTGCTATTATTGTTGAGGAGTTTAGATCTACATTGGAAATCCCAATTGTTGGTGTATTATTCCAAAGATCTACACACTTGTATGATACTTGATGACCAGTTGCATGAAGAGGGCTATCTAGTCCATGAGGGAGTCATATATCATCATGGTAGGATCTTCTTGTCTAGAGCTTTTGAGCTCAAGCAGAAGTTACTACAAAGAGCATACAAAGAGTTCTGTTTGAGCCATATGTACTCCATGGCGATCTACAACATCATCAAGAGAAGCTTTGATTGGGAAGGCTTGAAAGAATAACTACATCAGCATTTTCAAGAATGCATGAACTATGTGGAGCTGGGGCAGCCATGTGACTCTATGCAAGAGTTATTTCAGCCATATCTTCCTTCTTTTGAAAGAGGGGAAAGATCCATGCACAACTCCATGTGTATGAGAGACATTGTTGGTGAAGAATCTGATCATGTAAAGAAAGCTTCATTTGTTGATTTTACATATTCTTTCACCATGTTTATGCAGGCCATGACTCCAAGGAGGAGTGATGTGTCATGCAAATCTCATGGCAAACGTTGGGCCACTAAAATTTTTGAATTTGGCCACTCCCTTGATGTGCAAAGGGATATTTTCTTTCATGATGGGTGCTTCCCAAAGGCACCAAACATATCTCACACTTTCAGCCATGGTGAGATGAAATGTGCAGCAAGTGGTGAGGAAACCACTTACCATACCTTGATCTGATGCAGGCAGGAGATGCACTACACTGGTATCATATGTGGGACTATGAACCACCTCCTCATGCTCAAATTTATGTTTGTGTATATGTAGTTTTGCTTCCATACATTGATGACATACTTGTACTTTTTATGGGGTTGTATGGAGGGAGGATGGGAAGCTTGTATGTACCACATGGGATGGAGACTCTCTATGTTCCTTATGCTACATGTTTTTGGGAGAGTATTGGTTCAGCCATGTTTGTTTCATTTGAATTCTTAACTCCTTGTGGGATGGACTATGTACATCTCATAATGACTTTGGAGGAATAATTCATGGAGGGTTGGATTGGTGAACACTTAGCTTATGAAGAAAGCTTAACTCATGATGGTGTCACCAATGGAGGAGGGAAGTGTTGCAACACTCACCTTATCAGTTTCTTGAGGACAAGCAAAATTTTGTAGGGGAGGACTGTAATATTCCCCATTAGCCCAAGCTAATTGGAATATACAATTTTGTTTCATTTTCCTGTTTCACGAATAAATGTGTAAAGGAGGACAATAAAAACTCCTAAAACAGTGAATAAATCAATGCCCCATGTGAACAAGGCTAAATCTGGGCTATCTAAATAAGCACCCTCATGTGTGAAAGGGATTGAATCATTTGACTGGGTCAACCATGACCAAATCAATAGCGTTGTCTAGAAGAAGTGATCCTTATTGATGCATAGCGCAGTCTTAGTTGGAGGTGGCACATGTGAAAGAAGCTAAATCATTGAGATGGTTTATGGTTTTGCAATATCTCAATCTTATAAAAGGAAGAGGAGGACAACATGAGAAGATTGTTGATTGTATTATATTTCTAAATATACTGTTTGTTTAGACATATATCATTCTCTTGGCTATTTAGTAGAGAATAGTGTTGTTGAGAACTAGGTGTTCCTGATCGGGAATCCCACCTCTTTCCTTGAGAGGCCTCTTGGAAGAGTCTTTCTTGTCTTGTCCACTATTAGGTAGTTGGCCAAGGTTCATCTTACACCTACTGTGCAGAACATGTTGAGGGTTTGGTTGTCCTTGTAAGTTGCAGCACGTGGAGGCTAGATCTACTCAGATCTAGGCCATTCTAGTGCCTCTTTTCAGTGGGAAAGTATACTATCCCATTGGCAAGAGTGTATTGGACCTTTGGAGCTGCATTTTAGATCTTGGCATCAGGCCAAACATGTACTAAAGCTTACAGTGCAGTTTCCCTTCCAGATCTGTGTTTTTCCTATAAGTATTGTTGTTGGGTGTTTTAGCACACCATTTGGGGAGATGGGCTTCAAGTGTTGGGGATCTGCGCATCACATTTTCAGATCTATTGGAGAATATATAATGCATGTTCATATCAGATCTGATCTGCATATTGTTGTACATTTCTTAATCACTACATATTTTTGCAGATCTGTAACTTAGATCTTAGATCTACTTCATGTACATGGTGTTTTTCTCAAAACCCCTAGGGGGATTGAAAGAGGATCCTCTATAGTGTATGGATATGTCATAGATCTAGTGTTTCATGCACTTATATGTTCTATATCTAAAGTTTAATATTTAGCTGATGTGTGTTCTATAAAATAACGTTGTCAAGCCTTTTGCAGTGAATACATGTGATTGCAGCACCTCTCTTTGAGGGCTTCCTTCTATTTAAGTCTTCTATTTCCTGTTATACATTGTATGGGCATCATTGTAAATATGATTTGCTGATGCATATGTAAATATTGAGCCTCCATATTGGCCTCCTGCTTTTATTTGGCTGAACTGCGTTATTTCTTAGCAGTATTGTTTAATATTGTTGCTATTCCCATTTTGGGGATATTACATTTCTTTATGTTATTCTCTCCACACTACAATGTAAATTTTATAGGTTGTAATCACAGATAAGTAGGCTAGTTGAAGTTATTCATTAATTCCCCAAAACTATTTCATATTGAATCTATAGGTCTATCGTCACCTATCGTAGTTGTCTGGTTGTTTTGGGATTAATAAGGTTTGATAGAGTTGGAATAGTGAGCAGACTTGTGTTGTATTCTATAATGTAGGAAGAATTTTGTTTTGAAAAATCACCAAGTTGTGTGCTAACCATACTCCCCATATGACTAGAAAAAGAAGCGTCCTATATATTTTCAGGTTCCTTCTATCAAACTAGGCCTTCAAAATTCAAATAGGCTCCAACAAAGGCCTACATCGTAAATGTTTCTATTATAATAGCCATGTCCCTACATATATTCTTAATTCATTCAATATATATCACTACAAAACAAATCTTTTAGACCTCAATACACCCTTCATACTACCATATAAAAAATAATTGTTAAGATAAGTGCTAAGACTCAAAATAATTCCTAATGCTAGCATTCATCTTCATTTCTTCTCTAGGGTTTATGTCAAAAACTCAAGGTCTTCCTCTATTGCATCACACAAGCACTAGGAACTTTCCATGACAATTATATAGATAAAATAATGAGTATAATGTAGACAAAGACATTTTTTTCCAAACATTGGTAATATGGACTAATTACACAAGCAATTTAATTTAATGCACAAGATAAGGTATCCAAGTGAAGTGCTCTCTCTCTAAGGTATACACGTCAAGAGACCAATCCTCAGGTGGTGCACTCTCTAAGCATGGGTTCCAAGTGTAAAGTGCTCTTCATCACAAGGCTTCTTGCTTTCCAATACAATCATCCCATGCTCCTCAACACATGTGTCTTGGATCCATAATCAATCCCATGTAATGTGCTCTCAACCCAAGCATATATAATAAATCCAATGTAATATGTTTTGATGTCTATGGGTTATGTATTACATGGTTTTGCATCCCTCCTTTGGCCTATGGTTTTTGGCAAAGGAATTAATAAAACCATGATTGGATATTGATTTATAAGGACTTGATCATAGTGAAAGGTTGGTGTTTTATAAGGATGTTATGACCGTTGGGAGCACAAAAGAACTCAAGCTACACATAAATAAAAAACTCAACACAAGTAATGCAAATTGACATATTAACGTAACAATATCCAAGTAAGTTATTGAAAGGAAACTAATGATACCTTATTCTCCATCGAGATAACAAAATCAGACCTTTTTTGTCTTGTATCATATTGAATTCCAATTGTGATGGATAATGGCCATATTGTTGCTCCTATCAAAACATGGAAAATGGACAAGTTAAAGTAATTAATATCCAATCATTTACTTTTTTGTACAAAATTAAAATATATATATATATATATATATATATATAATTTTTGTTATTTAATATAATTACAAATTTGCATACTAGGCTTCTAAACATGTTTTGCCACTATGATGTCTGGCACGATATTTGGCAAGCCTGGCCTTCAAGGCCTTGTCTTGAAACATAAACTAATTCAATTTAATTATGCACTAGTAAAATAAATTAAAAAATTTAAAGAATTTGAAATAATCTTATAACCAAATTTAAATACATGTATACTCTCCTCATCGGACTTCCTCTATGCATTTGCTCTATCATATGCTTTCGCAAGCTCTTTATATACTTTCACACTTACATCAAATGGCCTTATTTTGTCCCTTAGCTCGGGAGGAATTTTTTTTTATCTTTTTTGTTTGGTTGCAATAGAATCTCTTGTTGTTTTGAGGTATTGTTTCTTTAATTGCTTTACTAACCAACTTGTCCCAAATTCAATCTGCATGTCATGGATGACTGCCTTTTGGAGGTGCATGGGTATCTTTAATAATGGAAGATGTAGATGTTCTTTGAAGAGTTTAAGGCATGATTCCTTCAATCTACGATTGAACACTTTCCTGGCATCTGTCATTGTAATTTCCCCGGAGACAACATCATATTATACCTCGGCTTTGTATTTACCATACCAATGGAATATGCATAAGTACATGTACTGGTGGTGGAAGAAATATGTGTCCCAGGAGTGGGTGAGACATTGGACGTCTATGTTCCTTGTTTCACATTCTTAGAGGTTATTATGATTTCTTTTCTCCTAGATCTTTTGCTCGATCCAGGAGTTGATGGGGAATCAATCGATTCCCTTTGAAAATGTTGCTTTGGTTGGTCTATTTAATTTCCTTTAGTACATCCTTCCACATATTTGGCAAGCATGGATACGTCCATACCTTCTATTTTATTCTTTGTGTCGACACCCAATATAGACACCATTGCGTCTTTCAGTTTCTCACTGTCATTTCCCTATATATGTACAATAACATTTTTATTTTAAATTTTTAAATAAAAAAATACACTCTATTTTCTTCTTTTATAATTTAGAAACTAAAAACTAAAAAATACAATTCAAACCAGCAATGGAAACATGTGTAAATCTATAAATTGAGTATGAAATATCTCATTCTAGCAAGAATCGGATCCCTTTGATTGTTTCCCTCTGGTGCTACTTGAAATTTTTGGGTGTCCTAGGGTGATTTATTTTCCTCTACACTGTGGAAAATCCCTTCTCTTTGCTCCCTACATTTTTCTCCCTTCGCTCTAACTATTTCAAACAACAGTAGTGCAAAATGGATGGACATGGATTTGATTTTCGTCTCTGGTAGGAGGTGAATGACATGCACAAATATATTTTGTGACTGCTAGAGGTCGAATCACACCCACAAATCATTTTTTTATGGAAATCCACAAAAGGGGAGGAGATGTCTGTCAATGTATATGCCCACCATAAACAGAGATTCAATCAATTAGTGATTTGCTTTCATAGCCTCAACGCATTGCTCCAACCGTGGTTTGCTCCAACTCTGCATAGAACTTCAAAGCTCCCTCGATTTGAAATTCTTGAGTATCATAATGGAAATATGGTGAGTGTACTACATTGTTTTGGTTGAATAGTCAGATACACAATATTTTTATCCATTGTGTGCGCCAATTATAAATTGGTGGATTTTTTTTTCTATTTGGTCTAATTTATATTCATTGTCATCTTTGCACTTTGCAATTTCAATGTGGGAGGCTTCCATGTTATTGTCATTTTTTATGAGGTTTAATTGAATACCAATATTGGATGTGCAAAGTGTATAGAGACATGGAATAATTATATTTATTATTATTATTAATAAATATGGTTGATATAAATATTAATAAATATCCTTAATATAAGCCTATGGACATTTATCAACCACATTTTTTAATGTGGTTATGCTAGTTCAATACCAATATTGGATATGCAATGTGTAAAGGCACATGGGATAAGATGAAATGTTTCTTGATGTAAAGCCCTATCAATGGTGTTCTGACCCTTCAATGAAGGGTGTTTTATGTCATATTTTCCTATCCCACTAATGAATTTGGTGTGATTTCAAACTTTCTAATTTTATTTTAAAATCCAATGACATGTAATGTAACAATCCACTAGTTATATTCACGTACACACATTTTCACCTTTAAAGGTTATGTTGCTTAGTGATTATATATACATGTGACACAAACATTTTCAATCTCACCACTCACTCTTTAGTCCTTTATATGGTGGATGGTGGCGTTGAAAATATATCACATCCACAAGTTAACTTATAATAATTATTATATTATATATTGAGTTCATTTAGAAGACTTAAAAATCAAATTTTGAAAATAGTATATTCTCTAACATATAGGGTCAAAGGATTTTTTTAAATTTAAATATACAAAAATACAAATATTTGGTGGTTTAAAAGTATGAAAATATGAAAAAAATAAATTATTTGATTAGTTTTCATAATCCTCATCTAAGATTTACAAGAATTGTGTCATGTCACCATATTGGGAATAGAAATTAACAAAAAAGGTATATATTGAAAATAGGGGCATTTTAGTTAGAAAGATGCAGTAAAAACCAACTGAGCTTAAATCGATTGTGTGTTTAGCAAATTGGATGGAGCAACAACGAAGTGCATAGATGTTATGTGACTAATGTCATTATTGTGTATTACATGCAGGATCTAGAGGAGGCCATGGATTGAGGACATGGATGATGTAGACCTACTAAATCAACAAGAGGAAAGTGGGTGGCCATAGAACCAAATACGGAATCTGTAGAAAAAATAAAGTTAAGAAGACAAAGAAAACTCAACCAAAGGAGGATGGTGTTTATGAATTCACAAATGCTACAACATAGACAAGATAAATTTATATAAAATATGTTGTTGTTGTTTTCAAATCCAAAACATGATATCGATATGTCAAGTATATGGGTAAATTGAGGTTTTGGGTTGGATAGAATATTGGTTGAAATGATATAATTGGTGTTCTAAACATAATTGACTATGTTATGTATTATAGGGGCAAGATGAGGCCATGTCAACAATGATGTCATATCAAATATGAACACAACTAATGTAGGAATCAGGTATTATCAAATTTTGACTTGACATAGGAAGCATTATGTGATACTTCCATCATTTTTCATAGTATTATTAGAATTTGTAGTGTATTATCCAACATTGAAATAAATTAATGCATGTTGTTTATATTTCATATGTATATTGGAACAAGTGCACAGCCTAAGCGTTCAACTAACCAAAAAAAAAAAAAAAACATTTATACGTGGGTGTGGACCTAAAAATGTTAAATCACAAAGAACACAATGGGTGGGAGAGGATATAGAAATGGATACTTCAAACACAACAAATAATTCCACTGAAGAAGAGGTTGGTTAAGACTATAGTACATGGGATGGGATTTGTTAAGTGATATTTGATTATATTTCTTTGAAATTGATACATTTATGATTTATCTAATTCTTGCCAAACATTAAATAATGGTTGTGTTTTTCAATAGGTAGAAAATGATGATGAAAGAATGACTACTAATACCCAAGGTTATCCAACTGGACTATTAATATTTGGACAGGATGATCCAAAAAATTCTTTAAACCATACCAAGGTGAAAAGAGCATATTTAAAGAGAACTCTACCACCAGAGAAATTTGAACATTTGATGAGATTCGCATACATTAGTAACTAAAATATGCTACCAGCTAGCGGCCTTAATGGTGATGAGCATGACAGTGAAAATTCAATGCATGAAGAAGGATTGAATGAGATGATTACACATTTTTTTTAGGGATGGAAGCAATGGTGACAATAATTATCATATGGTTGACAATAACAATGACAAGGGTAAAGCTATAACAGTTTCCTTTAATTACAAATAGAGTTACAAAAGATCTCAACCAAATGATATGGATGCTCCACAAATATCTCCAAGTGACGAGTTGTTTATTTTGACTTTGAAGCACTCCTAGATCCAGACTGGTTAGGAAAGGTGACACGTGCTTAAGCAATTGTCATGTAATAGAAACAACTCCTGAAACCTTCATTAATCCAAATCGGTAAAGGAACTGAAATGTAATATTGTAACAACGAGCTTCGACAGACCATACAAACCTGAAACAAACCATACATTAGTTTTATGATAAAAAGAAGCCCAATAAAGTAGTAATAATGTCAAATTATAAGTAGAATTGGACTAAGAAAGCGACAAGTGAAAAAGGACATACTTAGGTGAATAAGGTTTGTTAAAATAATAATATATGGTATTGTTGGTAAAAAAGGAATAAAAAAAATAGAAAAATAAATAGGAAATACATGACAAAACTATGACCCAACATCTCCCCCCAGCTTAATCTTTTGCATGTCCTAATGCAGACTCATGTCACTAATGCATGACTTGCTGAGATTGAAGTTCTGTGAGGTTGTATTTTTCTACCATGTCTTCACCTTTGGCCTTGTATCCTCGATAAAGAACCAATTCTCCCTCCCAACACTTATCAGTAATAATATATGTATGTACCGATGTGTGGGTAACCAAATAAGAGGGAACTTGAATCTGAGTCTTATCCAGCTTGCACCAATCTTCCTAATACAATAAACATACCAATGAAGTCTAGAAAGTGCTTGCTCAAAATTATGATAATAATAGGGGTCTCCCTTCTTCAACTATTCTTGGGAAATATCCCCATCTCAACTTGCTTCCTTCTAAGGTACCAATTCTCATTCCTTGTATATTTATCTAGCTTCTCCGTAGAACTAATTCTCTATGGTCCATCAACATTGTCTTAGTGGCTGGAAACTGCCATATTTTATTGTATTTGTGTGCAACAACTTCATCTGAACCAGATTCTTCTCTAATAAATAGTTCTACCCATTCTTCATTAGTTGTTACAGTATCATGGGAATATTTCTAGCCTATCGGTTTTTTCATAAAAGAAACAAAACCCCTGAGTTGTACGTATCCCACATAGGGTGTCAGATTAAATGATTTTTCCCCAAAGCAAGCGAGATCATGCAAGTACAGATCACACAAAAAATGTTGCTCTGAGAAATTAGCAATTTGGAATGTTTCCAAGAAGTTGTGTATCTCCCTTCTCTTATATGGTTTCTTTTACTTCGGGGTTTTTAATTGGAAGAAAAATGTTTTTCTTGCAAATATAAAGGATAATAAGGAGAAGGAAGCCTACCGCAAAGTAAGCCATTACTGATCTCACAAATGAGCTCCTTTTCTTGTCATAACAACTTAACCTATCCTTGTAGTTCCTTCACCTCTTTCATTGCTTGATTACTCTCCTTCTAAATTTTCACAAATTCTGCTTTCAGCCCACTCCTTCTTAAGCTTATTGACCATTTCCTCATGTTTTTCTAGGAATATGACTTCATATTTTGGAAAGAGCGCTAATTTATCCCACTACTCTAGTACCGTCATCAAATCTTGAAATTTAACGTGAGTTGTTTCAAATTTTGTTTCAGCATACTCCTTCTTATCCCTTTTCTCCCCCTGTTGCTCTATCTCAATTTTTGGTTCTTATGTAACAATAACATCATCGATAGGTTCTTGTGGCACAACAATCTTTTATTTTCAGTAGGCTTTGTTTCAATTATTGGTTCTTATGTAGCAACAACATCATAAACATGTTCTTGTGGATTAGAAGATTTTTTTTATTATTCTTGTTCTGCTTCGACTGTTGGTTCATATATAATAGTAGCATCATCAACGGGTTCTTATGGAATAGTAGGTTGAAATTCTTTGTCATGTTCCCCCACATGTACTCCAGCTAAAACAATAACAGTCTCGAAGATTTTAGCCTCCTCAAGGATTTGTTGGAAACCCTTAAAAAAAAATTCTGAGATAGTAGATGATATTAGTTCTACAACCTCTGGCAACATATCCAATCCAGATTCATTCTTAAAATGAAGTTGTTCTTTAACCAAGGCAAGTTGTTTCTTTAACTCCTCATTTTCCTTTCTCAGATTTTCAATTCAAATTAGAGGGTCAATTTTTGTCTTACCTCGTGAAGTAACAAACTCTTGTTCTTTTGTCCACTCTTCTGTTATTGGTCCTCTTGTCTCCTATTGTTTCTATGGTTCCTGTTTAGGCTCCATTGTAACAGTTGAAATTTCAGATGTGGAGGGGCCTTCCTATGAAAAATTCTCTTACTTTTCTTTGTCTTGTTGCTCCTCAAACCCATCAGGTCCAGTTGTATCAACACATTCCCCCTTAGCAGTAGCAGTAGGTTTTTTAGTCTCTTTTGATATAACAACTACTCGCACCCTTTTCCCAGAGTTTCTTCCACCAATTGGAATTTTCACTTTCCTTTTGATTACCTTCATTGATACTCCTATCATGGTCCCTTCAGGTGTCTTCACTTCCTCAACTCCAGTTTTAGGCACAATTGTTGTTCCAACAATTTCTTCCTCCAACACTTCCTCTACAATCAGGCTCCCACCTCGGCTTTCCTCTGATGAGTCATTAGACACCACCACAAGTTCTTCTATATGTGTCTCCTTTCCTTGTGAGGATTAACTAGGCACCATTCTAATGGAACTCCACCTATTAGGTTTCTTCGACCAGTCATAGGAGGTGTATCA
The DNA here is from genome assembly GCA_034641835.2 of Pinus albicaulis. Lineage (NCBI taxonomy): Eukaryota > Viridiplantae > Streptophyta > Pinopsida > Pinales > Pinaceae > Pinus > Pinus albicaulis. The sequence goes on from CM076573.1 coordinate 941,975,149, forward strand.
ACCCTACTCTTCTTAGATCATGTGATCATCTTTTTCTTGGAAAATGTAGCAATTTCAAAAACATGTGTTTTTTCATCGCTAGGTGATGCTTTAGTACTTGGTGTTGCTTTAGTGCTAGGGGATGCTTCAGAAGTGAGTTCTTCTTCATCACTCTCTTAATGCTCCTCATTTGCACCATCATGAGGTCCCACTATCAAAGCATGCCACGAGCTCCCTTGTCCTTATAATGAATGGATGTTAATTAATTTAGTGAGCACATGGTTAGTGACGTAAGTTTCTAGATGTTTTTCCCTTTCATAGCCTCTGCCATTTTCTAAAATGACTTGAGAAAGTAGTATGGTAAATTAATTAACCGCCATGTCCTCAAGTGTGCCAGCAATTGAAAGTGATAATTGAAAATAATCTGAAAACTACCCTCACAGGTAATGAATTTTTAGATGAAGAGGGCTACATATTCTCAACGGTGAGGAATATATTTTCTATAAAAACCCTTGTGCTTGGGTGTCAATTCTTCTCCCTCTGGTAAGAATATGGCCTTAACTTTGGGATTTTCCACTTTCCTTGAGGACCATCGTTCTCTTGTCCTAGGCAGCCCTATCAATTTTGCGATAACTTCTTATGTAATAGAAATTATGAAGCCCTTTACCATAGAGTGTTTTTAAACTAAGGCTTGGAAAAATTATAAAGCGACCAACTCACTAAAACCCTGTAATTTTTCAAAATAACTCAGCCATCCAGCCCTTCAAAAAAATTCCAATGCTTTTGGATGTTGTAACAACACATTAACGGATCCAGGTTCATGTCTGACTGCTACTCCACCCATGGTTTCTCACAATCACACTACTCAACAATGTTAGGAACACGTTATAGATTTTCTTCAATACACACATATGATTGATTAGGGGAGAATGTCAAGGTGTTGGAATTACATGCGATTACTTCTCCTTATTACCAATTGAAAACTTTTAAATCAAAAGGAGTTTTTGAATGCTTGCACTGATCTCTGAATGTAACAGCACGAATAATAAATTTAAAAAAGAAAAAAGAAAAAAGAAAAAACAATAATGATGCAGTATTGTTACTAATGGTGACAGTTACATTGGTTTAATTATAAAATGTAATGGTGTCATAATAGTCTAATCATGCAGTATTATTGCAGGGTGAGGTATATGTTAATTGAACAAATAATTGGATTTCCTAGATTCGGTCTAATAATGAAAGGAAGCATGTGCTTAAGCAATTGTATGTGTAACAACAACAGCTCTTGGAACCTTAATTAATCCAAATCAATAAAGGAACTAAAATGCAATCTTGTTACAACAATATTTGACAGAACATCCAAACCTGAAACAACCAAGCCACTAACCATTAAACTACCTAACTAGTAAGCACCAAATCCCTTAGTTATTGACCCTTAATACCCTAAACCCTATCCCCAAATCCTTTAACCATTAATCCTTGTACCTGAAATCCCATAATCCTCAAAGCCCCTATCCACTTAACCCCCAAAAATTCAATTAATTAACTATTTAGGCACATCTGAGGCTAATTCTAACACTAAAAAGGGAGCTAACCAAGGAGGTAATGTAAGTGAAAAAAAAGGAGCTAAACAAGACACTATCACTGGAGTTATTTCTAGGAAAATTGATGGCGCCATTTCTGATGCTATTTACAATGCTACTTTCGACGCTAATTTTTGGCGCTATTTCTGGCACTACTTCTGTTGCTATTTACGATGTTATTATTTCCTGAATTAGCGCCTAAATGTTTTGGCTGATGAAATAAATGCCAAAAATTGTGCCATCCAAATATAGTGCCGATTTTTTTAAAAATATGGAGAACAGTACAATAGAAATTCCTTGGAAGCATAAAAGGGAGCTAATCACAAGGATTTGTTGTGGTGCTCTCTCTATTTATCTCTCTCTTCTTCTCTCTCTCTTCCCCCGTTTTCTATATCTATATCTCCCTCCATCTCTCCTTATTTATCTCTCTATCTCACCCCCCAAACACACACCCTCTCTCTTTCCATATCTATCTATATCTCCCTCCCTCCTCCCTTTCTCTCTCTTATTCCCTCTTTTCCCCCCCTCGATATATACATTTATCTCCCTCCATCTTTCCTTCTATGTCTCTCTATCTCAACCCCCCAAACATAAATACTCTCTCTCTCTCTCTCTCTCTCTCTCTCAATTCCTCTCTCTCTTCCTTCCTCTCCCACCTCCCTTTGTCTCTTCCCCCCAACTCTCTCTCTCTCTCTCTCTTTCTCCAACCTTTTCACTATCTCCCTCCCTCTCTCCCTCTCTCTCTCCCCTCCATATCTATTTAACCCTATCTATCTCTTTCCCTTGTCTCCCTCTCTCTCTCTCTCCTCTCCTTCTCTCTTTGTTCCCTCCTTTTGTCCTCTCCCCCACTCTCTCTCCATGACCTATATCTCTCTCTCTCTCTCTCTCTCTCTCTCTCTCTCTCTCTCTCTCTCTCTCCGCTTCTCTCTTCCCTTTTCTCCCTCTCTTCCACTCTCTCCCTCTCTCTCCCCATCAGACTCCATCTCTCCCTCCTTCCCCCTTTCCTTCTCTCTCTCCCATCCTCTCTATATCTAGCTCTATCACTATCTCCCTCCCCCCCCTCCTCCTTGCATCTCCCCCTCTCTCTATCTCTCTCGTTTTCCCTCTCGCTCCCTCCTCTATCCACATGATTGAGAATTGTCACTCTATATAACCAGTAATATGTGTAAGGTATAGTATAATAATACTTATAATGGAGGTAATTATTATATAAATTGAAATAATAATAATCAATATTGTTGATTATTATACCAATAATAATATATAAAGAAATAACATGTTAAAGAAACAATAGTATGCTAACTTTACATTATAGATAGACCAACTTATTTTGATCAAATTGGTAGCTTTGTGCCTTACCATTTACATTTTGTATTTTTCATTTTACATTACATTACATTTTACGTTACATCGCATTTTACATTTTACATTACATTTTTATTAATTTTAACTTTTTATTATTAATTGAGCCAACATTTAAATGTTTACACCCATTTAAGAACACTATAACATCTCCCCCATACCGGGCTTTATATTACTTTTTACTTTTGTATTATTTTTTAATTAATTTGACACGTAAATGTTAAATATTTACAAACATTTACCTCACTACAACATCACCCCCATATTGGGCCATAGAGCGCCTCTCGATGCAATAATTTAAAAATGCACATCTATTTGAGATGTAAATTGCTCAAACTTCCAGATCAATTCAAGTGTTTGCCTTTGTGTGCAACGTCTCCACATACTTACTTATTGTAGAATTCAATGTGTGTGTTTTAGCTAAGCCCTGCATCTATCAAGCTATGTCACTGTTTATTATTAAATAATTTTGAGATATTTATAAAATTGCATTTTCAACGATTTTATTAATAAAAATTTTAAAACTTTAAAGTTATAATTGGTAGTGCATCATGGCTCTTATAAGACCCGCGAGTACCCGCAGGTCTTCATGGGTTTTATAGCGAGACAAGACACTCGCATAAAACCCGCGGTTTCTACCCGTACCCGCTAAAACCCGCATAAAACTCGGCTACCCTCATTGAACCTATGAAGAACCGCATATGACCCGCATATGAATCTATTGCTTACCATCAAAGCTACACAAGATAACTGAGAAGAACAAAATACATATATGATAGAGCTTTTGTGGATTGGTTAGGGTTAAGGAGAGGTGTTGTGTATTAGCATGTGTTGACAAGGTAAAGCATTCACCTAGTAACACTAGAACATCAATAGAAATAAGTTTGCATGATTCAAAGCAGCATAAATAAGCCTTCATAGTTTAATGTAATGGAATAAGAGTTTAGCCATTGAAAAGATTGATAATAATGAAAATTTATGAGTAAATAAATAAGTTAAACATATTAATATCAATTTTTTCAGAAAATATTAATATCAATTTTTTATGTGATGGAGGAGTTATGCATGGCTTATTCGAAGAAATTTCATACATCACGATTTATAAATGTATGGTAACTTTAAGATATATTTAAATTAATAAAAAAAATATTTATATATATATATATTTTTATATAGTTTTATTTTTTTTTGTATTTCATAAGAATTCAGTAATTTATTTAATTTAGTAAACCATTGGGGCTTATGGCTTGTCTTCCTCTTCATAAACCAAAAAATTTAAACCTTAATTTTTATAAATTTCACATTACTTCAATCAATAATTAAACTGAACCCTAAAATTTATAATTTGTAAATTTTATTATTTTAAACATATTTTAATAAACATAATTATATATTTTATGTTTTATACAATAAAATTATTTTAACTCAAATTAATGAACTAAACTTTCAAATTTTAATGACATATAATTTTTTTCAATAAAATAAATTACTTACTATTCTCATTAAAACATTCATAAACTTTAGACAAATAAGTAAACTATTAACTCAAATTAATAAACTAAACTTTTAAATTTTAAAAACATATAATTTTCTTCAATAAAATAAATTACTTACTATTTTCATTAAAACATTCATAAACTTTAGACAAATAATTAAACATAGTAAATGGTGCTCGGCTCATAATTCAAAACTAATATTTTTCCAATAATCATAATAAATATCCTAAATATCCTAGGAGGAATCCACTCCCATGTTAAAAGTAGTGACACTAAGAGTCGCACCATTGCCAACATAGAGATGATTGCCATTGATTTGAAGCACATTTCCTAGTAACTTTCTCGCTCTTTAATGAAGAGTGTATAATGATTTGGGCTATTTTAATTATTATATATTTTGGAATTTTTAATTGGAATTGGGAATTTTTGTTGTCAAAATATAATTTTTTTGTTGTCAAAATGTGTTTTTTTTTTTTTTTAACTGAAACGAGTATGGATTTTATTCGTAGAGAACTTCGAATGGCCGTAGCCTTACATCATTCAGTGCAATTCTTTTACATTTTCTATTTCTAGCAATTTTTGAATTTCATGGTATACAGATTGTTTCTGGATCTCCGCCATTTATGCTTACATCTCCTTGGGCCAAGAGGCAGCCTTTGTCGGCATAGAAGTCTGCCTCTTTGTTTGATTCTCTGAGAATGTGATAACATTTGAAGGAAGCGAAGTCTTGGAGAAGGTATCTCAGCCTTTGCAAATTCTTATTTAAACCAGCTTCATTGAATTGGCCTTGTGTATGTATTATTTTGATCAGGATTTCTGAGTCTCCAAATGCTTGCAGCTCCTGATGTCCTCTTTCTTTGGCTATTTGGAAAACTTTTAATAGGCTAAGGATTTCTGCTTGATTGTTAGTTCGTTGTCCTAGACCCCAACTGAAGGTTTCTATGATGCCTCCATTAGAAGAGTATATGAGTCCTCCAGCACCTGTTGTCCCAGGGTTGCCTTTAGAGGCACCGTCAAAAAAAGTTGTTGTTATTCCTTGCTTCCTCCACCAATTCTGAAAAGCTTCATCCTTTTCTCTTAGCCTCCACTCAGGATTTCTGAGGAGTTTTTTTGTGCTGTGTATCCGTTGGATGAATGCTTGAATTCCAAGCCAATTCTTTTCCTCTTGCTGCATCGAATTGTCCTCTTTGATTTTCTGAGAATTCAAAATTTCTAGAAGGAGTCCTTTTTCTTTTTCTGCTACCATGTTGGGGGTCCAAGTTACATTGTTAAATATGTGTTCATTTCTAGCTAGTCATAGCTTCCAACACACTAGCTTGGGGAGAGTGATCCAGATTCTAGCCCATGATGGGTTTAGGGAGAGCGACGGGTATCGCTCTTTCCATGACAGGAATAATTCCACAACTGAAGTTTTAGTGCGGATTACAGCCTTTAATCCTTGAAGAGTGTGGGTCCAAACTATGTTTGCATATGGACATTCAACAAATAAATGATCCATGGTTTCCATGGCTTCTTTGAAAAGTGTGCACCTATGTGGACCTGCAATGTTTCTTTTCATAATTTTTTCACCAGTCAGAATATTTCTATGCATTAGTGTCCAGAAGAAGAATTTTATCTTGGGCAACGCCATTGGATCCCATACCTCTTTCCAAAAAATTTCTGGATGAATTTGGTCTCTGTGTGTTTGCATCAATTCATATCCTTTGGTTGAGGTGTATGCTCTTGTAGGTCCCCATCCCCATTTATCCTTTTCTGATTTATGCACCGGGGCAGCCTCACGAAGTTCCTGTTTGAGCATTTCTGATAGCTGCATTAGGTGAGCTGGGATATCTCTGAATTCCCAATCAATCCAGAGCCCAGACTCGTTCCACTTTGAGATATTGTAGAGCATCTTGTCCCCTCTGTTTTCTAAATACGCACATATCTCATGCAAGCTGTCTTGTGTGGCTAATAGCGAATGTCCCATTATACTATCAATCAGCAGCTTGACGTGTTTCCCATTCCCTGGGATATGATATAAATTCTGGGTGAAAAAACGTTGCCCTTTAATACATAACTGCCATAACAGAGAGCTCTTTTTGCTATTTGCGATCTGCAAGTTTCTTAGATTTGCATTTGGTAGGTATTTATGCCTCAGAGCTATGCTGACGGGATGATTGGGGTCATTGTGGAGTTTCCAGAGTATTTTTCATCCCAGAGATACGTTGGCAGAGTCCGGATCTCGAATTTGAAGGCCTCCTTCCTTCAAAGTTTGCTTCGCTATCTCCCATTTCACCAGATGAAATTTTCTCTGGTTTCCTTTGCCTCCTTTCCACAGAAAATCCCTAATGATTTTATTAATCTGTCCTGAAATTGACTTGGGAGCCATCAGGTATGACGCTTGATAAATTGGCATAGATGACAACATTGATTTTATAAGGGTTAATTTGCCTCCATGAGTTAGCCATTGGCCACCCCATGCAGTGATTTTGCCTCTGATTTTTGTAATTACTCCTTCCCATAGATTGACTCTATTTGTGTACAATGTTAGTGGCAATCTAAGATAGTTGATTTTTTCCCATTTTGCGTATCCATTAAACCCCAAGTTGTTTGCTATGTTTTGAGTTTCTTCCTCCTCTGTATTCCAGCTATAAACTGCACTTTTCCTTTCACTGATTAGAGCTCCAGATGCTTTGCAATATGCTTGAAGAGTATTTTTTAATGCAGAAGCCTATTCTAGATGAAGCTCCACCCAGCATGAGGGAGTCATCCACAAATAGTGCATGGTTTATTGCTTTAAGGTCCTTTGTTATTTTTAAACCTGGGGTTGTTCCTGTTATCATATCAAGCTCCAGATTTTTGCTCAACGTGTCTGCCATTAAGATGTAGAGGAAAGGAGAAAGGGGACATCCTTGTCTCAACCACCTCGTGGCTTGGAAGAAATCAGCTGGCCTCCCATTTACCAAAGGTGCTATCCAAGGACTACTAGTGCATGCTTGGATCAGATTTACAAACTCTTGATCAAATCCAAAGGATATTAGAACTTGATATAGATAGGACAACTTGACTCTGTTGAAGGCATTAGCCATGTCTAACTTGATCAGCATACCTTTCTCCTTTCTGAGATTGTTGGAATGCATGGCTTCCTGGACTTGGATTATATTGTCCAGGATATGTCTCCCATTGACGAATCCCCCTTGCGAATCTGATATGATTTTGCTCAACAGTGGCTTTATTCTATTTGCAAGAAGTTTTGCAATAATTTTATATGAGGCATTGCAAAAAGAGATTGGTCTGAACCTATCAAAGGAGAAGGGGTTTGTCTCTTTCGGGATTAAAGAAAGGAACGTTGAGTTGGTGCTACCCCCCATTTTTGCTTTCTTCAAGAATCATTTTATCATTCTAATTAGATCTGTTTTTATTATATCCCAGCATATCCTGTAGAAGTGAATAGTGAACCCATCTAGCCCAGGGCCTTTGTCTCAATTCATGGACCAAATTATATTGATGATTTCTTCTTCATTTGATTTCTTCAATAATGTTGTATTGTACTCTGTGGTGACCAATGCCGGAATGTTCTTCAGGAATTCTTTTTTTATCTTCTTCACAGTCCTCTTTCTCTTTGCTGTAAAGATGGTGGAAATGTAATACTGTAGCAGATTTTCTCTGTTCTATTCCTTTGCAGAGCCTCCCATCAGAGGAAGTGATCTCTGAGATGTGATTCCTGGAGAGTCTAGCTCTACATTGTCGATGAAAATATGATGTGTTCCTATCTCCAGCTTCCAGCCAGAGACTCCGGGACTTTAGTCTCTAATACTCTTCTTCATTTCTGAAGGAGAGGAATGTATTACATTGGGCTACTTGCTTCTTTTATAATTCTGTTTGGTTTATATCAATTGTGTCCATTTCACTTTGCAGTATTTCCAAATGTTGCACTGCCTCGATTATTTGGTCTTTGGGTGTATTTGTTGGAAGTTTACTCCATTACTTGACTGCCTTTTTTGTTAATTTTAATTTTTGTTCCCATACATAATTGGGAGAGCCATTGACTGAGGTGTTCCATGCCATTCGGACTGTCTCTTGAGAGCCGCTCTTTCCATTCCACAGTGGGCTAAATCTGAATGGGATTGGCCCTAAATTCTCTTCCTCCTCAAGAAATAGACGGATGGGCTTATGATTCGAGGTGAGCTTTGGAAGGATGGCTGATGAGATAAGCTTATGTTCCATCAAAATTGTGCTTTGGACCAAGAACTTGTCTAGTCTGGCGAATATATGGTCTTCCCCTGTCTTGTTATTTGTCCAGGTATAGAGCCCTTTTCTTGGTATAAAGTCCAATAGATCCCATTGTTGTATCATGTCTTCTACTACCTGGATCATCTGATCCTTGCTATTCCTTCCCCCTCTCTTTTCTTTTTCATTCATTGCTAAATTTAGATCTCCAGCTATGATTATATTGTTTGGAGAATTCAGTTGCAAAAACTCATTTAATGTTTTCCAACAGTCTTTCTTTTCTGAATACAATACCGGTACATATAAATTGAATAGTGCAATGGTTAACTTACTTGATATATGCTTCAGCTCTGTGAAACACCAGTGTTGTGTGTTGTGTGAATTGAAGAGCTTGAAGTGATCTTCCTTCCACAAGGTTGTTATTCCACCCGAGGAGCCTCTTGCGCTTATTGCTTTTCCTATGTTCTTCTGCCATTTCTTTTTGCTGATCTCTAGATGGGCTTCCCCTTCAATTTTTGTCTCTTGGAGCATTAGGATGTCTGCAGGTTCCGCTTTCATAAGATCTTTGACCGCTTCTATTTTCATAGGGTTCCCGAGCCCTCTGCAATTCCAAGAGACGATTCTCATTACTTACTGTTCAGGGAAGTTGGGCCTCCTCCTTTTGGCGGCCTTGTCCTTTTGTTTCTGCCAATTGAAATTTCTATAGTGGGTTGACTTCCTTGAGTCTTTTTTCTTTCCGCTTCTTCCTCCCTCACTTCTCTGCGAGACTTTATTCCTGCTCTTTTGGCAGGCCTTTCTATGATCTTGTCCTCCGAGGAGCTTGGTGAATCATACAGTTTCTTTCTTGCTGCATCAGCGTATGAGGGAGAGGGAGCTACTTCAGGGGTTTTCCCTTGCTCCTCTCCTCCTTTCCCATTAGGGGAGGCTCTTGATTGATTGTTGTTGTTCCTGTTTGCTTCTGGAGTTTCTATGGTCTTGCTGGACTCTTCATTTTGATCTCCTGATTTTGAGGTGGGGATGATGTTCTTGTTTGCTTCCGGAGTTTCTATGGCCTTGCTGGACTCTGCATTTTGTTCTCCTGATTTCAAGGTGGAGATGGAGGTCTCATATTTTTGTTCTTGCCCCTTTGGTTCGGGGTTATTTCCCTTTGGAATTCTTTTAGTTTTGGTTTTTGTTGTCCCTGCTTTCTGCACTGTGGTCCATTGTTCTGCTTTCGTGCTCTCGCTCTCCTCTCCTTCCTTTTTTTCACAGTGTCTTGCAAAGTGGCCATAGCCGTGATAGTGCCAGCATTTGAAGGGTAATTGCTCATAATATAGCTCCTGGATGTGCATCCATTCAGCTGCTGTAAGTTTGATTGCCTCTGGTAACCCTTCCTCCAGATCAACCTCCACACAGATCCGTGCGCAGGAGTATTGATCTTTTCGAACAGCTTGATCGATATACCTTCCAAGTGAGTTTTTGATAGCCTGTAGAGATTTTTTATTCCAGCAATGTAATGGGAGATGAGGTAGACAGACCCAGACTGGAACAGTAGACGGAACGTCCTGGGCTGGGTCAAAGTCAGGGGTCCATTTGTTCAAGTATAAACCCTAAGGCCCCATGAAGTAAGGACCATTTCTGAAAATGAGGTTTTTGTCGTCCGAGCTTTCAAACATGAACACATAGAATCCTTTTCCAACAAAATGGCTCTTGATTCCTTCAGATACGAGCGGCGTCCAGTTTCTCTACACCCATGCTTCAATGGATTTGGGAGAGGGCCAGAGCCTGGTAAATTGTCCAATGAGCCCTCTGTCTGCTAGATTGACTGTGGATCTGCAAGTCTCTGCTATTGGTAGTTCTATGATTGGGATGCAGTCCATCTTTTTAACGAACTTATGTTGTGCCTCGGATATTGGTCTTTTGTGAGAACCAGCGATGAGCTTCTTGAATGCAATCAATTCAGGCAAGGGAGGGGCAGGTTCGGCACCCCCGCCGCCCTCCATTGGAGATGAACCCAGAGAGCAGAGAGCTAAGGTGGTGCAGCTAGGTCACGTTCGCAGCGCAGCGCAGTTTTAGAAATAATTTTACTCCCTTTATCCTTTATTTTTATTTTTTGTTTAAAATGTGTTTTTCATTATATATGGATTTAGCATTTAAAAAAAAATTAAAACAATTGAATGGACGCTCTATTGAATGGAGGTTTTGTGAGTAGAATTATTTAAAAATTTATCTTCTAAATCCACTACATAAATCTTTTATATTAAAGACGTGTTTCAAACCATCTAATATGATTAATCGTAATTCAAACTTATAATTTCAACAAATTTATATAACAAATTATATAAATTCAATAAAATTAAAAACCAAAAATATATAACAAATAAACTACACCTTGAAAAAAAATACAACCCAAAAATGGTTCTATGTAGCGATGCAACTCAAAGAACATAACTTTATCAATATAAATTTCCCCGCTAGAGCAAGATATTAAGAGTTATTTAGAAGATGCACTGCCCCTCTCGATGAATAAATTAGATGAGTTTGAGTTGTTTCAAAAATAACCTTCTTAATATTATAATTTGTCACATAATGCTTCATTTAACTTGAGTAGATTGAGTTACATATTCGTTAAAGTTTGCCCTTTTTTTAATGAGTATTATTTATGCCGATAGGCATTCTATTGTGGGGTTTTGGTTGGGGACATTGTTGAGATTCGTCGTCCTCAACAGCTGTCCAAAATCTCAAAAGTGTCACCCCATTCAACTCTTCAACTCTCCCACGGAAAATTCTCGTCAACGTTGTTGTATCTCCGCCATATCTTCGAGGACATGGACAACGGTGAAAAAACATGGGATTTGAATGAAATTGGAGTCCCACATCCTATTTTATTTCCATCCCCATGCCCATCACTGGAGTACTAGATCAAAGCAAGCCCTATCCAACTTCCCATGTTAATGCTCATCTACCTTTCTCAGATCACGCTCTCACCTTCCTCTTGTTTTGATATTAATGACATTCAAGGGCATTCAGGTTTCTCTTCTGTAAATCCACAAAGAGTCTAGTTATTTCGCATCTGTTTTCTCTAAAGCCATATATCATTCCTCCTAAAAACGATTGCAACGACTGTAAATGGTCAGGACTGCAGGGGAACCACTGTCTTTCTACTGGGAGTTGCAAGTTTCATGGCCTCCCTTGCTTGTTACTCGGCAAGGGCTACATTTTCCATGTTGTTGTGTGCCATTCAGAGAATGAAGCAAAGGTGTGCCATCTCTTGGACATTCCTGGAGCCACGGAGAGGGTGAACCTCTTCATAGCAGAGTTGTTGGAAGACGACAATTTCAACGCCGCTATCGCCAGCTGCCACGGTGTTTTTCATCTTATCACTCCGATCAATTTTGCACCCAAAGATCCCGAGAATCCTGCCATCAATAGAACCCTGAATGTTGTCAAGTCCTGCATGAAGACCACGAAGGTGAAGCTCATGGTGGTCACATCGTCAATGCCCACCATTTCCGTCAATGCGTTAACTGAGGAGAATCAGTACATCGACGAATCCTGTTGGAGAGACGTGGAATTCCTCCAGACTAAGAAACCCCTCACTTGGCCATATCCAGTTTCGAAGACTCTTGCAGAACAAGTCGTGATGCATATGAGAAAGAGCAGGGGATGGATGTGGTGACTATTATCCCTCTTCTGGTGATGGGGACTTCCATAACTCCCAGCGTGTCGTCCAGCGTTGAGAAGGTGTTGTCCTTCCTCACCGGAAAACCCCACATATTGCAAGTTATCAAGGGCATGCAATTGGTGTCTATTTCGGTCTCATTGGTACATGCAAACGATGTATGTCTTGCCCAAATTTTCTTGATGAAGAACCCCTTTGCTGAAGGGCACCACATATGTTGCCTCATCAAAACCTATGTCCCACAGCTGGCCGAATACATATCCAAATGCTATCCGCTTACAATGTCCCAACCCAATTTTAGGATATGCCACCAAACCTTAAGGTGAACACTTCATAAAATAAATTGGTGGAAAGTTGTTTTTGCTTCAAATTTGGCATTGACAAAATCTACATTGACGCCATAGAATACTTCAAGAACAAGGGCTTGCTTAACTAGCTAATGGAAAAACAAAACAAGACAAAGGTGTTTTTTTAACGGGTTGGATTAATACCGCCTTCTGTGTTTGGTGATATTTACAGCACAAATTTTCACTTCAAGCTTTGGCAGCTCTTGATGTATATTGAACATTTCCTTCAAGTTTCTTCCCAGGATGAGATGAGCAATCAGATTCTCAGGTTGGAGAAATATGAATATGCATTTAACCTAATATTATAATATATGTAATTGTTACATCCTACTTTCTTCCATCCTTGTTCTAATAAAGATATTTGGCAATGGTTATGTCAGATCAACACGGCGTAGAGACCTCATCTAATAAGATTTGTAGGTTCACCCAGACCCAATGACAATGATGGCATTCCTTCCATCCTCATCAAACAGTTTTCAAGCAGACCTGAGATTTGCAAATTTTTTAGCTGCAGTGAGATCGATTGCTTGAGTTCTAAAAGTGTAGTGGAGCTCTTCATGAAATCCAAATTATGTCTTCACCCTACTGGTGACACCTCTACATGAAGATCCATGTTCAATTCGCTTACAAATGGATGCATTATTGTGTTGTTTGATCCCCTTATAACATATTATTAGTAACCATGGAATCTTCCTGCTAATGATGGTTCCTATTCAATTTACGTACCAGAAGTGTATATTAAATAAAGGAAGATAAATGTTATAAAGACTCTGCAAAAAATCCCATAGGAACAACTGAAGGAAATGAGAAAGACCATAATCCATGAAATTATGCCTGGTGTGGTATATGGTGAACCAGATTCAAGGTTTGATGAATTTCTGGATGCTTTTATGGTTTCCTTAAATAATATTCTCTGGAAATTAGAAAACGCTAGTATCTCAATGAATTAATCCAAGACTAAAGCCATTTGATCTGTGATAATTCCATTTATGGGCGGACAACGAAGGCAAGGTGAATGCAGAGAACTCTACGAACAACTAAAGTTATGTAAGAATTATTTTGAGCTAGGGATGCACAATCAGTGAGGTGTTCGCAATGTTTTTATTTTCAAATGAAACCATCGAAATGGATTAGGTAATTGTTATTGGAAAAAAAAATGATGAAGGCTTTTGTTTTGAGGAAGTGCATAAGCGTCTAAGTGCTCCCACTAGAAGGTTGAGATCAAAATCCCATACCTTTTCTGAACATGGAAGTTATATTAACATTTATTCTTCCCCTTCAGCAAAGCCTCCACGAATATCTAAAGGTGTTTAGCATCGCCAAAGACCAATTCTCCAAAAAAAATCAGATGATTAAGATGATTATTCTCCAAATACAGAACAACGATTCCAACGCACCTGTTGGCCAAAAATTTCATGTGACCTTAATGTCCCAAAACCAAAGCCCTCTATGTCTAGACCTCATTACATCCTTTGGCAAATAAACATCTACAACAGTGCCAAAATTGCTGAAATATCGATTAATATCTCTAGCAAATGTATGCATAGATCGATAAGGCCACAACCTGAAATAGACTGTAGAAAACACCTGCCCTCCAGTAGGCTAAATACACTAGTCTTTGGGAGGATATATATTATGGAAAACACCTCCAGTCCACTAAGTAAGACTACATTAAGTAAACACCCAACTGATCCCACCTTCCTTACCCCATTCTACAGTCACAGTATGGAATAATCAAATTTACCGGTTGCCTCCTTTGAAATCCTTCCAACAAAAATATTCTTGCCCATGCCTCATGGTGGTAGGCTAGAAAAAACTCCTCTTGGAACATACATTGCACCATGATCAACCATGCCATAGAAGGACCCTCCAATCACACCACCGGTTCCATGTAGAGGCCATGAGTTTTCACTACCATAGCCACTTCCCATTTATGATGCTTAACCATCTTTGAATCCTAAGCTTAGATGCTCATATAGTGTAGCATAGCCCAATTCCCATACCAGTTTACAACTTTGATATATGAATTTTATGTACCATACCCACCGGAACTTGGTTTTGCTCACTGCTTTGTCGGTTCCTCTGGATCCGCTACAATAGTAGCTCCACCCAACTTATGTGTTTCTGACATCAACTTGTATACAAGTTCTAAGTTTTCAAAAGTGATAAACCCAATTCCACAATGTTTTTTAAGCCTTTTTTCTTAGGCATATATAAATCTTCAATATTCCCATATTCTTCAAAATATTTTTAGAATGCATCCTCTGTAACAGAGGGATGAATTCTAGCCACAAAAATCCGAGTAATTTTCTTTGAAGGAGCCTTCATCTCGTCCTTGGGTGTAGCCACCTTTACTTCCAATGTACTACCATTTAGAACATGTTCACTATCAATTTCTTTCATAGCATCTTCAACTAAAGAAAATATGGCATAACCAAATCCGCGAGAGTGATTAGTTGCACAATCTTGCATAAAAATCACATCATCCATCTCTCCAAACTTTCAAATATAATCCTATAATGCCTTAGTGTCGACATCCTTATAAATACCAAGCACAACAAGTTTATTGTCTCTTGTTGACATTGGTTACTGGTAGTTACCGAGGTGGTAGTGGTCGCGAATGAAGTGATTGGATGGAAAAATGAACTATGGAGTCTCACCCTCTCTCACACTCTCATTGTGTGCTCTTCCTCACTCTCATTGAAGGCTTTATCTCACCGTGCTCAGAGCCTATCCTCTTCACTAGTGTCCTCTCACACTTCGCTCACCTGGGGCCTCTCTCAAACTCATTAGTTGTCTGGTTCTTGTTTCCTCTATTTCATGTATTTTTAGAAGTAAAAATACTAATGAAGGTGAATATAAGGTTGTTATATGGTTGACCCACACCAAAAATACTTACCAGAAGGAGGTCACTGCAAATGTTAGAATGGGAAGTGTTAAATGATAAAAGGAAATGCACAAAAAATGTTGCTATAAATACCATTATGGGAGAATGAAATGGGTTCTTTGTAATTTTCTATTTACAAGGAATACAATATAAAAAACAAGTCTTACACTAAGGAAAATTCATATTATGAGATTAATTCTATTGCAAATTTTGTTTGAGAGCTGAACTAGAAGGTCGAGTGTTTTTGCAACTATGCCTTCTTATTTTGTCAACAAACATTACCTTCATCAAGACATTTTGGTAACCCATTGGCAACACATAGGTCATAATCAAAAGCAATTTCATGATGATTAAATTTTCTGTTTTGTGTACCCCTATGCGTTATAGTGCAATTGATCTCCTCTTACAAAGGGTTCCAAAGTGAAGAGAACTATGCTCACCATTTTATTCCTGTATATTATAGTTCCACATAATTTTGAAACAAAAAACTATTGGAAAAGAAGGTATGAAATCCTTGATACATGTAATAGGAAGTACATAATCTGCAACTTCATCCTTGAGGAAATATTTTTTCTGCATGCTTCCAAATTCCAATAGGCATCAAGTTTTCCAAATTTCCATTTTTTTTTTTAACAAATTGTTGTCCTTTTTAACCTATCTAGTCCTCCAAGTTTCATTTTCTAAAATTTGAAACAAGAATGGGAGAACTTAATCCACTTGTTGCCCATCAAAAATCACAGCATGATAAAAATACTCTGGGATTCTTTAAATTGTAGGCGAGAAGAACACCAATTCAATTTGTTTAGGCTTTTGAGAACCCCATGAAATGAGTGTTTCTCAATTTCTTTTTTTCCTTCCCCATCCAAACAACTTCTCATTACAATCTCCACGATTTTGTTCAAAGAATATGGTAGAATATCATAGTGATGTATCCTCAAAGATTGCTTAGTTTAGTTATGAGTTTAGTGATAGTTCATCTACACTTCTATCGGCATTTCTTTGCACCCTTTTGGTGCAAATTCTAGTTATAGTATTGTTTAAATATATTATTTTTTAGAGTGTTTGGTCAAAATTTAATTATTATATTTTTGTTAAATCTTAATTTGTATTATTTAAAATCAGTTTTTGATTGCATATATGGATTCACCGCCTTGAATATGTGGGGCACTTGAGTTGTATAGAGTATATAACTCAAGCTTATAATTCTAAGAATTCTCTACTAGATTATGGGCAAAATAGATTCGAAAATATGTCGAAAACCCTCCAAAACGTAGAACAAATGGATTATGGCATTATTGCACCGAGATGCGCTATCTAGCGCAATATGGTAGAGATGTTGTAATGTAATAACATGTAATCATTTTGACTTGGTAAAATTACATAAAAATAAAATAAAATAAAATAAATATAAATTAATAATTAATAATTATATTTATATGTACAATTATAATTAATAATTAAACCAATCGATATTCATCTTATCTCAGGATCTACGAAGCGTCGAGAGGGTTGAAATCTCTTGATATGCAAACCTCTTTTAGAGTGAAAAGATATTTGATCTCTCTTGGCACTTGGTAGATTCGAAGTTAAGATGGATGTAGGTTGGTTTATTATTGTGTTAATATGTAATTTAACAATTTTCTTTTTTTTGGTATATTTTCTAATGAGTTTTGCTTAAATTTAGTCAATAATTGTTAAAATAGTAGATTCAAGTTGTAAAATTTGTATAGACTAAATGTCCTATATTTTTATAAGGTTCTAAATACATTTATACATTTAAAATGCATTTAAAGAATTGTATTATAGAAGCCTCGGGTTAAAAGTTCATCTAATAAAGTTAATAAAGACAAAATAAGACCAAGTTCATGAGACACGTATTCCAAGCTGAATGTTGGGCAAAATGTCCTAGTGGGTGTTCATTTGGTTTATTATGGATAAGGAAAATGGAAAAGGAAAAGAGGCATTAATTGACATTTATTTATGAAAATAAAGGAAAATAGGAGAAAAGGGAGATGAAAGGTCATAGGTTTGCATGAGAGAAAAATTAAATGAAAAATAGTGGAAATTGAAGAAAATAGAAACATCCATGATAAAAAAGGCTTCGGAGGATCAATTCATAGCTTTTGTTGGTTAACCTTTTATTAGTTTTAACTTGGATTTATCTCTATTCTCTCATACAATTGCATATTTAGAGCATTCTTGAATCACTCTAGCATTGGAGAAAGGGAGGACAAGGAAAGAAAATAAATAAACAAGGAAAATTTGGGTCAAGCAGCTTCAGCATGAATACTTGTAGGTAACATGTTGCATGTGTGATTTCCTAGTTGGTTAGTGCATGCATGTGTGTATTTGGTTCTTTTGTTGCCATTGGCATGGGTTTTTCCAGGTGTGATAGTAGTTTCAGCCTTGCCTTTCATATTCCAGATAGCCATGGTGTGATGGGTTATTTTATTTGGTTGATATTTGGATTACCGAAGAGTTTTGGAACTAGGCGAGGTGGTCTCAAGAAAATTCCCATAGGGCCTAGGAATCCCTTGATCGTTTTTGGCAGGATTGCGGTAAAGCCTGAGGGTGGAGACAGGAAAATTCCTCAAGGTATTGGTGAAGAAATTATGAGGCATCCAAGCTTGTTTTGGGCATAAAAATCCCTTGACTGGTTTTGGCGGGATTGCGGTAAGCCTAGTGGTTTATGTTGTTTCTTTCGTCTTGTTGATCCCTTGACTGGTTTTGGTGGGATTGTAGTAAAACCTGAGGGTGGAGGTGATGTAATCTGTAGGAAACCCTGGTTTTTTTTCTCTTGCCCACATTCATGCTTGGAATATGGCACAGGGGAGATTGGCTAAAAGAAATATTTGGTTTAGCTCAATCTATGGTCGTGTGGTACGTGGAAATCCTGAATTGGTTGGCTTTTGCATATGTTAATAAGAGATATTTTCCTCTTGTATTTCATGCATATTTTCTCTTGTTATTATGTGGCTTTAATGGTTGTTATATCATGGTTATTATTTTTGTTATATGCTAGTTATAAGCATGGTTTCATAACAGGCTATATTTATGGATTTTGACATGATTGTATTAGTTAATGAATGGTTATTGAATGCATGAGCTAATATATGTTATTATAGCTATTATAAGAGGGCATTAGACCTTCTTGGAAATTCTTAGATAAGTATTAGACCTCTATGTTCAGATATGCATTCATGACGTATAGATTACATGTTCTCAATATGTTTGATGAAAAGACTGTCATGGTTAGCCTTGGTTAAGTCAAGTCCTTGATCAAGTTTGTACGAATGGATTTGTTTTAATGTTATTTATCATTCTGCAAAAGTATCATTAAGTTATGGGTAGTGGTCTAGAGACAAGCCCTGAAAAGTTCGCACTAATTTTGGGGTCGCGATCTCATAATTGAGAAATTTGGACTGCATTGGCATGGATGCAGTATTATTCCTGCGGCTAGAGGCCTACAGTCTCATGGATATAGTGTTATGCCTATATTTGGCAGTCTAGGTCAGTAAAATAACTATTTATATCAGGATTTGGGCATTGGGGGTTGTTGTTTAGCCTTTGAGTGTACTGTAAGTCTTGTACGATGTTAGTTTGTGGTTGATAGGTTCAGTTGTTGGCCCCACTGCCATAAGTGAAACTTGGAGGTCGGGTCATGTCATAGTATCCCTCAGCTCATGTTTACCCCGGCAAGTCGGTAAATTTGGGTAAATGTGGGAGGGGTGGTTACAGATTCGTATCATAGCGGTTTTTCGTTCTCTTTGGGTGATATATGATACCAACGGATTGGTTTCAGATCATGGTTCAATACTTGGACTGAATGGGAATAATGTGTGTGTCATGCATGCATGTCAATGTCAGATAAAGATGACACAGTCAAAGGTGGGCACAGGTCGGACAAAGATGACATAGTCAAAGGTGGCAGGTTCTTGGATACACCTGATAGGAGAGGAAGTGGACATGGGTTCTATTCTAGTTCTAGTTCATATAGGTATCATGGTCATCATCGATATCATCCTTACAGAAGGAGTGGCATGGGATATTTTTCAGATGAGTTCAAGAAATCCAAGCCACCTACGTTTGATGGAGAGTTGAAGAAACAGGAAGATGCAAAGGCATGGTTGCTTGGGATGAAGAAGTTATTTGAGTTGCATGATTATACAGAGAACATGAAGGTCAGGATAGTAATTTCAAATCTCAAAGGGAAAGTAGACATCTAGTGGGAAGATGTGAAGCATGTCAGAGACATCAGGATAGAGGAGTTGAGTTTACGTGAATTCAAGA
The DNA here is from genome assembly GCA_034641835.2 of Pinus albicaulis. NCBI lineage: Eukaryota > Viridiplantae > Streptophyta > Pinopsida > Pinales > Pinaceae > Pinus > Pinus albicaulis. The sequence continues at coordinate 941,994,963 of CM076573.1, forward strand.
GACTTTTCACGAAGAAGTATTTTCTAGAGAGGTACTATGACATCAAATCCAAGGAGCTCTATGAGCTGAAGATGGGATCGATAACAGAGGAGGAATACACGACTAATTTACTAGAGTTTTTGACGTATGTTCCATATCTTAAGGATAATAAAACCAAAGTTTGGATATTTATCAGTGGATTGCCGTTAGCATTTAAGGATCGGATTGAGTATGATGAGCCTCGATCACTGGAAGAAGTCATTGGAAAGTTGAAGCACGATTATTAACAATCGAGGCGTAAGACCGAATCTAAGCAGGGTTGGAAAGGGAATGACAAAGTTAAAGTTAAATGGTCATCAAAGCGAACAAGACTTCGGGATGCAAGTGAGAAAGAGAATGTTGTTCCTTATAATAATTCTAATGAAATTGAGAAGGGACATGGATCATAGCCTAGAGAGCAACATAATAGATGTGATGGTAGGAGACAGTTGTGGTGTTGGATGTGTGGAAAGGAGCATCTCAAGAAGGATTGTTCATCGTATCATGGTGGTAGGCCTTAGATCTACAATGCTCAGGAGGCGCAGACAGTTTGGGATGTTGGGAAAATTATTCCTAGGATCTATGTAGCATTGGATAACAAGCAAGTGGATCACCATGCATCTATTATTGAGATAGAAGAGTCTTGCTTGGTGCATTTTGATACAAGTACTAAGAAAAGGGTTCATCATTGGGTAATATCTTGTGCATTTGAGTTGAACGATATGCCTACATCAGCCCGTCTAAATGTGCTTCCATTGGGATCATATAGTATTCTTCTGGGTATGGATTGGTTGTATCTTCATAAGATAAGGTGGATTATTATGAGAAGGATATTGGGTGCTTGGATGACAATGGGGAACATAGAATATTGCAAGGTAAGAAGAAGGTAACATCAGTTAGAATGGTTACAGCTATGCAGGCAAAGCGATGTCGTGGGAAAGGGTGTGCCTTGTTTGTAGATCATATTTCCAATGGTAAAGGTAAGGATGTTGAGGATGAAAAATTATTGAATAGGTATCTATTTTTACAATAGTTTCAAGATGTATTTCTAGCAAATATTTTAGATTTTTCACCTCATAGGGAAGTGGAATTTTTTATTGAGTTGGTACCAAGAGCAACGCCAACGTCAAAGGCACCTTACAGGATGAGCACTCCTGAGTTAGTGGAATTGAAGTTGCAGTTGAAGGAAATGTTTGACAAGGGATACATTATTCCGAGTGTATCACCTTGGGGTACACCAATGTTGTTTGTGAAGAATAAGGATGGTAATCTTAGGTTATGCATTGACAATAGGAAATTGAACAAGGTGACAATTAATAACAAGTACCCTTTTTCGAGGATTGATGATTTGTTTGATAAGTTGAAGAGATATCAAAGATTTATTTGAGACCATGTTATCATTAGGTACACATTAAAGAAGAGGACATCTACAAGACTATTTCCTAAATCAGGTATGGCCATTATGAGTTTGTTGTAGTTCCTTTTGGTCTAAGTAATGCTCTAGCTACTTTCATTTGCTTGATGAATAGTGTATTGCGTCCTTATGTGGACAAGTTTGTGATTTTATTCATTGATGATATATTGATATATTCTAAGAATGAGGAAGATCATGCTAAACACTTAGCAAAAATATTGATATTGCTAAGATAGCATAATTTGTATGCCAATATTAGTAAATGTAGTTCCTTTCACATAGAAGTTCATTACTTGGGAAATGTTGTTTCTAAAGAAGGCATAGCAGTGGATCCAGAAAATATCAGAGAAATCATGGAATGGGCAGCTCTTAGGAATGTAGATGAGGTCATATCATTCATGGGGTTAACAGTTTATTACAGGAGGTGTTGTGGAGTTTAATCCCCTCTGCGGACAGAGGCGATCCCACTAGCCCTAGAGTGGGTCTAGCAACAAACAAAACACGCTACGATATCGATTCCTAGTTACAAAAGACAAAGCTACGATGGATAGCTTACCTCAAGTCCTACGTTGTTGTTGTCAAAAAATAAGTGCTGCTTCCCATTCCTAGCTTGACAGATCACAATCCTTTCGCTCACCGCGTCTGGACACCTGTACATATGTAGAGAAAAATGACGACATACAATGTAGTAATTCAAACATGTAACTATCAATCAGTAGGAAAAGATTGAATCAAATTGCACTACACAAATAAGCAATACAACGATGGAACTAATAATATAGTCGAGCATATATTAAAATATGAAAGAAAGATTACAACCGAGTTCTGACATCGCGTTCTTCGTTTGGCAGGGCTTCCAGCGAAGCATGTCTCACAAAGCTTGTCGGGAATTTAGACAAGGCTCTCTCTCTTACGGGGTTCTCCTTGGCTCTGCTCTCAATAGTCACTCAGCTATAGTTTTCTTCCCAAATGTTCAACTAGGTTGCAAATAGAGAGGGCAGGCTCTTATAGAGGGAGAAGGAGAGGTTAGGATCCCTATAATCATGGGGGAGAGTCCTATCTCTTAGGAAGGTTCCACGAGAGGTGGAAAACCACTTCCTAAACAGGGAGATCCGGAGCCAAATAGCTCAACCTCCTTTTGATGATTCATTCTGAAGTTGTTAGAATCAAACTTCCGCCTTTTATTTTTTAAAAACATTCCCAAAAAGGCTTGGCGCGGGCAATACATAGGGACAGAGCGCCAGGTGGTGTGGGCTTAGTGTAAATTTCCCAGGTCGGTGTAAGTGATGAACTGGCTGCTCGCGCCAATGCCCAAACATATGTTTTTAGTAATTTTCTGAGGAAATTTTCTCCAGGGGAATTCTTGCCCTTATGCAGAAGGATTCCATCAAGGTGTTTTCAAGACATTTTACTGTTCACAGGTCACTGGAATAGTCCTCCAATGTACGAGACGAGGGATTGCAGGGACAGTGACAAAATGTTGTGTAACAGATGCCCCTTAAAGCATGAGGTTTGAGAGAGAGGAGGGGTGAAATGCTCTATGAGAATGTGTTCAACTAAAAACACTGCTGTCCGAAGACCTGCGAGTATAAATACAACTGATATCTTTGATACATGATATGTGGTATGGACGCAGCCTACCCACAAAGTGTACAATAACCCAAATCCCAAACTATGGTATGGATGCAGCCATCCAGCAAAATAAGGATTAATAAGTAGACTCAGGTATGGTCACAGCCATCCAATCAAAAGAGTCATGTAATAAGTCATAATAATCCACAAAGAATCTACAGCCTAGATTTCATCAAACAAAATCCATGGTCTTGCGCTCCATCTCGACCCGAACAAAGTACATGTTGAAAATTGCAACAAGAAACAGTGAAGGAGGCCTCCCGAAACATCTTTCCTGATCCTAGTTGGAAAGTGATCACCTAAACTAGGTGGGGACCACACATGTGATTTTTGTCGAAAAATCTATTTTTAGACTATGTCTATTTTTAGACATATGGAGCATGGTCCGGGGATTGCAGTATGTTATTCTTGGATGATTGGTCAAGTTGGTAAAAATAGATGGACATCTATTTTTGGACCTATAGGTCGAAGTCTATTTTTAGACTGCCTCTCCTTAAAATAGGGAAGTCGAATATTATTAGCTCTTAATAATATTTGGACTCTAAACATTATCTTATTCTCTTGGAGCACTTCAGTTTGATGCCTGGATGTGGCACATGCACCGACGTAAGGAAATACGCTTTTCCTAGGGTTTAAGTGAAGCTATTGCATGAAGACTTCAGTTAGAACTCATGTGACAGAGTTTGGTGGAGGTGATTGAGGAAGTTAGTGGAGTTGTATTCAGTTTAACTAATCTAAAGATAGTTGAGCTTTTTGTATCCAAGTTAACTAATAGATACAATTAGTGAGAGTGGTGTGAATTAATTATTAATTAATTCACTAATTATAAACTCATAAATCAACTAAAGAATACATCAGTTAACTTCAGTGCATGGACAGTTTCAGTGGAGACCAATGCAGAAATAGGTGAAAGAGTAGGTTAACTATCAGTTGTGACTATACTGTTGCTATTTGCAACACACAGATAGGTGGAGTAGCCCATGAGGATTGCGTAGTTCAAGCCAGGTGGTTTTTCTATTTAATGAAGTCATCCCATAGAATTAATTATGCAATAGAGGCTGGCTATCAAGTGGCAAAACATTGGCGCATGTGTTTTGCTAGATCTAGCTTGATAGTGTGTAGCAATTGAGGGTGTGCATGAGAGCTTGTGAGGAGCTTTTGTACTATGATTGTTACATGATCTCCATGAAATATAATATAAAGATAGTTGGGGTTTTCAGCTTTAAGCTTTCCCATTAAATACTGTGTTCATATGTGTGATTGTTTGTGGTTTTAATGTATGCATGCAATTGATTTTATTTCCGCGTGTGATGATCAATGGTAGAAGAGATTCTGTATTATGCATGAAGCTAAAATAGTGTGTGATCAGGAGAATCTCGGTGAATAACTCATCCATTATTCAAATTTCTACATGGTATCAGAGCGATATTGATCATTGGAGCAATTGCAAAGCATTGAAGTGGTTGAGTTTTAGGATAAACTCAAGAAACATAAAGATGGAGAACGCCGGAAATATACATGCATATTGTATATAATTTTCTACATGGAATGAGAGCGAGAATTTTTTTTGGTGCGCGAGTTTGTAGGGAATATCTGAAAAATTTTGGTGAAATATTTTCAGAAACAAATAGCATATTTGGATTCCTTGCGAAAAAATACCCAAATTGAAAAAAAAAATCGGTCGAATCGGAGCTCGGATGAGGGAGATATCATCGATTTAAAATCAGCTCTTTTTGTTAGAAAATTTTGCGACGGCAGGACAATTGCAATGTGCGCGAGCCAAGAATCTACATGCACTGAGGTACAAGATGCATGCAAAGCTTTGAAGAGAAAAGCAGAGGTTAGTGACTTGGTGGTTGAGAGGGATCCTCTCAACATGCAGCGTGAGAAGCAGTCTCGGAAGGTTGTGGAGCAGCCACAACTGGAGATGCAGAAGAATCTTTATAGATTTGATGTAGATGGGATTTCTACGGAGCTTCCTACTGTTGGGAAGCGGAAGGAAGACATGCAACTGAAGCTTGAGAGGGAGCAAGTGTTGCATGCAGGCGAGAAAGACATGCAATTGAAGCTTGAGAGGGAGCAAGTTTTGCATGCAGGTGAAAGTGAACCTCGGGGTGTGGAGCAGCCACAAGAGGATCATGGAGTGGGAGAGACCACTCATGCAGAGAAATTTCGTGCCAGATGGGCAGAGGGAGTGCATGCAGCTATACCACCAGATGAGAGGTGGGGCGACATGCATGAGTAATCCCAAGTGGAGATTTCTGGGCAGGATTCATGAGTTGGTGTGGATCTCATGAATTGAACCTGGCTACGAGGTGCCCACAGCGCAGCAGTAGAAAGATCAATTGGAGTGATGCAGGCAGATCAAAGTGACAGTGTCGGATACTGGAGTGCGGATCAGAGTTGACAGCAAGTGCAAGAGTGCATGGGTGCAAGAGTTCAACAGCGCAGTGGTTCCTGATGACATGTGCAGTTGGCCAAGCAGAAGTCGAAAACTTTGATGATAGATGCTAGATGCATCAAGACTGATTGAGTTGTTTGGAGCCTATTCAGTTTCAGAGGAGTTGCAGAGCAGATGCATGGAGTTGCATGGCGCTTGCAAAGGGTGCATGGCACATGCATGGAGTTTCATGGTGCATGCATGAGTTTGCATGGCGCATGCAAAGGGTGCATGGCGAATGCATGGAGTTGCATGTCGCATGCATGGAGTTGCATGGCGCTTGTGAAGGTTGCAGGGCGAATGCATGGAGTTGCATGTCGCATGCAAAGACAGTGCTTTCTTGTTGAGAGGGAGTGTTGAAGATGGCAACAAGAAACAGTGAAGGAGGCATCCTGAAACATCTTTCCTGATCCTAGTTGGAAAGTGATCACCTAAACTAGGTGGGGACCACACATGTGATTTTTGTCGAAAAAATCTATTTTTAGACTATGTCTATTTTTAGACATATGGAGCATGGTCCAGGGATTGTAGTATGTTATTCTTGGAGTATTGGTCATGTTGGTAAAAATAGATGGACCTCTATTTTTTGGACCTATAGGTCGAAGTCTATTTTTAGACTGCCTATCCTAAAAATAGGGAAGTCGAATATTATTAGCTCTTAATAATATTTGGACTATAAACATTATCTTATTCTCTTGAAGCACTTCAGTTTGATGCATGGATGTGGCACATGCAGCTGACAGAAGGAAATACGCTTTTCCTAGGGTTTAAGTGAAGCTATTGCATGAAGACTTCAGTTAGAACTCATGTGACAGAGTTTGGTGGAGTTGATTGAGGAAGTTAGTGGAGTTGTATTCAGTTTAACTAATCTAAACATAGTTGAGCTTTTGTATCCAAGTTAACTAATAGATACAATTAGTGAGAGTGGTGTGAATTAATTATTAATTAATTCACTAATTATAAACTCATAAATCAACTAAAGAATACATCAGTTAACTTCAGTGCATGGACAGTTTCAGTGGAGACCAGTGCAGAAATAGGTGAAAGAGCAGGTTAACTATCGGTTGTGACTATACTATTGCTATTTGCAACACACAGATGGGTGGAGTAACCCATGAGGATTACACAGTTCAGGCTGGGTGGTTTATCTATATAAAGAGGCCATCCCATAGCTTGAAAACGCAATTCAGGTTGGCTATCAAGTGGCTAAAGGTTGGAGCATGAGTTTTACTAGATCTAGCTTGATAGTGTGTAGCAAGGGAGGTAGTGCATGAGAGCTTGCAAAGAGCTTTGTACTATGATTTTTACATGATCTCCATGACATGTATAATATACAGATAGTTGGGGGTTTTCAGCTTTAAGCTTTCCCATGAAATACTGTGTTCATATGTGTGAATTTTTATGGCTTTAATGTGTGCATGCAATTGATTTTATTTCCGCATGTGATGATCAATGGTAGAAGAGATTCTGTATTATGCATGAAGCTAAAATAGTGTGTGATCGGGAGAATCTCGGTGAATAACTCATCATAATTAAAATTTCTACGGTACAAGTTCGAGCATGCAAATAAATGAGCTGAAGTCGAACATGCAAATACATCATCTGATTACCAGCCAATGATGAGAACTGTTAACAGACACGAGAGAAACCACCAATAATGACAATGGCTCTCAAGGTACAAAAGGTACAATCCACAGAATGTGAATAGTGATCTCGCGTCGAACACCCGCAGAATCAATCGATCGAAAGCCAATGATGTAGACCTTACGTCGAGTGTGAAGAACCCGTCATTAAGGCATGCAGGCCCCAAGGTACCTGAAGGGTGTCTCTAGATCAGATTCCTAGATAATGAGCTGGAGTCGACAGGAAGTGACCTTGATCGAAGGTGGGCCATAATGTTTCCCACATCATCGACACGAGACAGAGGAACATGATTTTTTTGAATCAAGACCAACAGAGAATTAGAGGGAGGTTGAAAACTGCAGAGGCAAAACTTCTCTTGAACATATTGGCGGCACGACACTGGATTTGGAAATATTTGACATCAAGGGATCTGAGGTCATGGTGATGTGGAAAAGATCAGATGAGCGGTCAAAAGAGATTACCCAAACCCACGAAGGCAAGAAGATAATGAGATGAGATGTCCCCAACCCGACACGAATGCAGACAAGTGCCATGTTCAAGAGCGACATACTGCCAATACGACTACAATATTGGTTTTATTTTCCCCCACCATTTCTGGCGAGTACCCTAATTATTTTTTAAAACAAGCTTGAAGGGAATAGCATATGCTTGCGATGTAAGTTTTCCCTTCGGACAAATCCAACCTAGTACATTTAACGAGCCCTAGGAAGGAGGAACTCGAGTAACGTCATGACGACGGAGTCCAATGTCATCAGTTTTTAACGAGTCTGACAAAGGAAAAACTCGGCATATTTTCATATTTAGAGATTTTGAAAAGACAACGGAAAAGAAAACTCCAGCAAGGCCCTTTTTGTAAATAGTCCCTCAGATCCGAAAAGGTAGAAAACTGTGTCCGAGAGAACCTCTTAGTCGCGATAGGCTAAGGTATTCCTTTTTCATAAATAATCTATCCCAGCCTGAAAAAGGGGTAAACATATACTAGGTATATATCGTTTCGCATCCATTTAACGAGTTCAAAATGACAAGTGTCTCGGCAATATTTTCAATTTTAGAGAGTCAGAAAAGAGCTAAAAGGTGACTCCTCCTGGAGGAACGAGTGGTATAAAGGGTAGCAACTGGTTTCGGTAATGGTGGAACTACTCATAACAAGTAAAGTTCAAGAGGCTGGCTAACAAGACCACTCATTGCAGCAGTTCCTCAAGAATGGGTAAAATAATCAAGTGAAGGTGTATGATCAGCCGAGCAGATGGGGACAATGGAATAAGAGAACCAAGGCTCATCTGGCAAAATGGGTTGATAAAATGGCAATCACGAGACGTAAAATGGAAATGGTTTCATTTTTACACAAGCTTCAAATCAGGAAACTATGCTTGAAGTTGGTTTCATTTTTACACAAGCTTGAAACGAAGATAAACTATGCTTGAAACCGGTTTCATTTTTACACAAGCTTGAAACGAAAACAAACTATGCTTGAAAAAATAAGCATGCCCCCAGCATGGTGACTCAATTCAAGGCGCATGCCCCCAGCATGGTGACTCAATTCAAGGCACATGCCCCCAAGCTTCATTCCATATGAAAGGCAAATGGAGTGAAGGTTCAAATTACGAGATTAAGAGAAAGACTCGACTGGGATTTTACGAGATCTAATCAAAGACTCGAATTGAACGGGAACATGTTTCATTGTTTTAACGAGGTTGACACATTAAAATAAATGTCCTCAAACCAGCTTGTTTCATTTTTTAGGGAGCTTGACACAAGAAAAGGAACTATGCTCCGACGACCTTTCATCATGATGAATAATAAGTCATGGCTTCCAAGAGGTTCGCCTCTGGTGGGAGAACAATATCTTGAAAATCAGGACCCAATGCCCCTAGCACACGATGTACAATGGCACCATCACAGAATGCGGGCACGGGATAGGTAGCCACATAATTAACCCGCGGCCGGGAATATACAACTGGTGGATAAAGACCCGGAAGGGACGATGGTGGACCAGAAGTCACGTCAGGACCAAAGAATGAAAGTTGATCAATGGTCACAATCCGACCTTTGTGTGGGAAATAAATCACACAAAAGAGGGAGGAGACAACTGCCCCCATGAAATAAGTATAGTCGTGCCCCAAGAGAAAATTAAAATCCAAGGGGCCTGGAACAACCATCACGTCTATATGGACGATTTTCCCTCCCAAATATACAGGCAACTTCGGAAGGATCCCTAACAGTTGACTGGTTCCTCTGTTAAAAGCCAACATATTCTCGGTAACAGGCATAAGCAGTGGAGAACCAAAATCTTGCCAAGTAGTTGAAGACAAGATACTAACAGACGCACCTTCATCTGTAATGGTGCTGGGTACGACCACATCAAAGGTCTGTACCGTGATCTCAAAAGGCACATAAGACGGAAGGTGGTATCCAGCAAATCGACTCCAATCAAAGGAAGCGACCAAACTACTTGGGGGGGATAACATCGAACCGAGATGGTTTTCACCTGGTGTTACAGGAGCAAGATGAGCACTCTCCTAGACTTCAATCACAGGAGTAGGAGGAGCAACTTCCTGAACTACAAGGACGGAAGAATCTTTCTCTAAGTCTGAAGAATCTGATGAAACAAGAATAACTTGGGGGGGATGAGATCCACTCTCAATGAAAAAGACCTGATGGACCATAGATGGGGTCAGATCGACTAATCCCACGACCAATGGTTGGTTGGGAACATATTCTTGAATTTGAACTTCGAAGGGAGCGGGATCAAGCAAGGATGATGCTTGACCAATCGAGGAATCAACTAGCGGAGGACTCAAAGAAAGTTTCTAGTAACCAGCCGGAAGGCAAGGTGTAGAAACAATAGAGTTGTCCAACACTCTCTTAGCTTCATCCATGTACGGACAAAGGTGAATGGGATGATGCCCTTCACACAACTTATAGGGATTCGTAATCTTACCTCGTTTCTTATGAGTCTTTTCAGCACTAGTCGGAGATGTGCTACCAATATCACTTTCGGAAGCCAAAGGCAACGGTGGACGGCCATCGGACCACGCTTCAAGTACCTTGGGAATGCCAGGGAATTCATGAAGAAGATGGTCCCCTTTGCACAACATACAAGGGAATTTGACCTTTCGTGGAAGTTCAGACAATTATGCAATGGATGGTTTCTTAAGTGCAGTAGCGGCAGGATGAGCCTCTCGTTTATCTGACTTCTTCTTCTTGGTCTTCTTCTTCTTCTTCTTAGCCACCTGGTTACTGGAATCCAGACTTTCACCAGGCGAAGTAGAAGAGGAGGACGAGGAAATAGGTGAAGAAGGGGAGAGGTCCACCTTAGAAGCAGCATGATGTTGTTCTGGTGGAGGAGACGGTTGTACAGTGGATGGAACACTCGAGACCACTGTGGTCGAGAATAACCATGCAGGAAAACCAATAGTTAACCCAAGAAGGGACAATGTTGCCATATAAGGAGAAACAACATTCCCAAAAGCAGGAAAAGGACCAGGATTCCCTTCATAGGGGATTCCTTGGTTGGTAAACTCCGAGAATGTTGCCATCAGAAAAAATGGTAAAACAACACTAAGGAAACTAACTTTAACTAGGAATATTTCGTGGATAGTTAATTTTAATACACTGAAACCAAACTCTACTGTTTCATATTTTAAGAGTCGAGAAATAGGTAAAAGGTGACTCTATCACTTTCAGGTTGAAACGAGTGCAAAAGGACAAGTGCTCAATGATCTTTTCAAGTTCATGGAGTCAGTAAAGATCAAAAAATGACTACTCAAGTAGTCTAGGTAGAAGGGTGTACCAGGTTCCCACGAATTTCCATATACACCTTGGTTATAAAACAGAAGAGAAATCAACCAAGGACTTGACGTGCATGCAGGTAGTCTCCCCAAATGTTGTGTTCGGTGTATCACGGTTACAAGGCGGCAGACTCGGCTTCCTACGGATAAAAGGATTGCAACCTAGAGGAGTCTCCCTTTATATACTCGACGGTATAGGGAGCACAAGTCCGTACTAGCGCTGTCTGTGGCCAGATGGCGAGCGACAGCTGCTAGGCTTAAAGACACCGGAACATGTCTCTAACTTAGACCACTAAATATTCTGTTAGGTTTCAATGTTGCCTTAGGTTAATTCAGTAAATTTTAAATTTGATATTCAATTTACGTTTCAATTCCAAGGCCCTATCGAATGTTGTATCTCAGAAAAAGTCTAAATGCAAGCTACATGCCAAAGAAATACCATTTCGTTCAATGAAAGGCTATCTACGAGAGAGTTGAGAGCTTCCAAGTGATAGCAATAATATGAACATACAAAAACACCCACTATTGAATCTGATGCAAGATAATGAAACTGAAAAGCTCTTCCCTAGAATTATATAATGCCAGAAATGAGAAATATTTTTCAATTTTCACTATGCTAATCAAGAATGAAAAAGACTTTTTTTGTATTTTTCAATATATCAGAGCAAGTGCAGTAAATGATATGAAAAATAAATCAAAACACCAATTTGAGAATGGTGAAGCGAGAGCTGAAACAAAACAATTTCACTCAACTCAAAACAAGCCCAACAAGACTCAAACCAATGACGAAATCCCTCAAATCAAAGAAAGATCTCAAAAGAGACCCAAACAAGCCGTGTAATCTAGGCTTGGAGTGACGAGAGTAAAACTGAACGAAAGAGAGGACAATCACTCAATTAACGCCATCACTCAAATGGATCCAAGAAGCTAAATGCAAAGAAGCAGAAACGAAGTTGACTCGGAAACCAAGGACCCAAAACCCTCACGGGAGGCTCAGCAGGCTAAAGCACCTAGAAAACCTAGGGCTGAAAAGAAAAACTGATAGAAAAGGGTAAAAACCCAAAGGATAAGGGCTAATCTCAGTCAAAAACAAACCCAAAGCATTCAAATCAAGTTAAGAAAACACCCAGAGACACCAAGATGGACCAAAAATTCCAAAACAGGGAAAACCCTAGCACCTACAGGAATTGGCGCGATTGTCTGGCTGTAATCCGTGCTAGATAGGGGATGGCGCGAGTGATAAACTAGTAACAAGTGCTAGCTAGCGCAACTGTCAGGCTGGAACCCGTGCCAATCAAGCCAACCTTGGAAAGATAAAAAAATTGGAGAAACAGAGGTCAAATTGATCCTCTGGGGCTGACCAGAGGTCTTAGACTCAACAAAGATAATCATAAAAGCAAGCCAAGCAAGCAAAGACCAAGAAGATGACCTATAGGATGAAATAAAAACTCACACTGGTCCCCACTGGAGTCACCAATTTGTTGTGGAGGTTAATCCCTTCTGCGGACAAAGGCCATCCCACTAGCCTTAGAGTGGGTCTAGCAACAAACAAAACACGCTATGATATCGATTCATAGTTACAAAAGACAAAGGTACGATGGATAGCTTACCTCAAGTCCTACGCTAATTTTGTCAAAGAAGAAGTGCTTCTTCCCATTCCTAGCTTGATAGATCACAATCCTTTCTCTCACCACGTCTGGACACCTGTACATATGTAGAGAAAAACAGCAACATACAACATAATAATTCAAACATGTAACTATCAATCAGTCGGAAAAGATTGAATCAAATTGCACTACACAAATAAGAAATACAATGATGGAACCAATAACATAGTCGAGCATATATTAAAATATGAAAGAAATATTACAACCGAGTTTCGACGTCGCATTCTTCCTTCAGCAGGGCTTCTAGTGGAGCATGTCTCACAAAGCTTGTCAGGAATTTAGACAAGGCTCACTCTCTTACGGGGTTCTCCTTGGCTCTACTCCCAATAGTCACTCAGCTATAGTTTTCTTCCCAAACAGGGAGATCCGGAGCCAAATAGCCCAACCTATTTTTGATGATTCATTATGAAGTTGTTAGAATCAAACTTCCGCCTTTTATTTTTTTTAAACATTCCCAAAAAGGCTTAGCACGGGCAATACACAGGGATAGAGCTCCAGGTGGCGTGAGCTTAGTGTAAATTTCCCAGGTCGGCGCAAGTGATGAACTGGCTGCTCGCGCCAATGCCCAAACATATGTTTTTAGTAATTTTCTGAGGAAATGTTCTCCAGGGGAATTCTTACCCTTATGCAGAAGGATACCATCAAGGTGTTTTGAGGAAATATTACTGTTCACAGGTCACAGGAATAGTCCTCCAATGTACGGGACAAGGGATTGCAGGGAGGGTGACAAAATTTTTTGTAACAGGAGGTTCATCAGGAAATTATCATGGATTTCCTATCATATCACATATTTGTAGGGGAAGGGAAAGATATTTGAATGGACAAAGGAATATGCATCTAGTTTTGAGTAGTTGAAGAAATTGCTTACAATTTCTCTAGTTCTAAAGATTGAAGATCCAGATAAAGAGTTTGTGGTATGTACAGATGCTCACAAGAGAGGACTTGGTGGAGTCCTCATGCAGGAATGATAGGTGGTATCTTATGATTCAAGGAAATTGAACACACGAGCATAATTATGTGATGCATGATCTTGAGATGGAAGTGATCATTCATGCATTAAAGATGTGAAGACATTATCTTCTTGGAAATAGTTTTGTATTGATGAGTGATCACAATGAGATGAGATATTTGTTTGACATGCTTAATCTAAATTTTAGGCAAGCCAGATGGTTTTCCATGCTTAGTGAGTTTAACTTCGAGATCAAGTACATTAATGGTAAAGAGAACTGGGTTGTAGATGCTCTTAGCAGAAGAGTATGTGTAAATCACAAAGAAAATATGAGTTCATATGGGATAGATTTACAGGATCAGATCTTATAGGAATGGAAACATGATGATAGGTACAAGGAGCTTAAGCATGGGTTACAACAGCAGGGTATAGGTGAAAAGGATGTGGATTATCATCTCATGAAAAATGGTTTGGTTAGATTTAGGGACGTGATCTATGTGTTGGAAAAAAATAAGCCCAAGAAGCTTATTTTGAGGGAATTTCATGTTAAGTCATATTCATGTCATCGGGGATATCAGAAGACTTTAACAATTGTGAATAATGTATATTGTTCAATCTGAAGAAAGAAGTAGCTAAGTTCATCGCAAAGTGTTTGGATGGTCAACAAGTAAAGGGAGAGTGCAAGAATCCAAGTGGCTTACTACAACCCACTTTGATTTTGAAATGGAAATGGGAGGTCATTTCCATGGATTTCATTACCATTTTTCCAAGGAAATATAGAAAACATGATTCTATTATGGTTGTGGTTGACAGGTTGACTAAGGTAGCTCATTTTATTCCATTGAAGTCTACTTATTTATCTAGTTAGGTAGCACAGGTATTCATTAGGGATATATTGAAATTACATGGTATTCCTAAGAATATTGTGTCAGACAGATATGCCAAGTTCACTTCCAGGTTTTGGAAGGAGTTATTTACAGGTTTGGGTACAGACTTGGCCTTCAATACAACTTATCATCTGCAAAAAAATGGATAGACATAGAGGGTCAACAGGATTCTGGAGGACATGTTGAGGATGTATGTTATGCACCAGTAGAGGATATGGGAGGAGTATCTTCCACTATTTGAGTTTGCTTACAATAATGGGTATCAATAGTCATCGAGGATGAGTCTGTTTGAGGCACTATATGGGTGGAGTTGTAACACTCCTATCAGCTGGAGTGATCTCGTGAACATGGTACTGATCAGACCAGACATGTTGGTAGAAATGGAACAGGAAATGTGGGTTATCAAGAAGAATATAAAGGTAACACAAGATAGAAAAAAGATTTCTTCATATCAGAACAGCGTAGTTAAGGAGTTTCAGGTTGTGGAACATGTGTATTTGTGTATCAAGCCCAAGAGGAGCTCCTTGAGGATTGGATCATGTGCCAAGTTGGCACCTTGGTATTGTGGGTCTTTTGAGATCCTTAAAAGGATTGGACTAGTGTTCTACAGACTTGCACTACCTCCGACAGTGAAATTTCATGATGTTTTCCATGTTTCATTACTTAATAAGTATTAAAGGATGTTCATCATGTGATTGAATGTTCTATATTGCAGGTGGAGTCAGAAGGATAATTTCATTCGGAACCTCAGTGCATATTGCAACGGAAACAACTCATGCTCTGGAGCCAAGCAGTCAAGCAAATTAAAGTGTAGTGGAAACACTTTGGGCCAAGTGAAGCTATATGGGAGATGGTTCATCAAATGTGCGCTATGTATCCTTCATTGTTTGTTAGTTGAGGAAAAGGAGTTTTGGTATATTTACATATTTATGTATGGTTGTTATAGTAAATATTGCAACGAACTATATTATAAAGCTCCAATAAGCAGTATGGTTGTCATGTTTTCATGTTTTTCATGTTGGTTTTTCTTTCAGTAAGTTTCTCATTTTAAATACTGCATCGAGCTAAGTTATAAAGCTCCATGGGTAGTATGTTTTGGTTTTCAGTGGTTTTTTTAGTTGTAGGTGTTATAGAACACTAAGGATGATTTTCCACTAAGGGGGAGGGGGTTGTAACAACCCTGGGTTAAAATTTCATGTAATAAAGTTAATACAGGAAAAATAAGACCAAGGTCATGGGACACATATTCCAAGCTAAATGTTAGGAAAATGATCCTAGTGGGTGTTCATTTGGTTTATTATAGCTAAGGAAATTGGAAAAGGCATTAGCAAAGGCTTTGAAAAGGAAAAGAGACATTAATTGGAATTTATTTATGAGAATAAAGGGAAATAGGAGAAAAGGGAGATAAAAGGTCACAAGTTTACATGAGAGGAAAATTGAAGGAAAAATAGTGGAAATTGAAGAAAATAGATACATCCATGATAAAAAGGCTTATGAGGATCAGTTCACAACTTTTTTTGGTTAACCTTTTGTTAGTTTTAGCTTGGAGCTCTCTTTATTCACTCATATTAATGCATACTTAGAGAATTCTTGGGAGCACTCGAGCATTGGAGAAAGGAATGACAATTAAAGCAAAGGAACACGAAAGGAAAACTTGGGTCAAGCAGCTTCAATGGGAATACTTGTAGGTAATAGGTTGCATGTGTGATTTCCTAGCTAGTTTGTGCATGCATGGTACAACATGTGTGTATTTGGTTCTTTTGTTGTAATTGGCATGGGTTTTGTGGCGCGTGACAGTGGTTTCAGCCTTGCCTTTCCAATTTTGGATAACCATGGTGTGATGAGTTATTTTATTTGGTTGAGCTTTGGATTGCTAGAGGGATTTGGAACCAGGTTTGGTGGTCTCAAGAAAATTCCCATATGGCCTAGGAATCCCTTCAATAGTTTTGGCGAGATTGCGGTAAAGCTTGAGTGTGGAGACGAGAAAATTCCTCAAGGTATTGGTGAATAAATTGCAAGGGATCCACGCTTGTTTCCGGTCTAGGAATCCCTCGACTGGTTTTGGATGGATTGCGGTAAATCCTGGTGGTTTATGTTTTTGATTTGGGCCTAGTGATCCCTTGACTGTTTTTGGCAGGATTACGATAAAGACTAGGGGTGGAGGTGGTGTAATCTCTAGGAAGCCCTAGTTTTTTTGTCTTGAGTCCCACATTCATGCTTGGAATATGGCACGAGGGTGATTGGCTGAAAGAAATATTTGATTAAGCTCAATCTATGGTAGGGTGGTACATGGAAGTCCCTAAATTGGTTGGCATTTGCGTATGTTAATAAGAGTTATTTTCCTCTTGTATTTCATGTGTATTTTCTCTTGTTATTATGTGGCTTTAATGGTTGTTTTATCATGGTTATTATTCTGGTTATATGTTGGTTATAAGCATGGTTTCATAACAGGTTCTATTTATGTCTCTTGACATGTTTTGACTAGTTGATACATGGTTATTGAATGCATGAGCTAATAGATGCTATTGTATCTATTATGAGAGGGAGTTAGAAATTCTTGATGATTCTCATATAAGTATTAGACCACTATGTTTAGATGTGCATTCATGACCTATAGATTACCCGTTCTCAATATGTTTGATGAAATGATTGTCATGGTTAGGCATGGTCATTGTTGTGGATCATTATCTACATATCCTTTTTATATTTCATTTTGAAATTTTAAAAAGAAAAAATTAAAAAAAAATAAGAATTCGAAAATATGCTATAGTATGAAGTTTTTATTACTTTAGCATAAAAAAGAGAGGAATGCAATGTATTTCCATTTTTATTTATATACATGAAGTGGACGTCAACCTTAGGTTGATATATATATATATATTAAGGTTAAAGCCCGAGAAACTTCCCGAGCGGAAGTCGCAATCATACAGAGAAGCTTATGGGTATACAATTGCGGGGGGTGAATTAGCCCGTCGGTTATCAAATCCCGACCCCCCGCAGTTGACCGGTCAGATCTTAGAAATCTGGTGATCAACGGTTCTGATTAATTACGGGGGGTATTGGTAGAACTTCTCCGCCGTACTCACAGACCCCCCGCATGACGTCATCAGCCGAGATGGAAGACAGCTGTCATCCACTGCCAATTGTTTCATCGCGTCACTCCTGCATTTATTATGGTTTCCGTAGCCTATAAAAGGATTCTCCCGTTCCGTTTTGATTTATTTGTGACTGTTTGCCCTGTTTAACCGCGTCCTGCCACCTTTGCATTACCCATTGCCTCGCGAATTGCTTTCGAATTCCTGTCAGCCATGGCCAAGCGAACATCATTGTCTGGTTTATCAAGTCTCAGTCCCCTCCTAGATAGCGAGAAAGATGTTCATGATACCGCGTCGTCCGTCAACCATCCTCTCTTGCATTACCAAGTAACCCTGAACACTGACAAGTCCCCTGTGTTCTCTGCTATGAAAAGTTCAGGTGTGTTGTCTGCTTGTGTTCCAAAAACTCATTTCTTCCACGAATTCATTTCTTGGTTAGTTTCGTCCATGTACCCTGGCAAGTGTTTCATTATGAATTCCCAGGGGGAAAATATCCTGCAGGTTTCAACACAATTAATGCGTCAAGCATTATGTTTTCCAGAAGATGAGTCTCCATTGCAGTTCTCCGAAGATTTGTTGGTTTAGTATTTCGAGGAGCTTTCAAATGAAGAGTTTAATCGCTGCATGTCGTTTTTGATACCAAGTCCAGAGAAAACTCAATTTGAAGCAGGAAATTTCAGTTTGGAGGTGTTCAATGTTCAGTACAGGCCGGTTCTTAGCTGCATTATGGAAATTTTGGGAAGAGATGATGATCACGAAATTGATAAAGAAGTCTTGGGAATGTTCACTATGATGATGAAACCAGGTGTGGTGCTAGACATCCCATCTTTTTGGCAAGAAGTAGTAAACTCCCAATTGATCACTTTCCCTCTAACAGGTTTTTTCAGATTTCCATCATTGGTAGTCTACTTATTTTTATATCAAAATGTTGAAGATTTCATGAGTGTTGGTTTAAATATAATGGATAGTAATAAAAATAAGCAGTCAGTTTTGCTTTGGACCGATATGGTTAGAAAAGAAGAGAACGAAGCCGGGCTGTTTGAATTTGCTGACCATTTCATGTCTACTGCTTATAAAATTCTGAATGGAACTCTTCCTCCATGCTTTCTGCCAAAGGCCCAGGAGTTCTTACAGTTAGGACCCAATTGTAAATTTGGAGACTGGTTTGTTTTTGAAGATTACTCTGAGATAAGACTGTATGGAGTTAGCATTGAGCCCTATAGGCTCCCAACCTTTGTTCCCATGAGACTTTTTGCCCTGGAATTTATAAGGCAAAGTCTTAATGTAGATCAAGTTCATTTTTTGCCCATGAAGAAAGGATTAATGTACAAGTTGCCTATGAGTGTAGGCCCTTTTGTTGTTAACACAAGACAAGCTTTTGAAGAAGTATCAAAAATATTGGAAGGAACGCAGTTGTTGTTGGGAGAGAAATGGCCCTATGATCCACATGGGATAATTTCTCAGAGAAGGGTTGAGAATGGGTATGCTGCTTTTACACATGTGAGTAAACCTGATTTAGAGAAATTGGCTAATCCAGGAGGGTCAAGTTCATCAAAGACCAGTATTCGAACACTTGCAATTTTCGAAAGAATGAGAAAAAGAGGTAGGGAGGATGTTATTGATATCGATGATGAGGAGCCTCGAGAGGAAAAAAGGACCAAACTAGCAGAAGACCATTCCTCCAATTCACCTGGTTTTACTCTCCAGGTCAATGAAGAACAAGATTGCCCTTCATCTCCTAATAGACAGGAACTTCACTTGGAAAAGGCTTCCTCCATGAAGCAAGTGTTCACACAGATTGAGGAAAGGAACCAAAGGATAAAGGCCAATATAGAAGCACAAGCAGAGCACAATATGCCTGCTGACCAAACCAGATTGCTGACTGTGATGGATTTGGAGAAAGATCAGTTTAAGATGGCACTGTCACATCCGACAGGAATGTCCCTTGGACCTTCAGGCAGCTTTAAGGAGTTAAATATTGTCATGGATGTTAAAAAAATCCCCTTGTGGGACAAAATGAATCTTCACATGCAGACTGGTCAGCTGATTGTAAACGATTTGAGCAAGACCAATGCTACAACATTCAAGACTGAAAATATGCTGGAAAAGGTCATTAAACAATGCAAAATGGAGAAAGCAAATGCCAGGGCATTAACAACTCAGAATGAAGAGCTGAAGAAGATTATTATGAAAATCGGCGTGGATCCAAATGATAAAGCCGCAGTTCAGAAGCTGATGAAAAGTGCAGAAGCGGAAATATCATCATTAAGGAAAAAGTTGAAATTGCCAGCTACAGAGCACTCATTGGCAGCCGAAGTAGCTGAAGTTGAAAAGGAGAAAGAGGAATTGTGACAGCATCTGATGAAGAAGGACGAAGAACTCACTAAGGTAAAGCAGACTGCTATAACCTTACAGAATCAAATCCAGAACCATACTTGTACTTTTA
The DNA here is from genome assembly GCA_034641835.2 of Pinus albicaulis. Classification (NCBI taxonomy): domain Eukaryota; kingdom Viridiplantae; phylum Streptophyta; class Pinopsida; order Pinales; family Pinaceae; genus Pinus; species Pinus albicaulis. The sequence goes on from CM076573.1 coordinate 942,014,946, forward strand.
ATTTTTCTGCAGGTGGAGCTGATCCTCAAGCCCAGGTTGTTCAGCTAAACACAGAATTAAAGATGGCGGAGAGAGATTGTAAACAAGCCCAGTCTGAATTGGCCACAGTTATCAAGATGATGCAAGGATGGGAAGGAAAAGCAAATGAGAACGAGCAGAAGCTACAAAAAGCTGAAGATGAAATCAAAGAGCTCAAGGAGAAATTAAAGGGAAATATTTCCCTTATCAAAGCTAAGGATCTCATCTGGAACGAGATCATTTCAGAAATGCAGTCAAAATGGGATTCCATGAATATAATTGCCAGAGAGAAAAACATTGTTTCAGAGCATGAAAAGGAGCTATTATCGGAGAAGCAGGCCGCTATTAAAAGATCGAATTGGTCCAGAAAATTCATAAATTTTATTAATGCCAAGACAGATGAAGAGTTAGGAGATATGGGGATACATGATAGGTACTTCTATGCTGAAGAGGTAAATAAAATGATCATCAAAAACGACCTTCTAAAGGCCTCAGAGAAACGGTTACAGGGAATTAAAGAGATAATTAAGAAATTTGATATTTCGTTTGACAAGTTGACGAGAACAGGTTTGCCCTCATGCTGGACGGAGAGAGGGGAGATTATGTCCTAGAAATTTTATGAGGATCAATTGATATTTGCAAAAAGAAGAGCAGATGACCAGCATGAGAAGACACAGATTTTGAAGGGAGAAATAGTATTTAATTTCTTACAAAGGCATTTCCTTCTGCTATGGATGGTGAAGTCATTGTTCACAAGTAATCTTACTCACAGTCAAGTTGTTGCGTTTACACTGGAATATCATCGTTATAAGAACGCTCCGACAACTCAAGATAAACTCTGGAAAGAATGCAAGAAATTTTCTATTGACACAGAAAAGGGATTTCCAGCCAAACAGCCACAAGTAGTCGTTCAGCCACAAATAGTCATTGAGTCAGCCACTATTTCAGGAACATCAGTTCCCTTAGATTAGGAGTTATCATCTTTTATTATGTTTTAAATGAAGTCATGTAAATGTAATAAAATGTTTCCGAGGCATGTACCTCCACTACAGAGAGTAGTTAAGCAGTTACAGTTAGTTGGAATCAGTTTTATAACTGGAAACCATTTTGGTTCATATTGTATTTAAAGACATTTTGAAGAAGAAAGAAGGTTCCGAGTTTTGGACCTTGAAAGCTAATTTTGTACTGAACAATATTGAATGAATGAAAAAGTTTTGCAAGTTTCCGTTATTCCATCCGTGTTGAAGAGTTTTCTTAGTTTCCATTTCATTTCCATATCTGTGAATAAAGTAGAGTGATTAGAGCTGCAGGTCTCTTGATATTTATGTATCTAAGAGTTAAACATCCTTAATGGGTGCTCCTCTATTTTAGCTTATTTGTTATTCACTTCTTCAGGATTTTATGATGGTAGTTTCTGTTTTAAGCAGCATGGCAAATTAAAATCCTTTTCTTTCTTCGTCTTCCATTCGCTCACTTCAATATAAAGGGAACATGGCATTGCAGAACTTGTAAAGATTTGATATTTGGGAAATATATTATTAATATTTGAAGGTTTAATAAACAGAGACAGACATACATTTTGTGACATAATCTTTAATGTCTTGAGCACAGATTCCTGTACACAGCAAGGAATTGTTTCTCAAGGACTGCTTGGTCATCTCAAGTCTTTGATCAAGTTTTGTAAAAATGGATTTGTATTGATGTTATTTATCATTCTAGAAAGTCTCATTAATTTTGGGAAAGTGGCCTGGAGACAGCCCTGAAAAGGTGGCACTGATTCTAGGGTCGCAGGCTCAGGACAGAGAAATTTGGATTGTAGTTGCATGCATGCAATGGTATTCCTGCAGTTGGAGGCCTACAGTCACATGGTTGCAGTGTTATGCTTGTAGCTAGCAGTCTAGGTCAGTAAAATAACCATTCAACTTGGGATTTTGGCACTAGGGGGTGGTTTTTTAACCTCTAAGTGTCTTGTAAGTCCTGTAGGATGTTATTTTATGGTTGATAAGTTCAGTTGTCATCCCCACTTCCATAAGTGAAGCTTGGAGGTTGAGTCATGTCATAGTAACCCTCAGCTCATGTTTACCCCCAACAGGCTGGTGAATTTGGGTAAATGTGGGAGGGGTGGTTACATGTATTATTACATTTTGGTAAAAAAAGACAAAAATGTAGAATATTTAGACTTCACCTTGTGTCAATTCTTGTATTGCATGGGTAGACTACTATTGGAATTAGTTCTTGGTAAACCTCTTGCTCTAGAGAAGACATCTCATTTCTTTGGAAACCTAATAAAGTTGTATATTATGTTAGAGAGTACTCTTTTTTTAGGTGTTTATGATCCAATCTACTATATTTTTCTCAATGCAATGAAGGTTAATCTCTACAATGACCAAGTGATCTTCTACCTTTGAGGTGTCCAATGTAAGTGGAAAGTAAGGTTTACATAGCTCCACATTAAATACAAGGTATAAACTAAGGAAGATAGAAGGTCAAATTCAAATTCATTTTCATCCTTGACCATGGTGATAGTGTAAGCCCCATATAAAAGTGGTTGGAGCTTCCTAAGGGGGGTTGTGTGTTGATCTTTCTGCAAGTGCAACATGCCTTATCACTAAAAAAATCATGTTATAACTTTTTTGTTAGTTATATATATATATATATAGATATATATATATATATATATATATATATATATATATATATATATATATATATATGTATATATATGTATATATATATATATATATATATATATATATATATCTATATATATGTATATATATATATATATATATCTATATATATGTATATATATATATATATATATATATATATATATGTATGTATATATGTATATATATATATATATATATATGTATATATATATATATATGTATATACATATGTATATATATGTATATACATATATATATGTATATACATATGTATATATATGTATATACATATATATATGTATATATATATACATATATATATATATATATACATATATATACACATATATATGTACATATATATACACATACACACACACACACACACACACACACACATACACACACACATATATATATATATATATTTGGGTTGTAATGAAATAATAGTTGCTATACGAGAATTTCTTATTTATAAACATATACATATATATATATGTATATATATGTATGTATATATATAGATATATATATATATATACATACATACATACATACATACATACATACATACATACATACATACATACATACATACATACATATATATATATATATATATATATATATGGGTTGTAATGAAATGGTTGTTATCTGGGGCTACGCTGCAAACGTGACCTAGCTCCGCCACCTTCGCTCTTTGCTCTCTGGGTTCAGCTCCAATGGAGACCGACGGGGGTGTCGAACCTGCCCCTCCCCTGCCCGAACTGATTGCATTCAAGAAGCTCATCGCTGGTTCTCACAAAAGACCAATATCCGAGGCACAACAGAAGTTCGTTAAAAATCTGGATTGCATCCCAATCGTAGAACTGCCAATAGCAGAGACTTGCAGATCTGCAGTCAATCTAGCAGACAGAGGGCTCATCGGACAATTTACCGGGCTCTAGCCCTCTCCCAAATCCATTGAAGCATGGGTGCAGAGAAACTGGACGCCGCTCATATCTAAAGGAATCAAGAGCCATTTTGTTGGAAAAGGATTCTATGTGTTCGTGTTTGAAAGCTCGGACGACAAAAACCTCATTTTCAGAAACGGTCCTTACTTCATGGGGCCTCAGGGTTTATGCTTGAACAAATGGACCCCTGACTTTGACCTAGCCCAGGACGTTCCGTCTGCTGTTCCAGTCTGGGTCCGTCTACCTGATCTCCCATTACATTGCTAGAATCAAAAATCTCTACAGGCTATCGACAACTCGCTTGGAAGGTATATCAATCAAGCTGTACAAAAAGATCAATACTCTTGCACACGGATTTGTGTGGAGGTTGATCTGGAGGAAGGGTTACCAGAGGCATTCAAACTTACAGCAGCTGAATGGACGCATATCCAGGAGCTAGATTATGAGCAGTTACCCTTAAAATTCCGGCACTGTCACGGCTATGGCCACTTCACAAGACACTACAAAAAAAAGGAAGGAGAGGAGAGCGAGAATGCAAAAGCAAAACAATGGACCACACTGTAGAAAGCAGGGACAACAAAACCCAAAACTAAAAGAATTCCAAAGGGAAATAACCCCGAACCAAAGGGGCAAGAACAAAAATATTAGACCTCCATCCCCACCTTGAAATCAGGAGATAAAAATGCAGAGTCCAGCAAGGCCATAGAAACTCCGGAAACAAACAGGAACAGCATCCCCACCTCGAAATCAGGAGATCAAAATGAACAGTCCAGCAAGGCCATAGAAACTCCAGAAGCAAACAGGAACAGCAGCAATCAATCAAGATCCTCCCCTAATGGGAAAGGAGGAGAGGAGCAAGGGAAAACCCCAAAAGTAGCTCCCTCTCCCTCATACACCGATGCAGCAAGAAAGAAAGTGTATGATTCACCAAGCTCCTCGGAGGACGAGATCATAGAAAGGCCTGCCAAAAGAGCAGGAAGAAAGTCTCGCAAAGAAGTGAGGGAGGAAGAAGCGAAAATACAAAAGACTCAAGGAAGTCAACCCGCTATAGAAATGTCAATTGGAAAAAACACAAGGACAAGGCCGCCAAAAGGAGGAGGCCCAACTTCCCCGAACAGTAAGTAATGATAATCGTCTCTTGGAATTGCAGAGGGATCGGGAACCCTATGAAAATGGAAGCGGTCAAAGATCTTATGAAAGCGGAACCTGCAGACATCCTAATGCTCCAAGAGACAAAAATTGAAGGGGAAGCCCTACTAGAGATCAACAAAAAGAAATGGCAGAAGAACACAGGAAAATCAATAAGCGTAAGAGGCTCCTCAGGTGGAATAACAACCTTGTGGAAGGAAGCTCACTTCAGGCTCGTTAATTCACACAACACACAACACTGGTGTTTCACAAAGCTGAAGCATATATCAAGTAAGTTAACCATTGCACTATTCAATTTATATGTACCGGTATTGTATTCTGAAAAGAAAGACTGTTGGAAAACATTAAATGAGTTTTTGCATCTAAATTCTACAAACAATATAATCATAGCCAGAGATCTAAATTTAGTAATGAATGAAAAAGAAAAGAGAGGGGGCAGGAATAGCAAGGATCAGATGATCCAGGTAGTAGAAGACATGATACAACAGTGGGATCTTTTGGACTTTAAACCAAGAAAAGGGCTTTATACCTAGACAAATAACAGGACAGGGGAAGACCATATATCCGCCAGACTGGACAGGTTCTTGGTCCAAAGAAAAATGTTGATGGAACGGAAGCTTATCTCATCAGCCATCCTTCCAAAGCTCACCTCGGATCATAAGCCCATCCGGCTATTGCTTGAGGAGGAAGAGAATTTGGGACCAATCCCATTCAGATTTAGCCCTCTGTGGAATGGAAAGAGCGGCTTTGAAGAGACGGTCTGAATGGCATGGAACACCTCAGTCAATGGCTCTCCCAATTATGTATGGGAACAAAAATTAAAATTAACAAAAAAGGCACTCAAGGATTGTAGTAAAATTCCAACAAATACACCCAAAGACCAAAGAATTGAGGCAGTGCAACATTTGGAAATACTACAAAGTGAAATGGACACAATTGATATAAACCAAACAAAATTAGAAAAGGAGCAAGTAGCCCAATGCAAAACATTCCTCTCCTTCAGAAATGAAGAAGAGTATTTGAGACTAAAGTCTCGGAGTCTCTGGCTGGAAGTTGGAGATAGGAACACATCATATTTTCATCGAAAATGTAGAGCTAGACTCTCCAGGAATCACATCTCAGAGATCACTTCCTCTGATGGGAGGCTCTGCAAAGGAATAGAACAGATAAAATCTACTGCAGCATTACATTTCCATCATCTATACAGCAAAGAGAAAGAGGACTGTGAAGAAGATAAAAAATAATTCCTGAAGAACATTCCGACATTGGTCACCACAGAGGAAAATACAGCACTATTGAAGAAAACAAAGGAAGAAGAAATCAGCAATATAATTTTGTCCATGAATCCAGACAGAGCCCCTGGGCCAGATGGGTTCACTATTCACTTCTACAGGATATGCTGGGATATAATAAAAACAGAACTAATTAGAATGATAAAAGGATTCTTGAAGAAAGCAAAAATGGGGGGTAGCACCAACTCAACGTTCCTCACTTTAATCCCAAAAGAGACCAACCCCTCCTTTTTTGATAGGTTCAAACCAATCTCTTTGTGTAATGCCTCATATAAAATTATTGCAAAACTTCTTGCAAATAGAATAAATCCACTGCTGGGAAAACTCATATCAGATTCGCAAATGGGCTTCGTCAATGGGAGACATATCCTGGACAATGTAATCCAAGTCCAGGAAGCCATGCATTCCAGCAATCTCATAAAGGAGAAAGGTATGCTGATCAAGTTAGACATGGCTAATGCCTTCGACAGAGTCAAGCTATCCTATCTATATCAAGTTATAATCTCCTTTGGATTTGATAAAGAGTTTGTAAATCTGATCCAAGCATGCACCAGTAGTCCATGGATAGCACCTTTGGTAAATGGGAGACCAACTGGTTTCTTCCAAGCCATAAGGGGGTTGAGACAAGGATGTCCCCTTTCTCCTTTCCTTTACATCTTAATGGCAGACACATTGAGAAGAAAGCTGGAGCTTGATATGATAACAGGAACAGCCCCAGGTTTAAAAATAACAAAGGACCTTAAAGCAATAAACCATGCACTGTTTGTGGATGACTCCCTCATGTTGGGTGAAGCTTCATCTAGAATAGGCTCTGCATTCAAAAATACTCTTCAAGCATATTGCAAAGCATCTGGAACTCTAATCAGTGAAAGGAAAAGTGTAGTTTATAGCTGGAATACAGAGGAGGAAGAAACTCAAAACATAGCAAACAACTTGGGGTTTAATGGATATGCAAAATGGGAAAAAATCAACTATCTTGGATTGCCACTAACACTGGGCACAAATAGAGTTAATATGTGGGAAGGAGTAATTACAAAAATCATAGGCAAAATCGTTGCATGGGGTGGCCAATGGCTAACTCATGGAGGTAAATTAACCCTTATAAAATCAGTGTTGTCATCTATGCCAATTTATCAAGCGTCATACCTGATGGCTCCCAAGTTGATTTCATGATAGATTAATAAAATCATTAGGGGTTTTCTGTGGCAAGGAGGCAAAGGAAACCAGAGAAAATTTCATCTGGTGAAATGGGAGATAGCAAAGCAAACTTTGAAGGAAGGAGGCCTTCAAATTCGAGATCCAGACTCTGCCAAAGTATCTCTAGGATGAAAAATACTCTGGAAACTCCACAGCGACCCCAATCATCCCATTAGCACAGCTCTAAGGCATAAATACCTACCAAATGCAAATCTAAGGAACTTGCAGATCGCAAACAGCAAAAAGAGCTCATTGTTATGGCAGTTATGTATTAAAGGGCAACGTTTTTTCACCCATAATTTATATCGTATCCCAGGGAATGGGAAATGCGTCAAGCTACTGACTGATATTATAATGGGACATTCGCCATTATCTACACAAGCAGCCTGCATGAGATATGTGCGTATTTAGAAAACAGAGGGGACAAGACGCTCTACGATATCTCAAAGTGGAACGAGTCTGGGCTCTTGATTGATTGGGAATTCAGAGATATCCCAGCTCACCTAATGCAGCAATTAGAAATGATCAAATAGGAACTTCGTGAGGCTGCCCCAGTGCATAAATCAGAAAAGGTAAATGGGGATGGGGACCTACAGAAGCATACACCTCAGCCAAAGGATATGAATTGATGCAAACACACAGAGACTGAATTCATCCAGAAAAATTTTGGAAATAGGTATGGGATCCAATGGCATTGCCCAAGGTAAACTTCTTCTTCTGGACATTAATGCATAGAAAGATCCTGACCGGTGAAAACCTTGTGAAAAGAAACATTGCTGGTCCGCATAGGTGCACACTTTGAAAAGAAGCCATGGAAACCATGGATCATTTATTTGTTGAATGTCCATATGCAAACAGAGTTTGGACCCACACTCTTCAAGGATTAAAGGCTATAATCCCCACTAAAACTTCAGTTGTGGACTTATTCCTCTCATGGAAAGAGCGATACCCGTTGCTCTCCCTAAACTCATCATGAGCCAGAATCAAGATCACTCTCCCCAAGCTAGTGTGTTGGAAGCTATGGCTAGCTAGAAATGAGCAGATATTTAACAAAGTAACTTGGACCCCCAACATGGTAGCAGCAAAAGAAAAAGGACTCCTTCTAGAAATTTTGAATTCTCAGAAAATCAAAGAGGACAATTCGATGCAGCAAGAGGAAAAGAATTGGCTTGGCATTCAAGCATTCATCCAATGGATACACAGCACAAAAAAACCCCTTAGAAATCCTAAGTGGAGGCTAAGAGAAAAGGATGAAGCTTTTCAAAATTGGTGGAGGAATCAAGGAATAACAACAGCTTTTTTTTATGGTGCCTCTAAAGGCAACCCTGGGACAGCAAGAGCTGGAGGACTCATATACTCTTCTGATGGAGGCATCGTAGAAACCTTCAGTTGGGGTCTAGGACAGCGAACTAACAATCAAGCAGAAATCCTTAGCTTGTTAAAAGTTTTCCAAATAGCCAAAGAAAGAGGACATCGGGAGCTGCAAGTATTCAGAGACTTAGAAATCCTGATCAAAATAATACATACGCAAGGGCAGTTCAATGAAGCTGGTTTAAATAAGAATCTGCAAAGGCTGAGATACCTTCTCCAAGACTTCACTTCCTTCAAATGCTATCACATTCTCAGAGAATCAAACAAAGAGGCAGACTTCTATGCCAACAAAGGCTACCTCTTGGCCCAAGGAGAACTAAGCATAAATGGCGGAGATCCAGAAACAATCTGTATACCATGAAATTCGAAAATTGTTGGAAACAGAAAATGTAAAAGAATTGCACTGAAAGATGTAAGGCTACGGCCATTCGAAGTTCTCTACTAATAAAATCCATACCCATTTTGAGTTATATATATATATATATATATATATATATATATATATATATATATATATATATATATATATATATATATATATATATATATATGTGTGTGTCACTATTAAGTTATGATCTATTGGTTGAGATGTGTATTTCCATATGTCATAGTCTAAATCTTCTACATTTTGGCTCATTTTTAGCATGTTTTTCAGTTAGTTTTGCTCGAAAACCGATAGGGATTTAATGGAATCATAAGTTTGAATAAATTTGCATATTACAAGTGTTGCAGGGATTTTTTAGGGCATCAAATCCATTGATGTATTCAAAAATGCATTTTAAAAAACCAAAAACCACAATTTTGTCAACAAAAAAAAATATTGCATGATTTTGACCCAAAAAAAAATTGCTAAAAAGTTGGATTTTGTCATTTCCATATAAATACTTTTATGAATATTTTTTAGTTAAATTTATTAGTCATTATAAGTTATGATATATTAGTTGAGATGGATGTTTCTAAATTAATACCCTACATTCAAATTTTGATGGAAATAAAATCCTAGATTATAACTTGACTAAGTTTGGCAAGTTTCAAAGACAATATTATTTTTAGAAAAATAAACATATATTTGATTTTTGCAAAGAATATTTAGTATGATTCCTTTTATTTGTTTGATAATTTTATTGGTATTAGGGATGATAATCAACATCATATTTATTTAATTTTTTATCACATAAATGAGTAGTTTATATAAAAAAGTGTGCTTGGTCACGACAAGTACCCAGGAAGTGTGTTACATGTATGCTTCTAGTGACTTGTCCTTAAGGGAGAGGATTACGTATAGATAAAAAGGACTACTAAAGAAGACTAGAGAGATTGCATGATGGAAAGATTACATCTTGCAGAAGTAACCTAGAAAAAGAGGAAATTTACATTGAGAAAACATTAGATTGTAGGGTGAATGTCTTCATCTGGAGCCAATTAATGTTAGGAAAGAGAATTCCTACATACATATTGCTAACACTTGATTCAGAGGTCTAGTGGATTTTGAATGTGAGTTTTTCTTGCAAACCTTCAATTTGCTGACAAAAAGAGTCTAACTCGTCTTCCTAGCAGGCCAGTATGCTTCTTAATTCTTGGATTTCCTCCAATAGTTGAGTGATGGTTCTCCATTGGTCCTGAAGTCTGAAGCTAGTCTAGAGAATGTCCAATTGTAAAGTATATATCATATGAGTGTTTTTTTGGCAAGGATTTTGTGCAAAAGTGGAAGCTTTTCTTTTGTTGGATTTTATTTCGAGACGGCTAGGGATGAACAAAGAACAAGTCTTTGTAATATTTGGGTCCCCCTGAGCATGACTTAACAAAATATGGTGCCCTAGAGGGTGGTAGTTCTAAGGTGGAAAATTATTCCATGGAAAGCCAATATTAGCTTCAAAGGACACACACTCAAGAATACATAACTTTGATAGAAGAAAAAAGGATCAATGTTTGAATTTTCTTGTAGTAGGGCAAACTTCCTAATTCTCTAGACAAACTATTGATTACTATGGTGCAAAAATGACAAGAGAATAACAAGAAGAATGAACAAGTCTAGATACCCTTAAACAAAGGGCCTTGGGCCCACCATTGAACAACTTCCATGCTCAATAATGGATGAGCAAGAAAAGTGTGCAGACCAAGTTAGCAGAACACCCTTAAAGCATAAATTTGTTGGGTATAATAGTGGTACAACCAGAAAATACACAAAATTGAATTCATAGAGACCTTCATAGAATTAATATAGGGTCTTACCAAATTATGAAACCCCCAACTTGCATAGATCTAAGATTGAAATCCATAAGCTTGGTAGTGCTATAAATCAATTGAAGTATATCTTGAATGGGGCTGCTCACATGCATTGATTTTAATATTACCACAATGGAATTTAATTTCCATTTTATTGTTAGCAATAACTAGTGGAGAACGAGGGAAAGCAATGAGATCATATTTATGCCATTATGAAGTACCTTGTTCATGTGAGGAGGACATTGCAAGGGTGCTTACTATTGAGTCCCAATTTTACTCAATTTTGACAGCCTTATAAGACCTTGCTTCCCCCTTTTTTGAACTCTCTTTGACCCTAATTATACCTATTTCGATTATATTACCTAAGTTTTGACCAAGAGGGTGTTATGTGCTTAAGGTATGCAAATTATATTAAAAAGTGTCATTTTTACCTTGTTCTTAAGTATTTCTTAATTTTATTGTTTCCTAAACAAATTATTAAGTTAACTGATCGAAGTCTTATGTAGCTTAGTCATGATTTGAAGCAGCTTCATGATTTCCTGTAGACAGCTCGTGGTCACCAATTTCCTGCAGACACTCTGTGATTTCCTGTAGATGTGGATTTCCTGTAATCGCCCAGATTTCTTGCAGCAGAATCTATGGTTAGCTATGTTCCACTTAGTCTCAAAACGAACAGGAACATGGGTTTTGTGGGGAAATACACCTACATGGACGATGTCCTATTGGTTGTTTCAGATTCATCATTGAGACCACCTAGATCTTCAATATTCTTCTCGTTGGTCGCATTAGGGAAAGCTCTAGCAATGTAACGAAATTAGTCTGATCCATGCTTTCAGTCATCGATCAGACTCAACAGAGATGTTTTTACATTTTGTTCCAGTATTGATAGTAAATAGTTCAGCATAGTATTTTTCCTAATTCAGGCAAAGAATATGCCTTCGAACTTGTATAAATTTCACCATGTTTCATTTGTAAGGGGGTTGGTTGGTTGATCGAACATATCAAACTGTACATGACTGTAATATTTTCCATATTAATATAAAGTTACATGTTTTGTCCATTTTTCTAATTAAACCCTTTTAATATTGAAGGGGTTGTGAGTAAGGGAGGGCCCCCTTTTCTCACAACTCCATTAGTTACAGTAGTGTGTTCTTTTAATTATTTTTTTATGATGTGATAATTTATTGGCACAGCTAGTGTTCTCTTTTCTGAGTTTTAGCAGCATATGTCAAATGATTGAATGATTAATTTTATATGATAATGTGTTTAAATTCATTTAATCATATTTTAATTTATAAATGTTAAATTGATTTTCTTATGGTTGTGAGCTTGATCTTTTATCTTTTCTTATCAACATCAGCAATATCAAGAGTTGTAGAGGTATTTTGAATCCACTCCATAGCCTTTGTTGCCAAGTGTTGATGCAGAAAAGAGGTAGTAGTATTGTGTATCTGTGACTGATTTAATTAGAAATCACTTGAGGTATTAAACCCGCATATTCTTTGCACAACATCTCACAAGCTTACCTACCCTTGGTTGATAATTTATGTTGGAAAATTATAAGCCTATAATTTACCTCAACATTTTGGTGTCATTGCCGGGGAGGTGCTAAGGGATGATATTGAAAGTGTTTTAGTATGATTTTTGTTGTTTGAGATTTTGCAGGACTGGGGGAGTCGAAGTGTTAAGACGTAGGGTAAGGCCTACGCACCTGCAGAAATCTAATTCGCGAAAGCCATGTCCTGATTGTTGGTAAGTATAAGTTTTTTAATTTTTTTGCATATTAGATGATTAGGGTCCAATATTTTCAAATGTTTTTGGTGGTGGTGTGAGCACGCACCACTTCATTCACTAATAAACTGGCAAGAACAAGGAAGTCTGCAAGAAACAAGGCAGCAAAGGAATAAGAATCTGAACAGGAGGTCTGTAGTCCTTAAAAGAGCTTGGTTGTTGACCCCAAGAATATCAATACTTCTACAGTAGAATATTATGTTGGTAATTCCTCTGTTGATGCCCATTTAAAACCTCCTCTTGTAAGGAAGTCAACATCTCTGCTTAGTGGTCAACCTGAAGAGGAGTTCCTCATCAATCCCATTCAAGAACCAGAGTTCTGGACCATTGACTCTAAAGAATCTATACTTTACAAAGGTACTACTCTCTCTTGGTCTGATATGGCCCATCTAGAGGGTACTGGTAACATAGATGGGGACTATAATGAGAAGGAATAGGAACTTGTCACATTTTAATTTCGTATCACGAAGATTGGTGGAGCTACTCAGCTGAAAAATATTCCTCCTTCGGCCTTTCCTAATTTTCGTGGTGTCTCTAATGAAGATCTTGATGCCTTCTTATTCAAATTTGATGTGTTATAAAAAATCTATGACTATTCTTCCAATGCTTAGAAACTAAAATTGTTTCCTGCTACATTGAAGGATGCAGCTCTCAGGTGGTTTATGGGTCTAGGTTCAAACTCCATTTTCACTTGGGATGAAATGAAGAAGGTATTCCTGAAGAAGTATCAAGATTATTGTAAGACTAGAGACCTCAGAGAAGAAATTTTTGGCTTGAATCAGAAGGAAGGGGAGAGACTTGAGGACTTGGTGGAGATATTTCAATGCAATCTGCAGAGAACCAAGATGAATCAACTGAGCAAAGAAACCAAGAGGACAATTTTTCTCACGGAAATCAGACCGAAATTTCTGGATATTTTAAACTTAATGGGAGTAGGTGATGTATCAAAGTTGAGTTATGATGATGTGTGTGAGTTGTGTTGAAGATATTCAAGGGGAAATTATAAAGTTGGACAAGGATCAATAGACACTTCTTCCCGGCTTGTCAAATCAGTTGCCAAAGCTAGAGTAACCAGAGCTGAAATGGGTACTTTATTTGAAAAGTTTAAGACTGATATTCTTTGCACTTTGTCTTCATAATTGGATGTTTACAAGCTAAGAAGAAATAGGATGAATTGGAGAAAACCTTGGCCATGTTCTGCTCCAAATGCAGGAAGAAGCATGCTCTAATGGAATTCCCTACAGACAGCATAGAGGTATGCCAAATTTGTAAAGTTGAGAATTTTACTGATCAATGTCCTTCTCTTCCTGAGATTAAAGAAACATATATAGCATATCAGGGAGCTGACAATGCACTCTATGAAATGGAACCTCAAAGACCATGGGAACCACGTCCTACAGGTATGTCACAATCACATTTTCAAATTCCTTATGTTCATAATTAGATGTGGAATATTCCAATGCCCTGGCAACCCTCGCCTCCACAACAACCTTGGCAGGGGAAATTTTCTTACCCTGCTACACAGAATTTTCCATCTTATAATTTTTATCCACCACAACCCATACCACAAAAAATGGTATAGCCACAACAACATCAACTTCAGTTGCCTGCCCCACCAAATCAGCCTCGTCCCACACAACTTCCTTCCCAGCCAGTATCTAACCCCAATAATAAAACCATCCAGTCTACTCACAATATTGGAGTGGTCACTTATCCCAATTTTCCAACTTATTGTATTACACCATAACCTCTGTAGGAAATTTTTGTTCCTTTGTTGCAGGAATTTCTTCTGTCACTGCAGGAAATTAAACTCAGATCGAGAAAAGTGGTGACTCGAAATAATTGAAGATATTTTAGAGGAAGACACTGGAAATACCTGAAGTTGAAAACACACTTGAACCAGCAGAAAAAACCACTTCAATATCACAAGAACCTTCCTCGTCCCATACGGTCTACCCTCCTTTTCCAGAGAGGCTAGAGATGAAAATAAAACAACCTGAGTTTGATCTTGTGTCTGAACTAACAAATGTGTGCATTAAGATCTTGTTACAGCCATAAATTAAAGATATCCAAATTTATTCCAAAACAGTGAGGGGACTATGTACCAAGAAACAAGGAAGATAGAAAAAAGAACCCTCCACAATTCAAGTAAATGGGAAACTTGCAAGCCTTATGTCCACTGGATTTGTTACTGAGAATATGCAGACCCTGTGTTAGCCCCAACAATTAGTTCTACAGCTTGCAATACAGAGTTCAGTTGTTAGTTCTCAGTTTCAATTTATGGATTGGACTCCATTTCCCAATGGATAAGGCACTAATCTATGAGTTCCCAGAGGTTTGTCATTCTGGACACCTCCTTCGGAGCTATCTTCCCCAATTGGAGCCAATGTTAGCTCCTGAAATGTCGTCGACGATCAAATGCATTTTATGCAATCTTTTAAATGTGTCATCTTCATACTATCCCTACTCCACATCATCTTAGCTTTTGTTCGAGAAGTTTTGCAAAAGGTGTCGTCGGTATTTACCCTCTTTTGTTTTGGTAAGCCTATCATTTTCATGTTTCACTCGGATAAGAAAGGGGCAAACAAATTTTGTGTAAAAATATTGGTGTGTGGTTTTAAAAAATTTCATTGGTTTTTAATGGCCAAATTTGGCTCTCGGCCAAAATTGTAAAAAATATAAAACAAGGGTTATTTTTATTAGAATTTGTAATAAAATAATTGGCCCAAGGGCCAATCTTTAAGCCCCACGTTCCTGCACACAACACAACCAATGATTAGCTCCAACAGCAAGCATATGACCAAGGAGGAGCGCCCAATCATTACAAGCCAAAGTTCAATACACGCCCAAGCGCCAAGCCAAAAGGGGTGCACTACGCGTCAAATAGAATAATGTGGAAAATTTTATATAAACCTCAATGTTTCACCTCCCATAGTGCACGTAGGATAAACCCACTTTCAAACTTTTTTATAGAAAAATTTGCCAATTTGATATGTGTGATCAGCTGACTTCTGAGGCGGTTCCTAAGAAAATTGTGGCGAATTTTTGGAAACTGGAAGAGGTTTTTCCTGAGAACGGGCTAAAAAACAATAACCTCTTTTAATTTTGGCATAGATGCTACATATTGGGAGAATCAAGAGCATCTTTGAGCCCTATTTTTTGGATCTCAGAATTTTCCTATTTGACACATATTTGTGGAATGCAGATCTCGGGTAAATGGAAACAAATATAAAGAAAATTAAAGAGGTTTTTCCTCAACACTGGATAAAAAACAATAACCTCTTTTAGTTTTCACATAGTTACTACAGATTGGGATAATTGAGAGAATCTTTGAGCCCTATTTTTTGAATCTCAGAATTTTCCTGTTAGACACATATTTTTTTAATGCAGATCTCGGGTAAATGGAAACATATATCAAGGAATTGAGAGAGGTTTCTTCTCATAAAAAAAAATTGTTCCTAAAAAACCTCTTCCATATTGTAGACAGCTATGATGACTTGGATTTTTCTAATTCATAATTGCAATGCTATTTCTGAAGTAGGTTGGTCTATTTTTTTGGGGTACAATTCAAGATTTTGATGTAACAAACTGCTCTTTTCGGGGGATTGGATAATTTAGACCTATGAATCTTAAGTAAGGGTTCTATTCCTATATATATCTTGTAAATTCAATGTAATAGAGGTTGGAAAACGGAGTAGAGAAAATATTGTAGCTTGCACTTTGTATTTTCTGAGTAATCAAAGGAACTTTTGTAGCAATATTGTAGGAATTCATGTGCAATGGTTTTTTGGTAATGTGTTTCCTGCATTATGGTTGTATATGCTTATTGTATATGTTATCCTTTCACTTCTACATTCATCTATGTGTCTCCTTTAGTTTAAAAATGAAATTCTTTCTTTAAAGCTCTATTTGGATTGGGAATATCATTTAGTGTTTTCATCTTCTCGAATGGTGAATTCGTGCTTGACATGCTCACCAAGGCCTCTTTCAATTTTCAGACCTTATACTACACCGACAAAACCCCAAACTTATCATTGATCTGTTGCTACCTTGATTCTACTCTTTGTTGTTTTGTATCCCTTTGATCCTTTCATACCTAGCTGCAACATTTTGTCTTCCTAATCCACCAAAACGCCATTCAATCAATTAAACCATTGAGCATAATAGCTAGCCTAAGACTTTGATTGATCTCCAATCATCTCAATTAATTGAGAGATCTCATAGAGAAAACCCTCTCCAGCTTGATGGGGCTAGCTACCAAGCCAAAAGTAGGTTTGAGGTTACCTCATTCAATTTCCTCCTTAGCCTGGGAGATTTTTGGGGCTAACATTTTGGCGTCGTTGTCAGGGGGCGAGGTGGCAGATCTTCCCCAGGAAAGATCATCAAAGTTCCGATTTGATTGTTGATGGTGGAAAGCAGTCAGATGCATATGAAGACTTAAATCATCCACCTGGCGACTCAACACAGTTCAGGATGATCTAAAGCCTCCACTGGCAGAAGAATCCAGAAATCAAGACATTGATGGTGCCTCCACAACTCACTCATCAGGTCACATACTAAAACAAGAAGATTGGGTATGTGGTAAACCCTCTATTTTATGAAGTTTTGAAAGAAGTTACGGATCAGTTAGTGGATATTCAAATAGATGAGGTCTTTTCAACGACTCTGCTTCATTGTCTAAGATCTACGAATATTTCTCCTGAAGGTAAAACCGGCTTCTTTGAATTATTCATTGAAAGGTTTGATAAGGAGATTAAACTTTTAAATGATCAAATCCAATCATATATCTTCCAAGATCTTAAGAATTTCTTGGAAAACCTCCCTCCTCCAAAAAAAAAACAATAGTACTGCATTTTGATGTTGAAATCGGGGATTGTTTTGACAGTGAATCTGATGACTCATGTCTGAAAATGTATAATGATATAGAAATAATATGTGCAATACCCAATCATGACCATGAATTTGCAGAATACTTTGAACATCAAGAAATAGGTCATGAATTTCATGATCCCATTGTTTTCTATATGAAGGATTTTTTCACTGCAGAGTCCCAATTAATTTCCAGCATTTGGCATGTTTTTCATGATCTCATAGTTCGTTGTTGTGAAGATCAAACTTACAATCAGTTTCTTGTGTCCTTACAAGCTCTGGCTCTGATTTATGTTAAAGGAAGTGAACGGGCCCAAGTATTGGATCATATTTTTGATTAGTTATATTGGATATTTTACATTGCTTGAAGTCAAACATTCGGTGTTAGAATAGGACTATATATCCATAAATAAGCTTACTAGGTAATCATCCTTTCAACATTCAGATTTTCAGTGTGTAGAATTTTTCAATTTTACAGTTTGCAGTACAAAGTTCAGTTGTTAGTTCTCAGTTTCAATTTCAGTTTCAGTTTACAGATTGGACTCCATTGCCCAATGGATAAGGCACTGATCTACAAGTTCCCAGAATTCTGCAGTTCTGAACACCACCTTCGGAGCTATCTTCCCCAGTTGGAGCCAATGTTAGCTCCTGAAATGTCATCGGCGATCAAATTCATTTTATGCAATCTTTTAAATGTGTCGTCTTCATACTATCCATGTTCCACATCATCTCAACTTCTATTCGAGAAGTGTCGCAAAAGGTGTCATTGGTATTTTCCCTCTTTTTTTTTGGTAAGCCTATCATTTTCATGTTTCACTCGGACAAGAAAGGGGTAAAAAAAAATTGTGTAAAAATATTGGTGTGTGGTTTAAAAAAAATTCATTGGTTTTTAATGGCCAAATTTGGCTCTTGGCCAAAATTGTAAAAAATATAAAATCGGGTTTATTTTTATTAGAAGTTGTAATAAAAAAATTGGCCCAAGGGCCAATATTTAAGCTCCACGTGCCTGCACACAACACAACCAATAATTAGCTCCAACAACAAGCATACGACAAGGGAGGAGCGCCCAATCATTACAAACCACAGTGCAATACATGCCCAAGCACCAAGCCAAAAGGGGTGCACTACGTGTCAAATAGAATGATGTCGAAAATTGTATATAAACCTCAATGTTTCACCTCCCATAGTGCATGTGGGATGAACCCACTTTCAAACTTTTTTATAAAAACATTTGCCCATTTTCTCTGTGTGACCAATTGACTTCCGAGATGGTTCCTCTGAAAATAGTGGTGAAATTTGGGAAAATAAAAGAGGTTTTTCCTTAGAACGGGCTAAAAAACAATAACCTCTTTCAGTTTTGGCAATGCTACTACATATCGGGAGAATCAAGAGCATCTTTGAGCCCTATTTTTCGGATCTCAGAATTTTCTTGTTTGACACATATTTTTGGAATGCATATCTCATGTAAATGGAAACAAATATCAAGAAAATAAAAGAGGTTTTTCCTCAGAAATGGCTAGAAAAAAATAACCCCTTTCAGTTTTTTCATAGCTACTACATATTGGGAGAAACGAGAGAATATTTGTGCCCTATTTTTTGGATCTCAGAATTTTCCTGTTTGACACATATTTTTTGAATGCAGATCTTGAGTAAATGGAAACAAATATCATGGAACTAAGAGAGGTTTTTTCTCAGAACAAATTTTTCTACAAAAACCTCTTCCATATTGTACACAACTATCATGAGTTGGAAGTTTTGAATTCATAATTGTAGTGTTATTTATGTAGTAGGTTGGTCTATTTTTTTGGGATACAGTTCTAGATTTTGATGTAACAGACTGCTCTTTTGGGGAAATTGGATAATTACGACATTTGAATCTTAAGGAAGGGTTCTATTCCTATATATATCTTGTAAATTAAATGTAATAGAGGTTTGAAATCGGAGGAGGGAAAATATTGTAGCTTGCACTTTGTATTTTCTGAGTAATCAAAGGAACATTTGCAGCAATATTGTAGGAATTCATGTGAAATGGGGTTTTGGTAATGTGTTTCCTATATTATGGTTGTATGTGCTTATTGTATATGCTATCCTTTCACTTCTACATTCATCTATGTGTTTCCTTTAGTTTAAAAACATAATTCTTTCTTTAAAGCCTTGTTTGGATTGGAAATATCATTTAGTGTTTTCATCTTTTGGAATGGTGAATTCATGCTTGACATGCTCACCAAGACCCATTTCAATTTTCAGACCTTATACTACACTGAAAAAACCCCAAACTTATCATTGATCTGCTTCTACCTTGCTCCTACTCTTTTCTGTTGTGTATCCCTTTGATCCTTTCATACCTAGCTGCAACATTTTGTATTCCTGATCCAGCAAAACCCCATTCAATCAATTAAACCATTGAAAATAATATCTAGCCTAAGACTTTGATTTATCTCCAATCATCTCAATTTATTGAGAGAGCGCTCTCTAGCTTGGTGGGGCTAGCTACCAAGCCAAAAGTAGGTTTGAGGTTACCTCATTCGATTTCCTCCTCAGCCTGGGAGATTGTTGGGGCTAATACCCTGGAATCCCTATGGTTACCACCTTTATCAATGGGTATCCCATAAAGAACACTCTAATTGATATAGGTGCATCCATCAATGTGATGACTATGGAGACTTTATCTCACATAATATCATTTGACTTACTTCCTACTCCTACCATGTTAGAATTAGCAGATAAGTCTAAGGTAAAGCTAGAGGGGGTATTAGAAGACACTGTCATCTCATTGGATTCCTGGGAGTACCATGCAGAATTTTATGTTCTTCAATCTAAAACCAAATTGGAAGGGCATCCTTTGATCTTAGGGAGGCCTTGGTTAGCCACGACAGATTCTTACATAGGGTGTAGGTCTGGAAACATGACCATCACTCATGGAGCTGAAACAAAGCATATCAATTTGTATCCCCCTACTAAACCCCTCTTAAGATCAAAAAATACTCATTGGGTTGAAGAAGAGGAGCATGATTCAAAATGTACCCAACCATTTTTAACAATAGCCCAAGCCATGAGCCTTAAGGAAAACTCAAAAGAAAATTTGATAAATTGTTGTATTTCTAATCTTGATTTTCCGCAGCATTTACAAGGGCAGTCTAGTCATAATTTAGATATCATTACTAATCTGCAAGATTTTTTATGAACATAGTAAAGCAGCTGAACTACATTCAGCCCTCTTATCTGCATTCCCTGCATACTCAATGACTAAATGGGGGGGTAAGGTGATTGAAATTTTTCCTGGAAAAACTTTAAACATCAATTCAATCTTAACTCTTGAAGAGAAACAATTAATTCAAGAATTGAAATTTTTTTTAGACACATTTTCTTGGGAATATACAGACATGAGGGGTATTCACCTGAATACATGCATTCATCGTATATATATAGAAGAAAATTCCAGGTCTATGAGACATCCACAAAGGAGGATGAACCCTACTTTAAGAGAAATTGTGGAAAATGAATTGCAGGAATTGTTAAAAGTAGGGTTCATATATCCTATCTCAAATAGCCAGTGGGTGTATCCACTTGTTAGATGGCAAGTGTGTGTATATTGCACGAAACTAAACAGTGTTACACTAAAATATCACTTTCCCTTGCCTTTTATAGACCAAGTACTAGACACTCTAGTAGGGAAGAAGTATTTTTCCTTCTTAGATGGGTTCAGCCGGTACAATCAAATTTGGATAGCTCCAGAGGACCATGAGAAGACAACATTTACATGTCCATGGGGTACCAGCCACATTTCAACGGGTGGTCCTTGGTATTTTCTTTGACCTTTTGCATGATTGCGTAGACGTCTATATGGATGATTTTACAGTTAGGGGTGATGCTTTTGAAGAAGCTTTACATAATCTTAATAAAGTTTTGAAAATATTTAGAGAAACTAATATTTCATTGAGTAATGAAAAATGTTTTATGATTATGACTGAGGGTATTGTTTTGGGTAAAGTTGATCTGGCTAAGATCAAAGTTATTGTAAAGTTGCCCCCACCAACCAATGAAAAGGGAGTCTGAAGTTTCCTTGGACATGCAAGCTACTATAGAAGGTTTGTTGAGAATTTCACAAAAGTAGACTCTCCATTGTTTAAATTATTGACTAAAGAATTTCAATTTCATTGGAATAATGAGTGTCACAGGTTTGCATTTGATAAGATCTCGTAACCAATGCTATTATTTTTTTAGTAAAAATTTAACTCCCTCGGAACTGAATTGCACGGTAACTAAAAAATAATTCCTTGTTGTGATTTATGCTATTAACAAGTTTAGACATTACATCACTGGTTATGAATGTTTTGTACACACTGATCATTTTTCCATGCGATGTCTCATGAACAAACCAGTCACTAATGGTAGGATCACTAGGTGGATTTTGTTGTTGCGGGAATTTGACATCACAGTATTGGACAAGCCGGGAAAGGAAAATCAGGTAGTTGATTTCCTATCTAGGCTCAACCATGCAGGTGAGGATGTTCCTATTAATAATAGCTTTCCTGATGAGAATTTGTTTTCTATTTCTATCAAAACACATTGGTTTGCATACATGACCAACTACCTTGCTATAGGGAAGTTTCCATCCTAATTTTCATCTAATTAGAAAAAAGAAAACTATTAGGAAAAGTTTTGATTACTTTTGGATTAAGGGAGACCTCTTTTTCACTTGACCTGATTTTATTATTCATAGGTGTGTCAGAGAGGATGAGATATATGATATCTTGAGAGCTTGTCATGATGAACCCTGTGGAGGACACTTTGCAGATAATCGGACAACCTATAAGATCCTTCACTCAGTTTAATATTGGCCAAGCCTTTTCAAAGATGCAAAGGAGTATGTTCGGAAATGTTATAGCTGCCAGAGAATAGGGCAGCTTGTTTAATCAGATGAAATGCCTTTGCAACCACAAGTTCTCATAGAACCATTCAAGAGGCAGGGTCTTGATTTTGTACGTCCCTTTAATCTGATGTCCAAAGGTAAGAAGCATATTTTGGTTTGTACTGATTATGTTACAAAGTGGGTGGAATCAAAAGAACTACCTAGAGAAATGGAGAAAGCGGTGATAGATTTTCTTTTCTTTTTTTCTGATATTTTTGTAAGATTTGGTATACCAAGGGAAATAGTTACTGATCAGGGTACTCAATTTGTGTCAAATATTGTGTGGGGAATTGTACAGAAATATCAGATTACTCATCAGAAGTCAACCCCTTACCATCCACAGGCCAATGGGCAGGTGGAATCAATAAATAAGGTGTTTGAGACAATCCTTACAAAGACAATGCAATTACATAAGAAAGATTGGTCTGATTGACTTCCTGAGGCATTGTGGGCTTAAACGATACATGGAGACACACCACTGGCTTCTCTTGATATGAATTGGTGTATGGAAAACAAGTTTTACTACCTATTGAATTTCAAATCAGAACCTTCCATATGGCGGAATATTTGGGTATAGACCTTGATGAGGCACTACAATAGAGAATATTGCAGCTCAATGAGTTGGGTGAGATTAGGCAGGATGCTTTTCAGTATACTGATCTAATCCAACAAAAATGGGCTAAATGGCATGACAGATACATTAAGAAGAAGCAGTTCAAAGAGGGAGACTGGGCATTGTTGTATGATTCAAAATTTAAGATTTTTAAAGGGAAATTCAACACACATTGGTTGGTTCCCTATGAAATTGAGAAAGTTTTTGATAATGGATGTGTTCAGGTTAAAACTATTGATGATGGGAATGTTGCCTTCTTGTTGAATGGGCGCAGACTCAAGCTATATCAAAAACCCCAATCTAAGGAGGAATTTGTGGAAGAAATTGTGAAGAAAAAGGAGTTGTAAATGGTGGGAGAGGGATTCATTCCCCTCAATGCCTCTTCTTGATTTCCTGCTGACACATTGAGCTCACTTTGTTCCTCCTTGTGCTCAGTAAACCATGAGAGGAATGTCTATTGAGTACATGTTTATTCCTTTTTCCGGACCTAATAGACTAGTTATGGAAAAGGAGCCCCCTTGGAGTCTTCTTTTTCGGTATTTCACACTCTCTAAAACTGAAATCTGGGGAGCATGGACTGCCTTGGGCTCATTAAAAACACAGGTCAGTAGATCCTTTGGGATCCTCTCAATAAATTTTGTTTTTTCAGTTAATTTTTGGATTGCTCATGTTGGACTAATGTGGGATTCCTTAAGGCCCTCCTTCCAACAATCTTAGCCCATTGACATCAGTAAATTATATGGGTGCAAGATCATAGTGTTGTGATGCCTTGAAGCTTATATGCCTTAATGACAGGCTATCTCGCCAGCAGCAATGGGAATTCATTATGGATCCTTGACTGCTGGATCCTATAGGGGGTTCGAAAAAATCTCATAAATTCACACCTGATATGATTCATCAGATGTACCTTGGTCCTCATTCTCATTAATGGTGAAGGGCCTCACATTGGTTAACAACTGACCTTAATGGTTGGTAATCTAATGAGATAATTGCACATTGGACATCAGCACCTCCATTCATGTGTAATGAACTGTACAAAAAGGGGAAGAAATGGTTTTCTTGAAGAAGGATTTCCTACAGAACGCTCAACAGTTGTGGTTCCATTTCCTACAGCAACGCCACTGATTTCCTAAAGAAAAAAATTGTAGACACAACATTAGCTTAAATTAATCTGATAAAGTATTAATCATTTTCATTATTAGTTAAAGACCATGAACTATAAAATTGTGAATATTATGTGATCTCAAGGTGGGTTATCATTTCAAGACAAAGGCAGTCATCATCCAAGTTCTGGATCGTTGGAAGGTAATATTGGTAAGGTACGGTTGGTGACGATATGCTTAAGGTGAAAGGTAATGATGCTTTTTTTAAAATTTACATTAATGTAAGTCATGGTAACCCTTGCAGAAGAATGCGGCTATGAACTGTTACATCATAAACCGAGTTCCATTTCTGACCATCATGACTTTGACACATCCTTTGGTTATATTTCCGATATCCATTCCACAGGTTGGATCATGATGACAATCATGATCATGACCTTCGTTTTTCGAAAGTTGCCACATTCCCTAATACTTCCAATTTAAACTATTGTTGTCGAGATTTTTTGTTTGCAGTCTTAGAGGCATCTCTGTGAGCTGAATTAACTTTGTTCTCTCCCATTCCTAGCCATGTTGAGAATGTGTTCCCCTATTATATTTGAACTGCAATGTCCCACACCGTTGGATGCTAACCCTCGTAGTAAGGCAAGACTGGAAAAGGGAGGGTGGTTGCCTTTGTTTCATAAATTCATTGAGCATAATTCGAAGGTAACAAAGTCCTTTGCTCTGAATCTAAATGGCGACAGAGCGCAAGTGGGGAATGTCCAATTTCAGTTGAAAAAGGAGCTAGTGGATCGAGCTTGTGGCATCCCACAGGAAGGGGAGCGTTGGTTCAATAATCAGCGGTTTGACAAAGGAATTTGTGCATCCTTCCTCCAGAAATAACATGAAAATCCTGATTGGAGTAAAGGTATCCCACAGGAATACCTACAAAGTAAATATTGGCATCTGTTGTTTTTCCTACATAAATACATAACATGTGAGGTCGTTTTGGGCTTTCATTTTTGTTTCATATTTTCCTTCTTGGCCACTTCCGAGTCAGGCCTTTTAATTTTCCTTACTATTTGAGAATGTCCCTGATGAAAATGTCCATTGTCGCTAAGGAAATGGCAGCCCACATAGAGGAGAACCTCAATCACCATGGGTTGATAAAAATTATCATGACAAAGGTTCTACGGAAGAAGAAGAAAACATGGGAAGATTTATTGTTAGAGAAATATTTCATGGCGAATGAGAAGGAATCTGGTCCTTTAGAAACCATGGAGGAAAATCCAATAGAAAAGCCAAGTAAGAAGCCACAAACTTGTGGTCCACTAACAAAGGATGACATGAAAGATTAAGAGGTGGTAGTGACTGGGGAAACCACAGGGAAAAATCCAAAATTGAAGGGCACTTCCACCCCCGCTAAAATATTTACAAGGAGCCAGGCTGCAAAGATGGCAACAAAGGAAATTGCAGAAGAGGGGATACCACCGAGCATAATTAATAAAAAGAAATAAAATATCAAAGGCTTTTCCAAAGGGAAAGTGAAGGTTGAGACAATTGAATTTATCGACAAAGAGGAATGGGAAGCAAAGTCCTTCCAGTATCCACCATTGTAGGAAAGCAGGAATAAGAAAGTAGAAGACCACCAAGGGCAGGAGGAGCCTAGTTTTCCCTAGTCCTCCTAGGGACAACATGAGGGGAGGGAACTCCCTAGAAAAAGCGGTATTGGTGGGAATTGGAAGAAATAATCATTGAACTTATTGTGTCAGAGTGGACTTTGCGAAAGGAGAATGAAACCCTGAGGGAAAATATCCTATGCATGCAAAAAGAGCATGATGAATGGAATTGGAAGGTAGCCCGGATTATGAAGAAGAAATAGGCCCATATTGATCACCTGAAGAAAAAGAATGAATCCTATATGAGTTAGCTTCAAGCAGAATCCAGCAGGGCTCAATTAGACCATTTCGCTGCAGTAGCATGGGGCAAGGACTGATTTTTCTTCAGAGGATGCAACATTTTTCTTGCATAAGGGACATGCAAGAAGCTAGGTGCGGGGGAGATGTTGAATGCTAATTTTGCTCAATTTTGATAGCCTTCTAAGACTTTGCTTACCACTTTTTTGAACTCTCTTTGACCCCTAATTATACCTATTTCGATTATATTACCTAAGTTTCTACCAAGAGGGTGTTATGTGCTTAAGGTATGAAAATTATATTAAAAGTGTCATTTTTACCTTTTTCTTAAGTATTCCTTAAGCTGATTATTTCCTAATCGAATTTTCAAGTTGACTGATCGAAGTCTTATACAGATTAGTCATGATTTGAAGTAGCTCCGTGATTTCTTGTAGACAACTCGTGGTCGCCAATTTCCTATAGACACTCCACGATTTCCTGTAGATGTGGATTTCCTGTAACCGCCCAGATTTCCTACAACATAATCGGCAGTTGGATATGTTCCACTTAGTCTCAAAACGAAAGGGAACATGGGTTTTGTGGGGAAATCCACCTACATGGACATTTTCCTATTGGTTATTTTAGATTCATCATTGAAACCACCCAGATATTCAATATTCATCTCATTGGCCACATTAGGGAAAGCTCCAATAATGTAACAAAATTAGTCTGATCCATGCTTTCAGTCATGGATCAAACTCAACAGAGCTATTTTTGAATTTTTGTTCCAATATTGATATTAAATATTTTAGCATAGTAGTTTTCCTAATTCAAGCAAATCATATGCCTTCGAACTTGTATAAATTTCACCATGTTTCATTTGTAAGGGGGTTGGTTGGTTGATCGAACATATCAGATTGTACATGACTGTAATCTTTTCCATATTAATATCAAGTTACTTGTTATGTCCATTTTACTTAGTAAACCCTTTTAATATTGAAGGGGTTGTGAGTAAGGGATGACCCCTTTGCTCACAACTCCATTAGTTACAGCAGTGTGTTCTTTTAATTATTTTTTATGTAGTGATAATTTATTGGCACAACTAGTGTTCTCTTTTCTGAGTTTTAACAACATATGTTAAATGATTGAATGATTAAGTTTATGTGATAATGTGTTTAAATTCATTTAATCAGGTTTTATTTTCTAAATGTTAAATTGATTTTCTTATGGTTGTGAGCTTGATCTTTAATATTTTCTGATCAACATCAACAATATCAAGAGTTGTAGAGGGATGTTTGAATCCACTCCATAGCCTTTGCTGCCAAGTGTTGATGCAAAAAAGAGGCACTAGTACTATGTATGTGTGACTGATTTAATTAGGAATCACTTGAGGTATTAAGCCTACATATACTTTTGACAACATTTCACAAGCTTACCTACACTTGGTTGATAATTTATGTTGGAAAATTATAAGTCTATAATTTAACTCACACTTACATGCGACTAGTGATGAGGATCTGCCACTATGGCAGGCGTTTCATATACGCTATTAATACATTTAATCCTAATACAATCATAATTTGCAAGGTTCAAGGGCATATGGAAATTATCCAAGGACATGAAATTAGTGTTTCTAGGAAGAAGAACAAAGGGGTTGTCGCGACATAATCCTCCACCCCTGTACACCATTGACTACAATTTGCCCCATTTGGAGAAGACATGTCTTGTTGGCTTGAAGATCTAAATCCTTGTTCTAGTTTTGGAGAACATGAAAGAATTATTTTTTAGATAAATCTTCTAGTAATCAAGATATTCTCTGGAGTAGGAGCTTCAGTTGTCAATCCTTTGGCCAAGTTTTGTTTCAAAGAAGTTGGATGAATATAAGTGAATCCCCTGGAATAGAAATATTGGTAGAATTCATAGCCTTATCTAGGAGTAGGTCAAGCAATAAGCCATGCATATCAGCGTGGTTATTATTCATAAGCCCCTATCCCACTAAATACCTTGTTTCAATTTTTCCATCAGTGTTATAAAGAACCTCCCCTCCTGCCGCCCTAGGATTCTTCTTTGAGGCCCCATCAAATTGGAGGATATGACACTTCTTATCTATTCTCCACTACCCTAGATCATGATCTCAAAGCCCAAGAAGTCAGCTTCAATCAACTTTTGAAATTTTTTTAAAATTACTGGGAATATTTTCCTTGCATCCACCAAAATCTCCAAACAATGTTGTTCTATGGTGTTAAGAGAAGAATCATCATTACCTAAAGACAAAATTCCATATTCAACACACATTGTGACTACTTTCATAACGGTGGATCTCGGAGGGTGTAGTATATTTTTTAATATGGAATTATTCCTAGATAAACAAATATGCCAATAGAGGAATTTTGGAAGTGAATTCCATAACCACTTGAATTGAGGTTTTCCTAAGAGCGATCTGTTGTAGTGTTTATTCCAGGAGATGAAGAATGCTTGGGGGTCATTGGGCTAGTGAGCTCTCAACAACAGAGAGAAAAGAGCTTCTACCTAGGCTCATTTAGAGTATGGACATGTCCAGAAGAGGTGAGTAATTGATTCATCATGTTGTTTACATAAAGGGCATTAAGAGGGACCTTGGATGCCCCTTTTTTATATTTTCAACACTAAAATTTTTCATGAGATAATAACCTGTAGAAGATGTTTAAATTTGGGTGGCATTATTTTTCTAAAGCTTTTTCCAGAGAATAGACTTCAAGGGCACTTGGGAAGAGAACATCAATTATCTTCCCAAGTTCCCTTGAAGTCTATTCTCTGGAAAAAGCTTTATAAAAATAATGCCAACCCAAATGTAAACATCTTCTACTTGTTATTATCTCATAAAAAATTTGAGTGTTGAAAATACCTTTAGTAGAATGGGGAAAAGAGTATAATTCAAATTTATCCTGCTCGTCATGGCTCGATAGTTTGGAAGCTCATCTCTGTAGGTTCTCCTGCCATCTACCATAATCTCTTATGGATCCCTAAAAATGGTACCAAAATTTTTTAGATCGACCCAATTATGGGTCACCCTCCTCTGAAATATTGGCCTAAATTAATCCCTCTCAAGAGTACCCTCGATGCCTAAGGGAAATCTACATTGACATACCTCTCCCTATGGGAAGATGGAGGAAACTGCATTAGTTGGAACTTTAGAACTCTCTTTGGTAGAGACTCTCAAGCAGAATTTGGTTGGATGTGGGCCTTGGAATTAGTAATTAGAAGATCAAATGGGATGGAAAACATCCACATACTTTGTCAAATAAGAATAATTCCCAAATTCTTAATGCATGGCAGAAGAAGGTAGCAAAGGTGAGAAGGATCTTGTTAGAGGGAGTTCGAGATCATATTGTATCGAGTCTCCATGGGAAGGCGACTCCATATGCTATGTGGAAGGCATTGAAAGATCTATTTTAGAACAACAGAGACCAAAGGAATTTGGCGCTAAAGGAAAAGCTCATAAAGATCAACAAGGGGGAGGGCAAGAAGATACTAACATACTTGGCGAATTTCACTCAATGTCGAGATGAGCTTGGAGGTGTTGGTGTGACCGTAGATGATGATGACTTGGTGAGCCTAGCACTTCTAGGCCTTCCCAAGAGTTGGCATAGTTACCAGGACTCTATGAATGGGAGGGAGAAGTTAACTGGGAGCATTTGTGGTCTGACTTGGTAATAGGGGAGATAAAGCGGAGCACCAGAGACGAGACCTCCAGCACCAACAAAGAATAATATTGTGCATTAGTGGGAAAATTAAAGAATTTCACAGGAAATAAATCCCAAGGCGAAGAGGGAAAGAGAGACTTGTCCAAAATCAGATGTTTTCACTCTCTTGAGCACGGCCACTATGCTTTGAATTTTCCACAGAAGAAGGCAAGCAAGAAGGAGCCTACAGTTTGGATGAAGCATTGGCTTCACAGTTCAAGCTTGATTTACTCTCATTGCATGCATGACCAACACTGTAATGGGATGCATGTGGTATCTAGACAGTGGTGCCTCATTCAATATGATGGTGAATAGAGATCTCTTCAGTGACTTGGAGGAGAAGGACCTCCAGTAGAACATAGAGTTCAAAGATGACGGGAGGTATAACGCGACCAAAATAGGTACAATTACCTTTCAGAGGGAGTCTAGCTCCCCTCTCATACTAGCAGATGTTTTGTGTGTTCCAGGCCTAAGGAATAATCTTGTCTCTGTAGCGGTATTGGAAGACCGTGGTTATGAGGTGATGTTTAGAAAATGAAAGGTGTTCCTTAAACACATAGCCACGGGACAGGCGAAGAAAATTGGTTCAAGTGTCAAGAACCTGTATGCTCTCGAGGTTGAGGATGCATGCAAGGCTTTGAGGAGAAAAGAAACGGTTAATGACTTGGTAGTTAAGAGGGAGAAATTATCTCTCAACATGCAGCCTCAGAAGCAGTATTAGAAGGTTGTGGAGCAGCCACAATTGGAGAAGCAGAGAGGAGACCGAGTGGAAGAGTATACTCAAGAAGAGACCTCCGCCAGGAGGGGGAAAATTTGAGCCAGATGGGCAGAGGGAGTACATGAAACTATACCTCCAGGTGTGAGGTGGGGAAATGTACAGCTATAATCCCAAGAAGAAATTTGGGCGGGGTCCATTGAGATGGTGTGTCTCATGGATTGAACCTGACTACGAGGAGCCCATAGTACAACAATAGTAGGAAGGATCGGTTAGATTGATGTATTCAGATGTCAAGCAAACATAAATTAGAGTGACAAATGTCAGATACTAAAGCGCAGATCAGATTTCACAGAAGTGCAGAGTGCGTGGAAGCAGATGTCAACACCAGTGCAGAGTGCATGGATGCAGATGTTAGCAGCAGTGCAGAGTGTATTGATGCAGATGTCAACACCAGTGCAAAGTGCATGGATACAGATGTTAGCAGCAGTTCAGAGTGCATGGATGCAGATGTCAACAGCAGTGCAGGGAGTCCAGTAGACATGTGCAGCAAGATCTAGTAGTCAGAAGACTCTAATGACAGATGCATTATACTGATTCAGTTGTTTAGAGGCTATTCAGTTTCAAGAGAGTTGCATGTGCAAACAACACTAGAAAAGTGTTGCATGCAAGAATGTTCCAAAGGTACTGGATCAGAACAGATTGATTCCTTTCTTGTTGAAAGGGAGTGTTGAAATTTGCAACAAGAAACAGTGAAATTGGCATCCAGAAACAAAACCCAGAAAATGGCACCCAGAAATGGCTACCATGTGAGACTTTTGATTTAATTATCCCTTAATTAAATTGAAAGTAAATTGTAATTTCATCTCATAACAACTTGGATTAGTTAACTAAGTGAGATAGACTTAGTTAACTAGAGAATTTCGAGTTGAGGGTCAAAGGTGAGGCATGTAGAGTGATTCTATTATTTTCAGGGTCCAGTTGCAATTGTAGCACTAGTGTGGTGTGAGTGTAATAAGTTAACTCAAATTAATTGAGTTAAAATCAGTTTAACTAGTTCTAACTGAGTGATGAGCTAGAGGGAGGTCAAGTGAATTAAATTAGATTTAATTCACAAGTAGTGATCTACCAAGTAACTAATGATTCACTATTAATAGTTGCATGCATGTCAATTCTGATGATGGCCCAGTTGAGACAGAGGTTAAAGGGAAGTTAACTATCAATTGTATTATTAGCGAATTGCCCAGGCTCAATTATAAAGCCAAAGTAAGGCTCATGAAGGATTTCTCAATTAAGGAAGGTCGATTATCCTATTTAATAGGGATTATTTTTATAGTGATTGTGTGAGTAAGGTTGGGCTATGCAGGGGCTAAGAGTTGGCTAAGTGTTGGTCAATTTTGCCTAATAATTTCTAGTTAGGTTTGAGCAGGATTAGGGTGAGAAGATCGGTAGAGTGCAGGATTTTCTCGGTGTGAGAAGGCATTGTATTGTTTGATGATTATTTGACTATGTACAATATATGATAGAGGGGTTTTGAGCAATTTATTTCCCCAAGAACATCTTGTGTTGTGTGATTGATAATTTCTTTCTCTCATTTGCATGTGAATGAGCGATCGTGTTTTATATTCCACAAATATAGTAGAAGGATTTAGTATCTTGTTTGAGTACATTACATGATCGGACTGAATCCATTGGTATAGAGTTTCTATATAATTTCTACATGGTATCAGAATTGTGTTAGACATTTTCTACAGTATTTGACCAAGTTCACCCAATGTTGGGATGAGCTTGGAAGTGTCGGTGTTACCGTTGCCCAGGATGATCTAGTGAGCCTAACACTTTTAGGCCTTCCTAAGAGCTTGCGGGCTACCGAGATTCAGTAAATGGGAGGGAGAATGATCCAAGTGGCTCCAGACACCCTCAGGAGACTAAGAGGGCTCGTAAATGGTCAAGATTCAAAGTGATCAGATTGCTCTCAAACCAAGTTCAAATTGAAGTACTCGTCGCCTTGATTCCAACGGTGTGAATGGATATCCAATCCAAGTCTGTATGGAGAAGTTAGAGCAAGTCAAATTTGTGGTCAAAGTTGGCCAGTGGGCTAGGTTTAAGTGTTCTAGAAATTCACCATCAACTGGTAGGGAACTTACCTACTGAAAATGGGAAAAATTGTGGCCTATTTAAAATGCCTAATGACCCTTATCTTCATTAAAACAAAAAATACCCATTATTGTTAAAAAAAAAAGAGGGTGGTTACAACGGCATATAATTAAAATCGAGGTGGCAGGTGGCCAAACCCCACCACCCCTGATCGAAACGATATGTATTAACATTGAGGAGGTTGGCTTGAGGCCAAGTGGAGCGGACCCCTACCCACCTTATTGATATGCGTATAACCCACAATCGGAGGGAGGGGAGTAGGGGACCAGCGACGGTCAAACTCGCCTTGCCCACATGGCTGACCCCTGAATGAGTGACCCAATAAAACAATGCAATGCAACCACGATAAATGACGGTCCAAAAAAATATATACCAGCATGAGATTTCGGGGGGAGGCAGGATTTGATCCCCCGACCTCCCCTTAAAAACTTGCCTTGATCACCATTGCGCTAGGTGGGCGCGCTTTGTTAAAGCCACCCACAAAATCATATAAAAACTTGAAATTTCATTTGCATAGGGAGGTGGACTAGTGAAGCATAGGAGGGTCGAACCACGACCCCATAAAGGTGTGGAATCACGCCCCAAGAATCTTGGGGAGCATCAAAATATTCCCCGAGGTTCAAAAGTTGTAGGAGTCATAATTCGACAAAATTTATGTCGATTTTACACCTTTCGGTGACAGTAACTAGACGGTGATGTTTGTTTCAACAACAGAGCTTCCCATTTTCAGCCATTTTCCATATTGGAGTGACGGTGTCAGATTCTCAATTGTGGACTGTCGATTTTATGCCTCTTGATGCCACGAATTTGATGGTACAACCAGATCTAGCATTTGAGCATCCACTTCTTCAGCCAACTTTAGGGGGTGAGGTATGTGCAGTATTGATGTCATGTGCCTCACTACAAGAAAAAATGACATTGGTGAGGGTCGAAAAATGTCACCATAAGCTCATTGGTGATGGTCAAAAGAGCCTTTGTCACCAAAAACCGAACGTTGCCAAAAGTATAGGTGATGTGGTGACATTCAAGGTTCGTCACCAATAATGATTTATAATGATGAATAGTGATCGACATGATTTTATATGAGCAATGGTGACAGAACTTAGCCTCCGTCACCAAAGAACTGAACGTCGCCAAAGGTGGCATCACCAAAAGTATAGGTGTTGTGCTGAAATTCAAGGTCCGTCATGAAAAATTATTATAATGACGGATAATGACCATCACCATTTCATTTTATCAACAACGATTTATGGTGATGCACCTTTCATGCCCATTGATGTTGATGCATATATATGGTGGCGGTCATTGACCCTCACCATTTCATATTTTGGTGAGGTTCAAACAATGTCACCATAAGTTCATTGTTGGGGATCAAAAAATGTCACCATAAGCTCATTGGTGATGGACAAAAGAGCCTTTGTCACAAAAAAAATAATCGTCACCATTCCATATGAATATTAGGGCACGATGGAATTGAACCACCAACTTCTTGCTTGTAAAGCAGGTGCTCTTCCATTGAGCTAACACCCTTTAAAGAACTAGACATTAAAAAATTAAACCTTGAAACTTTATAAATTGTAAATTATACAACTTTCGATAAATTATAAAACTTTGTAAAGTATTGGAAAATATTTTACTAAACAAGAAAAATAACATCGAAGTGCAAGTCCCTACCTAATGGTTATGGAAGTTATGAAAAGTGGGTGGAGGTGTAAATGAAGTGTTGGGAAGAACCAAACATACAAGTAGAAACATTTATTCCATTCTATAAGTCTTAGAAGAAGTTTGAGATTGTAATCTTTATGAACTAAGTTAACTACTCTGTGTAAAATATGAATATGCTCCAATGAATAATTCAAGACTACTAAATGTATATTTGTGTTATGAATATTTTTATCGTGCACCAATATGGAATAGGCAGTGTTAGCCAACTGCAAAGTAATGTACATGTCAAAGACAAAATCAACAAGAGGCATCCATTTCTATGACTTTTGGGGCACAATTTCTACACTACCTATCTTTGAATGTCCCTTATGTAAATATATTACTATCTTTAAAGCTCTATCATATTATAGGACCAGAAGAATATTTCCCTATTTAATTTAGTCTTCCATGGGGAGAGAAGATGCCCTTGTGGATGATGTACTTCACTGTTTTTCTACCTACTTTCAGTCACTTTCACCTGTAATTGGAATGATTAAGCTCTACATTATGTTGACATTCATATACACGACTATATAAATCATATACAAGGACTATGAGGCAATACATCCAAACTCCTAGTAGGCATTTATGGATCATGCCAAGAAGGATAATTCAACATTTCATCACTAATTTCTTAACTTCCACAACAGAGGGATTTACCTTGGATGGTAGTAAAAACATTCCATCTACCTACATCTTTTATGATATTTTTCTAGGTTACTGCATGAGTTAAAGCAACAAATCCTTGTGATCTCAAAGTCAATGTTGCAAATATTGTTTTGGGGAATCTATCTTTAAGGGCCCAAAAATAAACTAACCAAAAATTTTGGGGAAAATATTGGAAGTTATTGAAAATTATTGGCCGACATAAACTTGGCCTGAAAACCTAAAAAAATATTAGAAACATTGGAAACCTGAAAAGCTTGGAAATAATTGAAATTGTTGAGAGAAATCTAAGATATTTTGAGAGAAATCCAAGATATTTGTAGCATTGTTGAGAATCAATAAATTATTAGATCGAACCCTTTGAAAGGTGTCAAGAAATTATATAGTTTTTGGTGAGCTAAGAAGATTCATTATTGCTCCACAATTGTAGACATCTTAATCTAGATTGTACAACGTTAACATTTATCTTTTGTAATTCCATCAAATATAAAATGCTTTTTTCCAGTTTTCAAGCTAGAAATGCCAACTTCCCTTGTTATTTTGAGTGGCTGAACAACAAGTCAAGTTATAGGTCATCTGGTTTGTAGGCCTAACCAAATTTTATTTGACGAATATTTTATGAAGGGAAAATATTGAGAAATTATCTCTAATTCTGCAACCGGGTTTTTCTCCACCATCCCCAAACCCCTTGGGTATTCATTTCAAGAAGGATATTGATTTTAGGACTTTCATTCTTTCCCCTATTTTATAGGACATATCTCTTTTATAGGTATGTTTTTATTTTTAATTATTGAATTTTAATTTTTTAATTTACATTACTTTAAAACTCGGGTGCATACATAACCACATAAGGAATGCTACATTGAATAAGTAGGGCATTTAAGTTCATTTTTAGACATATATAAGACCAACTCCCTCCTAGTGCCTAACTGTAGCACCCTAAATCTCAGGGACTCAATGGGACTACTCGGGTGCATACATAACCACATAAGGAATGCTACATTGAATAACTAGGGAATTTAAGTTCATTTTTAGACATATATAAGACCAACTCCCTCCTGGTGCCTAACTGTAGCACCCTAAATCTCAGGGACTCAATGGGACTCCAAGGAGTACATGGGATGACATAAGGGACATCAACCATTATCACAATAATAACAAATATAAATTTGTGGGTCTAGACAGTTAGGTATCATCTTTAGCTTGCAGATCCCACAATGTTCTAATGTCCCCTTCCTACTCGCAAAATATAAGATGTCCTTCACTCAGGAGTTTGAATTGTTCACTACTTTGGTAGGTCACTGCTCTTCAAAACCAAAAAAATCAGTATAAGGGCAGTTGACTTCCATAAAGGGGAATGAACATTTCAACTATGTTCTTGTTTCTTTAGTTCCCTCATTTCCAGTGGTGTGATGTACCATTATTTTTTGCAACTACATCATGAGCTAGTGAAAAATTAGATAAACATTGCAATGTCAATTATATCCTTAAGAAATTGGTGGCTATAAATCTAGCATGAAGAGACTGTTTGTGGAATATCAGTGTTGTGGATAGTTTTGATCCCATTTTGAAAATACTTTCCCAAAATGAAAGAGATTACTATGGATTTCGTTTCAAGAAGAAATGCTTGAAGGAAATCCATAGTAATCTCTTTCATTTTGGGAAAGTATTTTCAAAATGGGATCAAAACTATCCACAACACTGATATTCCACAAACAGTCTCTTCATGCTAGATTTATAGCCACCAATTTCTTATGGATACAAACAGTCTCTTCATGCTAGATTTATAGCCACCAAAATGAAAGAGATTACTATGGATTTCATTTCAAGAAGTAATGCTTGAAGGAAATCCATTAAACCATTGGTGGAAATTACAGGTTTAGGATTTGACAAAGAAAAAAAAGTGCAATTAATGCACTTATCAAGTCATCATTGGATATTATTTTGATACAACTACCATTGCATATGTTGAAAGTCATCTTATAGAACTAATATTTTTAAAATATCTCAGTTTGGATTGGAACTGGAAGAGTATTGGGAGAAGTGGCTATTATTTCAATTATGTAGATTTCAGTCAACTCTCTCTATATTTATAAATACAGTACTGCAGTCGATGCATCCCAATCAAATGGGGATTTGATTTGGAATGAAGTGAATAAAGGAACAACACAACCCAATAAACATTTTTCTTTCATATACTATATGGGACAACATCCATCCATGAGGAGATCAACGTAATTCTTTCATTCAACATAAATATTTGGAATGAATTAATGCAGAGGCCATTTCAATCAGTATGAATTTATATTTCTAACTAAAATATTGTAGCATCGACATTGCTAAATGTTGAACACTTTTTGGACTACTTTATATTTCAGGCTATAATATAAGCCCATGAAAATTCCAGATCTAATGAAATAAGATTAAGAATGTTTTGATTGTGGTGTTATATTGCATTTAAGTACAAAAAATTGGGATTTGTTTGTGAAGATCGGAGAAGTACAACAATGCAGGTTCATCCATCAATCATCTAGCATAATAAATATGACACCATCTACCAACAATAGGTTCCTAAACCATATGAAGGTCAAGATTGTTATTCACCATCTTTCATATTGGACTAACTTCAAATATAATGATGCATATATCTACATAATTTCCATCTTCGGTGGATTCAGATATCAAGGGATTAGGAAGAAAATTTAAAACAAGTCAACAATGATTGTGGTAGACAGACTTTGAAGTAATACTCAAGCAACTTACAACCACAATTTTGACAAAATGCTATATTTATACAATTCAAATAATTAGATTCATTTAGGAAACCAAATAATAAACATGGAATGGGTGAGAATTCCCTCCCGAATGGGGATGAAATAACCCTTAATGAACGCATGATACAAATAGGCCTATGATGGGATACACTTCAAGAGTGCCAACTACTATACATGCATACTAGTCATGTTAGATTATTTCCCAAATACATTACTTACGAATGGCCAGTCTTCTTAGAAAGTTTTTATTGGTGGAAGGAAAAAGCATAAACTTATGTTATTAGTTGCTTGATTCAAGGGTTGGCTATGAAAAGGGAGGGTCTGGAAATATTCATACACATTACATGATACAAATCTTGGCACGTAGTTCATTAAAGTTTGTAATAAATATAGGAATTGTAAAAGACCAATTAGGGATAGAATTTCACAAAATATGAGAGAAGGGACTTAATACATGCTCCATATTATGTTATAAAAATATTTGATTCCCGAGGGACGAAGATATTAAAGGCTTGTTTTCAATGGTCTAATTTGAAAAAAATCTCAAAACTATACTAGAAAAATGTCCAAGTGGAAAAATCTGCAATGATTGTTTGTTCTCAAATTCGAATTTTTGATGGTACCCAAAATGTAATGTGTAATGAAAATTTTTTTGGTAGTATTAATAAGTCTATGTTGTAAAGGCTAGCAACGAAACACATCATAAATCTACATTAGCTTTAATCTTGCCAAACTTGAAGCAATAAAACAACTTTATCATCAAATATCAAATTAAATTATGATGGAACAAGCTAGGCATCAACAAAGCATCAAGGGACCATTTATCTGGATGACATCATCAATTGTGTAAAATATTTTAACATAGAAGGTATCCTTACAAGGCATGAGGTTTCTTAGATATTGAAAGAGATTTTGTGGATTTTACAAGGGGTTTCATGATTGGTAATGATGGCATTTGAAGCTCTGCAATTAGGAAAGGTTGTTGGAAAAGAACGAGGATAAGCATTTGAGCTCCACCTCCAAATTTTAAAAGAAGCAAAAGCTATGGGGATGGAAACCGTTGGGGTAGCCAAAAAAATATGATTTTCTACAGATGTTGAGAGCATAAATAGTGGTGATAGAAAATTCTACAAAATTATGACTGAGTTAGTAGTGAAGTATAGTGGTGCAATGTACCATTATTTTCTCCAACTAGATCATGAGTTAGTGTAAAAAATTAGATACACCTTGCACTGTCAATTATATCCTTAAGAAATTGGTGGTTGTAAATCTATCGCGAAGAGACTATTTGTGGAATATCAGTGTTGTGTATAGTTTTGATCCCATTTTGAAAAGGATTTCCCAACATTACTATGGATGTTGTTTCAAGAAGTAATGCTTGAAGGAAAGTGTATTAAATGAAGGACCATGGTTTTTGGGGCAATGTTGGGCTCTTCACGATACCTTGGT
The DNA here is from genome assembly GCA_034641835.2 of Pinus albicaulis. Lineage (NCBI taxonomy): Eukaryota > Viridiplantae > Streptophyta > Pinopsida > Pinales > Pinaceae > Pinus > Pinus albicaulis. The sequence continues at coordinate 942,054,173 of CM076573.1, forward strand.
TTCCCGAATTTGATGCTACCACCATGGTGATATCCAAAATGCACATTTGAATCAGGTTACACAATCTACCTCTACATTTCTGGCATCACAAAGTATTAGAAGGTATTGGGAATTCTGTGGGGAAATTTCTTAATATTTATTAAGAACAAACCCATAAAGACATTTACTTTTTCCATATTTTGTGTTGAAGTTGATCTCAGTCAAGGATTACCTGGTCACATCATATTGATCTATAATAATAAACAACGGTTTCAAACTCTTGATTATGAAAATATGACATTCTGATGTCATACATGTTTACAAACGAGACATATCCAAAGCACATGCCCACAATCTAAAAGGGAACTCAATAGAAAAAAGAGACAACCACAAAAGCCCAAAGGTTCGCAATTTTTAGAATCAAAGGAAGCAGAAGTAGAACATGCATATATCCCAGGAAATGACACAAAACACAATCCTCAGAATGACAAGATTACTCCACAGAAGGATGATATTGAGAAAAACTCCGTGCTAGTTCCAATATCTACAGTCCCACAGTTGCAAAATGAAAAAATTACCCCTGAAAAAGAGGTAAGTGGATCCAAATGCACCCATGTATCAAAAGGATCGGATTCTGACAAAGATTTCCCAGCAAATGTAAAAGAGAATCAAATGGCTTTAGTATCATCCACACCCAACACTCATGGTTGGCGAAAAGTGGAAAAAAAGAAAGGTAGAAGAGAATAGTTTTTAGCTCTTTGATGAGATTGTATGGATCTTGCAAGCCAGGATCGGGTTAATTTCTGCATATGCTTTTTAGTATCTACAGTATGTAATTTTGTCCAATATGAATAAATTTGTGATTTTTCCTTTGTGAAAAAATGCTTGAAGGAATGTCATTAAATCATTGATGAAAATTATAGGTTTAAGATTTGAGAAAGAAAAAAATGGAGCAATTAATGCACTTACCAAGTCATCATTGGATATTATTTTGAGGCAACTACCATTGCAAATGCTGAAAATAATCTTATAGAACATATATTTTTAAAATGTATCAATTTGGATTGGAAATGGAATATTCTTGGGAGCAGTGGCTATTATTTCAATTATATAAATTCCAGATAACTCTCTCTATATTTATAAATACAAGACTACAGTCAATGCATCCCAATCAAATGGGGATTTGAGTTGGAATGAAGTGAATAAAGGAACAACATAACCAATAAACATTTTACTTTTATATAGTATATGGGACATCACACATACATGAGGAGATCAACATAATTCTTTCATTCAACCTAAATGTTTGGAATGAATTAAAGTAGGTGTCATTTCAATCCGTATAAAGTTATATTTCCAACTAGAAGATTGCAACATCACCATTGCTACATGTTGAACACTTTCTCGACTACTTTATATTTCAAGCTATAATATAAGCCCATGAAAATTCCATATCTAATGAAATAGGATGAAGAATTCTTTTCTTCTGGTGTTATATTGCATTGAATTACAAACAACTGGGATTTGTTTGTGCATATGGGAGAAGTTCAACAATGCAGGTTCATCCATCAATCATATAGCATGATAACTATGACAACATCTACCATCAATAGGTTCCTAGACTATATGAAATTCAATATTGTTGTGCACCATCTTTCATATTGGACTATGTTCAAATATAATGATGCATATATCTATATAAAATTTATTTTTTAACAAATTTATTCTGTACATTATATATAACATAGTAATTTAATTCATATTTTTTTTAAATAGAAAACTTTTAACATACTGACCTAATCCACTCCTTCAGTGTCTCTCTCAATGGAAGATCCATCACCTTAGCCTAAGTACGACGACTTACATGTTGCACTTTGAAAAGGCATAGCTGGAAGGAGAACTAACCACTGAGTGAAGAGCATTAGCGAAAGGACACTCATAGTGCATATATGGTTGGAAAACAAAGGGCCAGATGGATTTCTGGAAGGCAGGAAAAGCCATAGTAGCATTGCTCATTTTCACATTTCCATTATACTATACTAATTTTATCTTTTGTATTATTTAAATAAAGATCCAATATACATCAACCATGAAACTTGGCAGTCGAAATAAATATTTTTATTTTATGGTTAGTGATCTTCTGAAATATTATTCTAACTGGCTGGGAATTCAAGAGCTCTCATGAGGTATTTCATTCCATGGATCTCATATTCAAAATCAAGATTCAATTCATAACTTATTTACAATGGAATTTATTAAACTAGAAACTATATTATGTTTTAGCTTGCTGCTTTCGGGAAAAGTGTAATAGTGACATAACTTTTAGGGGAGTCATCTTGGCAAGTGATGGAGTTATGATCCCTCTATAATAGCAATGCTAATACTAATCATTATTGAAAGACAACTACACAAATTTTGGTACCATTTTGTGCTAAGTTGACCAAATATTAAGAGTAGTCCTAATATGAATCATTATCTAAATATAGTTGCGTCAGGCCGAAGTTGTTAACACCTTTTGTATTTTGCGTTTTCCACCCATGAAGCACTAAATAGGGGTCAGTAATGGTGGTCTCAACACAAAATATGGACCTCATGGGAAAACGTCGATACGATCAGGATGTTCGCACTCAAAATGTGATTGTGTGCCAAGCAATTGCAAACATGTCAAGACTTCTCTCAGACTCGCAGTCAATCTGGACAAGATGTTGGTTTATGACATTGGAGATGTCACAAACACCAATGATGGAGAAACTATACTGAAGATGTTGGAGGTGGAGCATCTTGTTGCCAAGGTCTTGGTGGAACTCGTAGAATTGCAAGATCGAGAAGTTGGTGATGGTACAACCTCAGTTTTTATTATAGTTGCAGAGCTACTCAAGCGAGCTAATGACCTTGTTTGTAATAAGATTCACCGTAATTCTATCTTCAGTGGTTACAGACTTGCAATGAGGGACGCTTGCAAATATATTGATCATAAACTTGTTGTTAAGATTAAAAAACTTGGAAAAGATTCTCTTATTAATTGTGCAAAGACAAGCATGTCATCAAAAATCATTGGTACTGAGAATGATTTTTTTGCAAAAATGGTTGTGGATGTCATTCAAGCTGTCAAAACTACTTATAACAAGGGTGAAATAAAATATATAATCAAGAGAAAAGTTCAAAAGATATTTATCTATTAATTGGGTATGCTTTAGATAATGGTCGTGCAACTCAAGGAATGCCTACCAGAGTGGCATAGGCAAAAATTGAATGTTTGGATTTCAATTTGCAGAGGACTAAATTTCAGATGGGAGTGCAGGTTCTTGTGAGTGATAAAGGGAGCTTGATAAAATTCGAGAAAGAGAATTAGATATAACCAAGGAACGTATTGAGAAGCTCTTCAAAGATGGTGCAAATGTCATATTAATACCAAAGGAATAGATTTCATGGCTCTTCAGTACTTACGTCATGTTGTCAAGGAAACTGGTGCTACTCAGGGTCTTACATTTATTGATATGGAATGGGGTGAAACATTTGATCCATCATTACTTGGTTATGCGAATGAGGCTATAAAGGAACACATTGCTAATGATGATGCCATTTTGATCAAAGGAGCTAGGAGTTCAAGAGTTATTTCCATAATATTAAAAGGTGCTAATGATTACATGCTGGATGAGATGGAACAGACTATGCACGATGCATTATCCATTGTGAAAAGGACATTAGAGTCTAACATGGTAATTTCTGGTGGTGGTGATGTTGAAGTAGCTTTATTAGTCTACTTGGATAACTTGGCAACCACTTTTGGTTCTAGGGCACAACTTGCTATTGTAGAGTTTGTGAAATCTCTTTTGATCATACCCAAGGTTCTTGCCGTGAATACTGCAAAATATGCTACAAAGCTAGTTGTTAAACTCCATGCTTACCATCACAATGTTGAGACAAAGGCTCACAGAAAGCATTTGATCTCAAACATGGGACTTGATCTTGCAAAAAGAAAAATCTGGAAGCAGGTGTCCTCTCTTATCATTTTATTATTCGCATAACATTCATACAATCACAATAGACGGGAATGGAACTTGGTTCTGTACCTTGGCAGGATACAGAGACGCGCATCGAGTAAACATAGCTCAACAAATCAAAATTTAGCAGTTTAAATTAACATCCTACTCTCTTAATATTCTATTGATTGCAGAACGTTTATAAATTGCAATAAACGAGAATTGAACTTGGGTTTGTATCTTGGGAGGGTAAAGAGACGCACATCATAAAAAACAAGAAATAGGAAAATACAGTTCCACTAGACAGGAATCGAACTTGGGTTTATATCCTAGCAGGTTACAGAGGCGCGCATCGTGAAAAACGAGAATAGGAAAATAAAGTTGCAATAGAAAAATGATAGGAAATAGAAAAGGACCCAACCGGGTTTGAACCAGTGACCTCTTGATCTGCAGTCAAATGATACAAAATGGCCCAACTAGGTTCGATCACAATAGACAGGAAAAAATTTGGAAGCATGTGTCCTCAAACCAGCCATGAGTAAAGTGAAAATTATACAGTTTTCCACCGAGGCTACTATAACAATGATGCAAATTGATGATATGATCAATGCCAACAAAAATTTATACTCCTGTTGGGGGAATTATGGTGGAGCATGGAGCATTGGAGCATTTCGCCAATGTAGGTTAATCTAATCGAAAGGGGAGATATGCAAGATCTACAGTTCACTAAAAAGATTCAATAGTCAGATCTGAGTCAAGATGTTGTTAAATACTCAGATCTAAGTCAAGTGTTGTTGGGCTTAGCTGTTTTGATAAACATATTTGTTTCAATTTTTTGATACCCACAACCATATAAATCTTCCAAACTGTATTTACAAACGGTAATTGATGCCTTCAAAATATTTGTAATCAGAAATGATTTCATAGGAAGCATTCAATTGGATCGGACAGATTGGGCTTACCATTGATAGGCATTTAGTTTGCCAAGTCACTTGGGTGCTTCAAATCCTGTATGGAAGGCATTGGTTAGCCATAAGCAGGAAGACTTGCAAAACCCTTAGAAGAAACAACGAAGTATGAGTGGCAGAGTAGGTCCGAAACACCTGGTCATGAAATACATTTTCAAAATACCATTCTGATAAGGACATAGTCTCTTTCTTTTGGTCCTTTAGTTCCATGATGGACAACTGACCAATTGCTTCAAAACCTTTGAATAGGCTAGAGTTATTTTACTAACAACTTGTGGGATCAAATATTTATTGAGAATGTGCTTTTTTAGAGTGCATCCTCACAATGAAAACAATTTTTTTTTAAGAGAAACTAGGGCACACTTACTTGTGAGAATAAGATAGAGGTAATCCTAAAGCCTTCGGGTTTTTGTAAAAGTTCTCACTTCTTAGACGCTTTTTTCAAAACCCATCCCTCTTCTACATGAATATGTGAGCAAGAGATCTCAGCCTGCTATGAGAGTAAAAAATATCTTTATGTTTATTATTCATGCTACTATATGTGTTAGGGCTCTCATAACCTTTAACTAGGGGTTTGACCATTCTTGAATAGGGTTAGATGATTTAGGGCTTAAGTAATTAAGAAAGGTGAAATCAAGAACTTGACCTCTACACCAACACTTTTTTATTTTGTTTTTAGTTATTTTTTATTGATATTAAAATAATTTTATTTTAATTAAATGTTTTTAGCGGGAAATTTTTATTTTAATTAAATGTTTTTAGTGGGAATTTTTTATTTTAATTAAATATTTTTAGGGGGAATTTGGAATTATAATTTTAGTTGTTGAGGATGTATAATATAAATGTTTTTAAAGATTTAATCTATTTATATATTTAAAAGTATAGTTTAAATAATATAAAATTATGATTCTGTTTTCAAATTTTGATGAGGATTCTTGCAAATAATAATAATAATAATAACAAAAACAACAACAACACAACATACATACATACATACATACATACATACATACATACATACATACATACATACATACATACATACATACATACATACATACATATATATATATATATATATATATATATATATATATATATATATTTATATTTATTTATTTATTTATTTATTTATTTACAACAATTGTTTTCTTCACAAAACATTTTTGCAATTACAATTCATGATAATGTTCCTTTGTGATCCAAAAGCCCAAGAGAGTTATGTTCAAGTTATTATGAGTGAGAAGGATTTTTAATTTTGATTTGAAATATAACTTAAGTGGACCTAATAGTTAGGGGCATGTTTCCTCATAAGAGGGCACTTGACAAGATAGAGTATGTATGTTTTTGTAAAATTTAGTAGTCAAATTGTTGAACAAAGGTAGGTCCCTTGTCCCATAAACAAGGGGGTCTCATACGCCAATTTTGTGTCTCCCTCCCGTGTGACCTTAAAAATGGAGTTATTGTTATTATTATAATTAGTCATATATGTTCGTATTAAAATGGAGATAATTACTTAACCTCTAAATTCCTAAAGCATCTATAGCTTAACATGTAAATTTTATAACCCCTAACCATATAATCTCTCTTATAGCCACTATCATAAATAGGCTCTAATATAATTTTGGTAATGTCTATGTCTATAGCCATAATTGCTAACCAATATAATCATTGACACCTAGCTTTTATAACCTAATAATATCATTTCAAACCCCCATATACCCCAATATAACCATAGATTAAATAACTTTTAGACTTTTTTGTTTGTAACTAGTAGCACATATAACTTGACCCCTATAGCTCATTATCCTAAAAAATTATCAACCCTACTTATTAATCAAAATAACACATGATTTTTTCACTCTTATAACAATTCCTCACTAAACCATATCACCTATCACATGCATCCCATAATGCACGAACCTATAAATCTTAAACCCTATAGTCATTTTTTTAAAAACCAAAGTGAGTAGTATTTACTACAAGAAAAAAGGACATTGGCAAGGGTCGAAAAATGTCACCATGAGGAGATCAACATAATTCTTTCATTCAACTTAAATGTTTGGAATGAATTAAAGAAAATGTCATTTCAATCAGTATGAATTTATATTTCCAACTATAATATTGTAGCATCACCATTACTACATGTTGAACACTTTCTCGACTACTTTATATTTCAAGCTATAATATAAGCTCATGATAATGCTAGGTCTAGTGAAATAGGATGAAGAATGTTATGCATGTGGTGTTATATTGCATTGAAATACAAAAACTGGGATTTGTTTGTGAAGATGGGAGAAGTTCAACAATGCAGGTTCATCCATCAATCATCTAGCATGATAACTATGACAATATCTACTAGCAATAGGTTCCTAGACTATATCAAGGTCAAGACTGTTGTTCACCATATTTCATATTGGATTATCTTCAAATATATATATATAATTTCCATCTTCAGTGGATCCAGATATCAAGGGATTAGGAAGTAAATTTAAAACAAGTCAACAGTGATTGTGGTCGGCAGACTTTGAAGTAATACTCAAGCAACTTACAACCAAAATTTTGACAAAATGTTATATTTCTACAATTTGGATATGTAGATTCATTTAGGAAACCAAATAATAAACATGGAATGGGTGAGGATTCCCTCCCAAATGGGGATGAATTAACCCCTTAATAAACACACGATACGAAGAGGCCTATGATGGGCTACACTTCAAGAGTGATAGCAACTATAATTTCCTACTAGTCACGTTACATTCTTTCCCAAATACATTACTTACGAATGGCCAGTATTCTCAGAACTTTTTTATTGGTGCAAGGAAAAATCAGGAACTTATGTTAGTAGTTGATTGATTCAAGAGATGGCTACAAAAAGGGAGGGTCTCGCAAGATTCATACATATTACATGATACAAATCTCTATGGTATAATGTGATAAGGGTAAATGGAATTCACATGAGCTATAACTAGAGTTTGAGGATTTCATAGCCTGTATTATGTGATAAGTGTAATATACCCTATAGAAACAAAGATAAATGCAAATAACATCTAGATAATCAGTATAAAGTAATAAAAATAATCTATGCAATTGAAATGGTAACCAAAATAAAATACCTTGATTATTAGGAGCACAATTTTCACTTACCTCTTATAGGGGGGGAACCTCTCATAGAGTAAATCTTAGTTACAATAATTATCAGGGCATCTTTTATCGTGTTTCTACCTCTATATAAACTACTTCCTAACCTTCTAGAACATTTTAGAGGAGGAAAACCTTCTCATAATAGTTGTCGTCGCACTACTACCATCCTTGTCTAATAATGATGGCCTTTCTTACAAAGCCATATATTAATCTATATGTTAAGGGTTAGGGAGGCTAGGACCCTAACATGTCCTCCCCCTTAGAGAACAACCTTATCCTCGAGAGTTGAGATGTGGAAATTGGTGTAAAATGTTAGCAGGTTGGAAGGTGCCACATCGAGTGGTATTTCCTTCCATTGTATTAAAACTTCTTGAATGGTGTGATGGTAGAGACATCTCTCATAATGCCTTAGGACTACTTGTAGCTGCAACCAAATGGAGCCTTCTATATCCAATTCCAATATGATAGTTCTCACAATGCAATTGAATCCAATCACTTTCTATTTGGGGCTTGTTTCACTTGATTATAGTACATGTGGCTTGAACAACCCATCATTTATGTATTTTGGATTGGTTAATGGTAGAAAACTGGGTTTTACTTCTCCATTTGTTATATTAGTGGAATTCCCTTGAAATATTAGTTGAACGTATCTTTATAAATAAATATGCATTTCCTCATTGGTACTCATGGTTGGAGTTGGGGAGAAATCTCTAAGGATTCTGATATTTTGGAGACTTTTATATTTAGAAAAAAAAAATAGACCCCATTCTTTTAACTACACCTAGGGAGTCGGGTCAACCTAATAACCACCTCCTTTAGGTCAGGATGTAAGGCAGTGTGTTACAATATTTTAGGGGTAATGTATCCAAGCTCCAGTTTGTTTGGTCAAGGGAAGATAGGGCATAAGAAGTCCTCCTTGAGGTTACAAACCCTAACCAAATAACAAGGAACTTACCAATTAAGAAGAATTTGGTTTGTGAATCTTCTAAGGTTTGTTTGAGGATAACAAAGGTACAATTGAGGCTCATTCTAGGCACAATAAGCACACAACAAAGGAACGAAGATAGTATGGGATTATTTTGAAGGAAACAACCTTAGAATCAAGCCCTCCTAAGCTATGGATAACCATATTAGGGTAATCATATCCTACAATAGACATTTATCCATTCCAATAGTCATTCTATGACTATATATTTTACAGAGTTGATCAGGCTACCCTTTTATGATGCAGGTACCCACGGGAAAGGCAGTCAGGATCCTATTCTTTAAGCCTGATCAAAATAACAAAAAATAAGACGACAAATATTATATTACTATAGCTCACCTAGTTTTTATTAACATATCATAATTGCAGTTGGATCTAGTTTCCTAGATTGCTTATATTACAAACAATTTGTACCAGTGGAATTATTACATGGTTTCATTGAACAATCAACCCTACTTATTGTGGTTTTGTGAAGAATTATAGTGTTGATGTAATTCCATATATTATTCATTCATATATATTGTTTATGAATGTGTAACACTAATTTATTCAAGAAACCTAGACATAATAGAAACCCTAAGCAAAAATTTACCTTAGAAAACTACAGTTTGGACCAAATGTGGCTCATCAACAAGGCAAAAAGATTGCAAGTACTTAATGTTCTACTTTTTAGAGCATTATTTCATTGTAAATTTTACCAGATTTACTTTTTTTCTTAGATATGGTGAGTTACTTGATGGATTTATTAGATTGCTTAGATAATCTAGCATGTAACACCCTTCCAACTAGTTATGTTGGCAATACTCCTATAGTAAACAACCTTGCACATGAATACAGATTATATATAGAAACTATAGGCCAAACGATGAATGAGGTGTATTATAGATCTCAACTATCATGGTCAAATGTTAACCGTGGTTAAAAACCATTAGCAGCAAAGTAACAAGTAGGTATATTGACTAGGAAAACAAAATATTTTTTCTTTTATTTTTTTCCCTTATTTAATTAGAATTTTAATTGGTACTATCGAAAGTGGAAATTTCCAATATGTGAGTATCATTTCAAAATTGCAGAACTTCCAAGCGCTAGTGAGTGTGTGGGTTCCTAATAACAGGAATTTAAGTTTGAGCCCTCAGCTCTGATGGCTCAAAATTAAAAATTTGTCGAGCCATATCATTGTAAGTTCAACCTAGTCAGTAAGAGAGTAAGAAACTAAGTTTAAATGCATGTCCTTGTCTTATTCATTGGCCTATATTCGAGCTAGGATCAAGAATACACACTCATTATTCCCTGATAAATCCACCCTAAAATGTCAAGGTCATTTGATCTAATAATTTCCTATATTATAATCAAAACCGTGTGTATCATTAAGATCTATTAAACCTCCATTTAGTCCAAATTCTAATTAGATAGATATTAACTTCATGCAGAATACTCTAGTTGATTAGCAAGACTACGGTCATAAAAAAAAGTGGAATTTAAATAAAGGAATACCACATTTATCCTAGGTCCCAAAATGCTTCTAATCTGGGTGGTCTAGAACTACGACATTCAGCATTGAGATGAAAATTTTGTTACATCATTAAAATATTGAGTAATTGAAGAGAAAATCTATGAAACCATGAGAAAGCCCTAAAAAACACTTGGATAAAATGAAGGATAACTAATCCTAACCTTTTTTTTGAGACAATTTTTGCAACTTGGGAATATCTTCATGTAATATGGCCTTCATGTGTCGAATTGCATCATTAAGGTTGTGATCACTACCCCGTTTTTATACTTCGTGACATCGTCAAATTTCTGGTACCAAAAAACCCATAAAATTTAGCAATTTTCCCCGACATTTTAAAAATCGAGCCAGGGGAAATGTAGGGTTTACTAACCTGCTTTGCTCCCTCAATGTAGGACTCAACAATAAAGTTTGACAAATGCGTTGTTGTCGTAGATTTGATTCTCCCTCTATTTTTCAATATCACACTTTTCATACTTGTTGCAAATGGTGTCCACCCGCATGAGAATGTTGATGATGCTCACCTTCACAATGATAAGATATGATGTGCTCGATGCCTTGTCTTTCAGATACATGTTTTCTCTCAATTTACCTTCCCTGAGACAAAAACAAGGATTCTAACGGAATGCCTTGATTTCAAATCTCTTACAATCGATCTTAATTGAAGGATTGATTAGACAAATTTGACTAAAAGGTTGATTAAATAACTAGATGTAGATTGGTAGATTTTCACCCTTCAAAATTTGTGAGTGGCCAAACTTGGAAGTGAAATTGAGTTGGTTCAAATTTTAACTCTGCTTAAAATTAGTAGTGGTTTATAGGAATTTTGCATTGTGGGTTAAATAAGTTGTGGTAGTCCCCATAATTTTTTGCATTCATTTATGGACTCATAAATTTGGCATAGTTTATGTGACCTTAAAAAATTATGTAATGTCATGTTAGAAATGAAGATAAATTCATGTGACCTAATGTAATTTTATTTTAGTATGGTTTCCAATGTTGTTATAAATGATGAGAAATTAATGATGTGGACATTTAACATGTCATTATGTTATGATGTGCTTAGTGTTGGGTTAATTCATCTTATATATATAGTTTTTTTCTTATTAATTTTTCATTATTGTGGTTGATGTGTGTAACTATAGGCTCATTATTTTATTTTCAAGTGTGAGTGGACTAGGTTATTCTAACCTATGATGAATGAATGGATTGAATCCCTCACTTCTATTTCCTTGTGTGAGAATATTATCAAATACAACATGTTTACTGCTCCCCTTGAATGGCAATCCATTCTCCTTTGCATGGTGGTTAGGTTATTATTTTCCTCGATATTCATAAACTACACTTGAGGAACTCTAACTGAACACCTCATATGTATTCCTCAAGGTCCAACATAGATACATCAAGCAATTGGAACTGTACTCAACAAGACTTTTCCTTTATAGAGTGGGAAGTCCTTTACTCGTTGCTTTGTTTGTCCCTACAGTCTTCACTAATTATTACGCTCGATGCTAAGTGTATGCCTTTGCCTTGATCTTCACCAAGCACAATGCTTCATCTTGTCATTAAGAATATTCACCAAGTAAAGTTGCTTTGATCACTAGGTCTACATTTGGGAAAATATCTTCCCTTTCATTCCATTTTCTTGATAATGCACCTTTCTTTCATAGTTATATTCTATTTAACTAGAATGATCTTGTCATTGTGCAATGAAATGCACAATAGGATGAAAGATGTAGTTGAGATACTTCATTACATGCAATATATTCTACACTGATGCAGAGATGAAATAAGCATTGTTTATCCATTTATTGAATAGGATGATGTGTTAGTGCTTGAATTTGTCTCCTACATTTTAAAGCCCCGATTTCAACACGATTCATTTTCCATTGGTATTTTCCCCAATAATGAAAAGAAGGAATCATCAATGAATTTTGACTTTGTTAGTGTCAATGGACCCTAAATTGGTATCAAATTCTTGTGATGTTAGAATCCTTAATGAAAAAAAGAAAAATGAATGAGTTATTTCCCCCATATATGTGGTGAAATCCCTTAGGTTCAAGTAAATCAAAGACAAAGGTGTGAGCCCCAAGAAAATGTTTGAAGAAATATAGAGGAAATCAGTAAGTATAAGGCATCAAGCAAAGGTTATGTGTTTAGTGCCTTTACTCACCAAGTACACAAAGTGTGTGCTTAGTGGGTGAGGCAGCATTGGTTTTTTAGTACATAGATTATTAAATTCCCTAGCAAGGGGTAGAAAATAACTAAGCAAAGATGACAGCAAGAGGTAGAAATTCATTATCCCACTAAGAAAAGAACTCATTGCTCATGGCTATTTCTTAACAAAAAGTACGTGGCTTGTGGTCCACAAATTGAAGAGCAATGTGAGATATAATGTAGGATGGACAAGCAAGTTAGATAGTCTAATTAAAAGTTATGAGTTTCATCATTGTTGAGTGTGCATGTTTTCCAAAGGACAAGTGGTTAATTATGCCATTGATTGAAGCTCTGTTGACTAGGGTAGTAGAAAATCCCTTTCTTTTTTAGAGGGAGTGTTGACAATGGCAACAAAAAGAGGCTTCTAATTTAATTTTCCCTTGATTAAATTAGCAGGAAATTTTAATTCCACATCATATGAAAACTTGTATTAGTTAGCTAAGTCAAGGAGACTTAGTTAGCTCATCCAATTCGAGTTCACTTAAAATTAACTCATGCATGTCAATTTTGAGAGAGACCCAGTTGATATTAGAGTTAAAAGGAAATGTACTATCAGTTGTATATTCAGAAATTGTACATGTGGTGCATGGAGTCAGAGGAAGAGCCTTGATGTACTGTGCAACTATTATTAGCGAATTTACTTGTAAATTAATACCCAATTCCCTAGGAAACTGCGGAAGTAAATAGAGATCCATCAGGACAAGAAATTCGTTAAGTATTAGACCAAGCTTGCCTAGGAATTAGTGAAACATATAGAGATAGTACAGGGGTTTCTTAGGAGTGCCAAGGAGTGTTAGGGAGTGCTAGTGTTGGCTAGTTAGGATACTCGGCTCTCACCCGAGAGACTCAAGTTTGAGTCCCGACAGTGAAACCATTTGTTGGCTTGGTTAGGCTTGACCCAAGTTTGACTTAAGCTTCACGCCAACAAAACCTTTAGACACTAACTCTTTCGACAACAACATGAAAGAAGATTGCAGTCTCACTCGAGGTGGCTATGGGTGGTTGCAGAACTAGGTTTCTACAACCTTGAGAGACTGTGTGATGTGGCTTTTACTTTTCTTTTTTGTATTTTATTTATTATTCTATCATTTAAATATCACTATTTTGTTGTGTATTCTAACGAATTACTTCGTCACATTCAGTTTAACATAAACACATTACAGGACAATATAAGATGCGCTAAAATAACATTTACTTGCAACCATTACTTTTCATAAAAATATAGAAGCAAACAATACATATAGATATATAATATTGCCCAAAACTTATTTTTCTTTATTAAGAAGAATCATTCAATACATTCAACTTCTTGACCTGTGCACACAGCTACAGGTGGTTTGCACACTAAGCTACAGACTCTTCCAAGGTCTCTGCACACTCAGTTGCAGAGCCTTTCCTCAAGGCCCAAAACACAGAACAAAAGATTCAATGGCTTGTGCTCATCTATATCTCATCCCATTTTTGTCATCGACAAAGAATTACATCTCTGTATATATCATTACATAGCTACAAAACCATGGTCTGCATACCATTGGGTCGACAAAACAATCAAATAAAACCCGATACATCCCGTTACAAAATGAGGGGCTTCGACCCACCCGAAGCCCCTAGAACATCTCACGATGATATGACTTTGCGGTATCGCACACTCGACTCCTCAAAATGTCAAGTCTTTGACCAAAATTGGACGAAGTTGGGTTGTGCCCAACAACTAGAGAAACACAAGGGAACACTATGTCATAATGCATGGAATTGAATGAATAAGAGTGTGTGACATGGAGTGTCAATGAGTTCCAAGTGTGATAAGTGTATAAAATATACCAATGGGATTTAATCTGATCTTATAATGTACTAAAACAAGATATTGAATCCTTCCTACATTTTGTGGAAACAAAACATGATCGCACAATCACATGTAAGCAATATAAAGAAGTAAATCAATCACACAACACAAGATGTATCTAGGGAAAGAAACTGCTCAGAACCCCGCTATTTGTATATTGTATATGGTCAAGATCATTAAACAATACAATGTTATTCCTCACACTGAGAAACCTCTGCACTCTCTTGACTGTCTCGCTCCGATCCTGCTCGAAACTTGCTTGCAATCTAAGAAAAATCGCTCCAATATTTAACCTCTTGCTTGCCACTGCTTGCCCAACCTTCCTTACACATTATTGGGCTAATTGAGCCCTTATTAATTAAGAAAATACCAATTAATGATTGTGAAATCCTTCAAGGCCTTCCCGATGAAATCATGCATGATCTGTACAATTTTCTAATAGTACAATTGATAGACATCTTCCCTTTAATATTAGTCTCAACTGGACCTTCCTTAGAACTAACATGCAATAACTATTTATAGTGAATTATTATTTATCTGATTGATCACTACTTGTGAATTAAATCTGATTTAATTCACTGTACCTATCACTAGCTCATCTCTAAGTTAGAACTAGTTTAACTTAGTTTAACTCAATTAATTGAGTTAACTAATTACAACTCACCTATAAATGTAACTGGACCCCCTAAAAATAGAAAAATCCTCTACATGCGTCCTCTTTGACCTCTAACTCAAATTTCTTAAGTTAACTAAGTCTTCCTGACTCAATTAACTAATACAAGTTGTCATGAGATGAAATTACAATTTTTCTTCCAATTTCATTAAGGGAAAATTAAATCAGAAGCCTCATATGGTGCCATTTATGGGTGCCATTTTCTGTTTTCCATTTATGGATACCATTTTCAATGTTTCTTGTTGCCAATTTCAACACTCCCTCTCAACAAGAAAGGAATTCAATCTATCCTAATCCGGTGCCTTTGGAATGTTCTGCATGTAACGCTTCTCTAGTGTTGTTTGTTCCTGCAACTCCTGAAACTGAGTAGCCTCCAAAAAAATTTGAATCATTATGATGCATTTGTCATTCATTAGAGTCTCTGGTTGTTATCAATTACTGAACTATCTACTGAAATCTCTGTGCTACTGTTGACTCTACATTTGTGCCCTATGCATTGATGCCAACTCTAATATGTGCTCCAGTATCTGACCTCTGTCACTCTGATTTTTGTCTTCCTGACATCTAATTGCATCAATCCTAATGATCCTTCCTACTACTCTGTATATTGGGCTCCTCGTAGCTAGGTCCGATCCATGAGACAAGCCATCTCAATGGATCCTACCCAAATTTATTCTCTTGGGATTCTGTCTGCACATTGTCCCACCTCTCACCTGGAGAAATGGTTGCATGTGTTCCCTCTACCTATCTAGCTCGAAATTCCCCCCTAATGGAGGTCTCTACTTGAGTGGGCGCCTCCACTCAGTCTCCTCTCTACTTCTCCAATTTTTCCTGCTCCACAACCTTCTGAGACTGTTTCTGAGACTACATGTTGAGAGGTTAGTTGTGCTCCCTCTCAACCACCAAGTCACTAACCTTTTCTTTTCTCCTCAAATATTTGCATGCATCTTCAACCTAGAGACCATACAGTTTCTTGACTCTTACACTGATCTATTTCACCCATCCTATGCGGATGTGTTTAAGGAAGAACTTTCCTTTTCTAAACATCACATCATAACCATGATCTTCTAATACCGCTACGGAAACAAGATTCTTCCTTAGTCTTGGAAAATAAAAAACATATGTCAACTTGAGAGGGGAGCCAGAATCCCTCTGAAATGTAATGGTGCCTATGTCAGTCATGTTATAACTCCCATCATCTCCAAACTATATGTTATGTTGGAGGTCCTTCTCCTCCAAGTCATTGAAGATATCTCTATTCCTCGTCATATGGAATGAGGCACCATTGTCTAGATATTGCATGCATCCCATCAAAGTGTTGGCCATGCATGCAATGAGAGTAAAATCAAGCTCAAGATGTGAATCTAGCGCTTCACCCACTGCAACTACAAGTTCCTTCTCACTTGCCTTCTTCTGTGGACAATTCAAGGCATAATGCCCATGTTCATGACAGTGAAAACACTTAATCTTTGACAAGTCTCTCTTTCCCTCTTCACCTTGGGACTTCTTTCCCTTTTCTTTCTTTCATTTTCCAACTAATGCAAAATATTCTTCTTCTTCAGTGCCAGAGGTCCCCTCTCTGTTGATCCTCCTCATCTCTTCTATTACCAAGTCGGACCACAAACGCTCCCAGTATGGTAGCTTCTCCCTCTGATTCACAGATTCCTCGTAACTATGCCAACTCTTGGGAAGGCCTAGAAGAGCTAGGCTCACCAAATCATCCTATGCTACTATCACACCAACACTTGAAATCTCATCTCGACATTGAGTGAACTTCGTCAAGTAATTTGGTATCATCTCGCCCTCATCCATCTTGATCTTTTTGAGCTTGTCCTTCAGGGCCAACTTCCTATGGCCGTTGTTATTCTGAAACATATATGTCAAGGCCTTCCACATAGCATATGGAGTTGCATTCCCATGGAGACTCGAAACAATATGATATCAAACTCCCTCTAACAAGATACTTCTCGCCTTTGCTACCTTCTTCTTCCATGCATCAAGAAGTTGAGCATCTACTGTTGCGGGCTAGGGAATATCACTGTCTATGGATTACTTCAATCCATTTTCCTCGAGCACTGCCTCCATCCCATCCTTCCATGTTATGTAATTTGAATTTTCCTCAAGAGAATATTCTAGTCTCAATCCATTGAAATACATCTTGATATATTGTTAGATCCTGAAGAACAAATCTGCAAATTTGAATACTTGTTCAAGAACAAACTCAACTTATTATTTTTTACTGTGATTCCTAACGCTTTGATACTATGTATAAAATCTACCAATGGGATTCAATCTGATCTTATAATGTACTAAAACAAGATATTGAATCCTTCCTATAATTTGCAGAAACAAAACACGATCCCACAATCACATATAAGCAAAAGAAAAAAGTAAATCAATATCACAACACAAGATGTATATGGGGAAAGAAACTACTCAAAACCCCTCTATTTGTATGTTTCATATGGTCAAGATCATGAAAAAATACAATGATATTCCTCACATTGAGAAACCTCTTCACTCCCTTGACTATCTCACTCGAATCTCGCTTGTGATCTAAGCAAAATCAATCCAATATTAAACTCTTACTTGCCACTTCTTTCTAAGCCTTCCTTACACATCCTTGGGATTATTGAGTCCCTATTAATTTGGAAAATACCAATTAATGATTTCACAATACTTAAAGGCCTCCCCGATGACCTCATGCATGACTTGTACAATTTTCTAATAGTACAATTAATAGATCTCTTCCCTTTAACCTCAGTCTCGACGAGACCTTCCTTATAACTAACGTGCAACAACTCTTTATAGTGAATTATTAGTTAATTGACTTATCACTACTTGTGAATTAAATCAGATTTTATTTACTGGACCTATCACTAGCTCATATCTCGGTTAGAACTAGTTAAACTGATTTGAACTCAATTAATTGATTTCACTAATTACAACTCACAAATAACTGTAATTGGACCCCCTAAAAATAGAAAAATCCTCTAGATGCCTCCTATTTGACCTCTAACTCGAATTTCCTAAGCTAAATAAGTCTTCCTGACTCAATAACTGTTGTGAAACCAGCTCCAAAAATAGAATAAAAGAGATATCATCGCCTTAAAAATAAGCCACTTCGTGGGGGCAACCTCCAATACATTACATAAATGAAAAATTCTTGGATTATTCAAATTACAAAACCTCCTTTCTATATATAGGAGTCCATGGGGCCACAATGTAATCCTTTCCAACCTAACAATAATAATTTAAGGGCACAATAATAACAATATGGGGGTTACAGGGGTAAAATAATAACAATAAGGGGGTTACACTAACAACAATAAGGGACTATACTAGTAATATAGGGACCTAACATGCCCCTCTCCTTCAAAAAGTGTTGTCCTCAATGCTTGAGTAGCTTTGGGTGCTTCTGTATAAAATTCTCATCCTCCCATGTAGAATCTTCAGTGGGTAAGTTCTTCCACTTGATGAGATACTCTGAAATTGATCGATTCCGTAGCTGTCGAGTTCTTGTTTCCATGACCGCTTCAGGTTCCAATATGATTTTCCTTCCTCATCAAGTTCTGGCAATATTGTTTGAGCTGGAATATTTTCACCTATAACCTTCTTTAAGCATGAAACATGGAAAATTGGATGCACTCGTGAAGAAGCATGAAGCTCCAATTTGTATGCCATAGTACCAATCTTTTGCAACACCTTGTAAGGACCATAGTACTTTGGCGATAATTTATTATCCTTCTTAGCTTGCTTGATGGACATTTGTTTATATGGTTGTAGCCGTAAAAATACCCAATCTCCTACATCAAAACTTCTCTCGCTGCGATGTTGATCTGCCTGTTGTTTCATTCGATTTTGTGCCAAATTCAGGTTATCCTTTAAGAGTTGTAGAACTTCTTACTGATTCTCGATGTGATCTTCCACTGCTTGAACCTTTGAAGTTTCTCTTAAATATGATGTGATGGATGGTGGATGATATCCATAAAGTGCCATAAATGGGGTCATTTTTGCTGCAGTATGGAAGGAAGTGTTATACCACCATTCAGCAAGAGGTAACCACGTGACCCATTGTGTTTGTTTATCAGATACAAAACAACGAAGATATCCTTCCAAACATTTATTTACTATCTCAGTTTGACCATCAGATTGAGGATGATAAGTTGAGCTATGAGCTAATTGAGTACCCAAACAAGAAAATAACTCCGTCCAAAAATTTCCAGTAAAAATGGGATCTCTGTCGCTCACAATAACCCTTGGGCTTCCATGTAGCTTTTGAATTCTGTCCATAAATGTAGTAGCAACTGTGCTTACTTTAAATGGATGAGATAATGCACAAAAGTGTGCATACTTGGTAAGTCTATCAACTACCACCATGATGACACTCTTTCCTTCGGACTTAGGTAAACCTGTGATAAAATCCATCGAAATCTCCTCCCAACGTTGACTTGGAATGGATAAAGGTTGTAGAAGTCCTGGGGTCTTAATTGTTTCCACTTTATTCTGCTGGAAAACCAAACATTCCACCACAAACTTTTGAATATCAGATTTAAGGCCATCCCAAAAAAATTCTTTCTTCACCATGTGGTAAGTTTTTAAAAATCCTGAGTGTCCTCCTAAAGGAGAAGTGTGCAATTCCAAAAGAATCTTTTGTTTTAGTTGGGAATTCTTACAAAGATATAAGCAATCTTTGTACCATAAGGAATCATTTTTCCAACTAAATGTATCATATATACTAGGATCTTGCTGCAACTTTTGAATGAGTGTCCACACGTCTTCGTCCTTCTTCCATTCATCTCTTGCTTCAGTTATCCAATCTGGTTGGATAATAGAAATGGCACAAAGCAATGCTTCCACCTCTTCATTCTTTCTTGAGAGTGCATCTGCAACAACATTAAGCTTTCCTTTTTTGTAGATTATTTCAAAGTCATAACCCAATATCTTTGTGACCCATTTTTTCTGCTCTTCTGAAGATAGTCTTTGTTCCAAAAAGTGTTTAAGACTATCATGATCATTTTTTACCTTGAAGTGTCTTCCCATTAGGTAAGTTCTCCATTTCTTTAGTGCATGAAATATTGCTAACATTTCCTTCTCATAAATAGGTTTCTGTAAATACTTTCCTTTGATTGGACGACTTTCAAAAGAAATGGGTCTTCCTTCCTGCATTAAAACAGCACCAATTCCATTTCCTGAGGCATCACATTCCACAATAAAGGTTTTTGTGAAGTCTGGCGTAGCTACGACCGGTGCTAGGCACATTGCCTCTTTAAGACGTTCAAAGGCCTTAGTTGCTTCAAGAGTCCATGAAAATGCATCTTTCTTCAATAATGTTGTTAGAGGTGCTGCTATTCTCCCATAATTCTTAACAAACTTGCGATAATACCCTGTTAACTCAAGAAATCCTCGCAACTGCTTTATGGTTGTGGGGACTTTCCATTCCTTAATGGCTTTAATTTTGTTAGGGTC
The DNA here is from genome assembly GCA_034641835.2 of Pinus albicaulis. Classification (NCBI taxonomy): domain Eukaryota; kingdom Viridiplantae; phylum Streptophyta; class Pinopsida; order Pinales; family Pinaceae; genus Pinus; species Pinus albicaulis. Next base: position 942,074,944 of record CM076573.1, read on the forward strand.
TACCTTAACACCCTCGTGAGATACAATATGACCCAGATATTCCACCTCTTGTACTCCAAAGAAACATTTGGATGTTTTGCATATAATTGTTTCTCCTGCAATAGTTTGAGCACCCTGTCAACATGTTCAACATGATCCTTCCAAGACCTGCTGTAGATTAGTATATCATCAAAAAATACTACCACAAATTTTCTAAGGAAGGGTTTGAAAATGGAATTCATCAACCCTTGAAATTTAGAAGGTGCATTGGTAAGGCCAAAAGGCATGACCAAAAATTCATAATGACCCTCATGAGTTTGAAATGTTGTTTTTGGAATATCTTGAGTCTTCATTCTAATTTGATGATATCCTGAACGAAGATCCAACTTGGTAAAATAAATTTCTCCATGTAATTCATCCAATAATTCATCAATCACAGGAATGGGAAATTTATCTTTAATGGTGAGCTTATTGAGCTCCCTATAATCTGGACACATTTGCCATGATCCATCCTTCTTTTGTACCAATACTACAGGAGGAGAGAAAGAACTTTGACTAGGTTGAATTATACCCGCCTCTAACATTTCTGCAATCATACGTTCAATTTCGCTCTTTTGGAAGTAAGGATATCTATAAGGCCTGATGTTTGGAGGAACACTTCCTGGAATCAAATGAATAGCATGATCATGATCACGAATAGGTGGGAGTCCTTTGGGAGTTTCAAACACCTTGGAATGATTGTCAAATACTTGTTGGAGATCTGCAGGAATATATGATTTTGATTGTGGAACTTCTAGTGAGCATAATTGTGCACTTACGCCTCATTTTTCTTTCTTTAGAAGCTTTTTCATGACATTAGAGCTTATTATCCTTCCTGGCTTCCCTGCAATACCTCGTAATTCAACTTCCTTTCCTTCTGAAAAAAATTTCAAGAAAAGTTCTTGAAAATTAAAATCTACCGTCCCCAAAGATTGTAACCATTGTACTCCTAGTACAACATCAGCACCTCCCATAGGAATGGAAAGCATTGGACTAGTCAATACATATTCCCCCATGGTTAGCTTGATATTATGGAATTTTCCCGAGCAATTTATAGTTCCTCCATTTGCAACCATCACTTGACATTCTGGTGCTGGGTATAGGAAACAATTTAATTCCTTGGCTACCTTACAATGAATAAAATTATGGGTGCTACCTGAATCAATCAACACTATTAACTTTTTCTTCTTGATTTGTCCTTGTATCTTGAGAGTTTGAGGAGTGGTAATTCCTGCCAGTGCATTAAACGATATGGTCGGATTCATTTCTTCCTCTTCTAGGGTTGGTTCCTGGTGTATATCCTCTTCTTGTTCATTTTCTTCTTCCTCTTCACAATCTATGTAAAATAATTTCTTCTCAACACACTTATGACCTTTAGTGTATTTGCTATCACAACTGTAGCAAAGCCCTTTTGCTCTTTTTTCTTCCAATTGTTGTGGTGTCAACCTTGTAGGTTGTGGAAATCTAGGCGTAGCAAGACTTCCTTCTTTATAGAATTGAGTGGTAGGCTTCCTTGTCGCCATAATTTTACATTCAATTTTTCTTGCCAACCTGAATGCCTTCTCCAATGAATCATGTTCCACAGCGCGAACTTCATGTTGGATGTTATCCTTTAAAGTGCCTATGAAGAGATCAATCCTGTGTTCCTCTGGAATATCAGTTACCCTTATATTCAATTTTTGGAAGTCCTCAATGTGCTGCCCCACTAAACCCTTTTGTTTGAGATTTATCAATTGGCTAAAGAAGGTGTTACTCTTTGTATCCTCATAATGTGCTATCATTTCCTCCGTAAAAATTGACCAAGTGACAATTTTTTTTACGGGAGCAAATCCATCGATACCATACAAATGTATTTTGTTATAAATGTAAAGTTGCAATGCATACCCTTTTTGTGTTTTGCACATTATGGAGATCAAAATATTGCTCCATCTGTAGTATCCATGTTACAGGATCCTTTCCATCAAAGTTCCACATATCCATTTTTGGAATATGGTGGTTCTTCCCGCCAACATTAGAGTTTATGAAATCAAGATTAACATTTATTTTGTTCTCATCATGAGTTTCCTCTACTATCTTTTCACCATTAGGAAACATTTCTTGTATCAACTTTGTCAAAACTTCCATGTCTGCTTTTAGATCATTCTTCATGTTTTCCATTTTTTCATCGATCTTAGCTTCCATGTCATCCATCTTAGATTCCATGCTAGCTTCCATGCCATCTATCTTAGATTCCATGCTTTTCTTCAAACCATCCATCTTAGTTTCCACACCTTTCTTAAAAACTTCCATGCCATTTTTTGTTGCTCTTTGCGAGAGCGAAATCTGTTGCACTTGCTCTAGTAATTTTGATATGTCATGTTTCCATTCTTTGTCTTCATGAGTCATAGTAGAGCCTTATAAAGGCTTAGTGGGTGTTGAATTCTTTTTAGAGGCCATTTTAGAAACCAATACTGATATCTATTCTACAATATGCCCTTGGAATCAATTCAACTTGATTCTTCAAACAAGACTTATGCAATTCAGGAAAAATAAATAAAAAATGCACAACTTTTACTTGCTTTTGCAAATCTCTATATTGAAATTGAATTATCTCTATAATTGTATATCCTAAATATCTAAAATTTGGCCCTATAGTAGTCCTCTGAAGCTTATTTAAAATTTCATAGTTCTGACTTGATTTGGATTCTTCAAGACAAAGTTATGTCTAATGTCCCACAATGACCTACTTTTGGACTGGTTCAATAGAGCGAACTTGTACGACTTGCCACGTGTCACTGTTTGCTCATTTGGCTCTAACATTTATAGACAGGAAACTAGATTCTGTGTAATTCCAGTCACTTTTTATAGAATTCCAATCCGATGCTCAAAGATATAGTTATGAAGATTTTCCCATGATCACCTATTTGAGATGAAATTAGGGAGCCTGAACAATACCTAACTTCCACAGATCATATCTCTGAAAATATTGTGAACCAAGATCTTAAATTTTGCAACGATGTTCCTTAGGATCTTGGCTTCATGCTCTAAAAATTTCAGCTTTTGAAACTTCGTAGAAAAAAATTTATAGCGAAAATGTCGCAATGACCTTTTTAAGTGAAATTCAGGAGCCTGCAAAAAGCCCTACCTTCCACAAATAAAATCTCTGAAAATATTGCAAACGAAGCTTTGAAATTTTTCGAAGATGTTCCTCTGGATTTTGGCTTCGCACCCTAAAAATTTCAGCTTCTGAACCTTCGTATAAAAAAAGTTATAGCGAAAATGCCACAATAACCTGTTTGGAGCAGCGAAACCCTAGAATCCAAAGCTATGATACCAAATGTTGTGAAACCAGCTCCAAAAATAGAAGAAAAGAGATATCAACGCCTTATAAATTAGCCACTTCGAGGGGGCAACCTCCAATACATTACATAAATGAACAATTCTTGGATTATTCAAATTACAAAACCTCCTTTCTATATATAGGAGTCCATGGGGCCACAATGTAATCCTTGCCGACGTAACAATAATAATTTAAGGGCACAATAATAACAATATGGGGGTTACAGGGGTACAATAATAACAATAATGGGGTTACACTAACAACAATAAGGGACTATACTAGTAATATAGGGACCTAACTTTAACTAATAAAGTTGTCGACTAGTAGGCTCCTCGGAGTTCATCCAATCTCTTGCTATAGGAGGACTTGGAAACCCTAGAGCCTCTGCTATGGCACTCCCTTCTGTTACCGTCGTCAAGTCCTCCCTAGGATCTATAGATCCCGGTGATCAAAGGACTCCAATCCTGCCATCGCCATCGACTGCTCCTGCAATCTCTCTTGCGAGCAGCCTTCAATCGAAAACAGATATGTGTGAGCATTTCAAGAGCCATGCAAGAGGTGTTTCGATCGAAGATCAAGCGACTCAGATCTCTTCTCACCAACAGAACCCCAGCCACATGGAAAAGGGAGCAGAGATGGTCCCCGACCCCTCGAAATTTCAAAACCAGGCCTAGATCTAGCGTGATTCCTTAGATTGAAAACATCCAAGCAACCCTCATGCATAGAACTGTGGCCCGAAAACAAAAAAGGTGGCGGTAGGTAGAGAACAAACAAGGCCCTTTCATTGGGGCTCTGCAACGCATCTTGGTAGCCCAGGTCTCCTTGATTAGCCCTCTCCTTCCTTCCAAATCCAGATCTCGCTCCTCATGGGAAGATCTATGATACTATGGGTCCGCTCAACGGATATAGTCTAGAAACTCTTGCTCGCCCTGAAGCACCGATTGATGATTCCCTCGACTCTTCAAAGACTTATTCATGGAGGTAAACAGCTCGATGCCTCCCTTACCCTTTCTTTTTATAACATTAAGAGAGATGTTACTATAGTTTTAACCCTTCGTTTGAGAGGAGGAGCTGTTGGGCACTCCTCATTTGCACCAACTTTTTCCTAAAAGGATGTTGTACATGCATAGCCCAAGAAAGAAGCTCAAACCCCTGCATCCCCCAAGCCCTTTTTGGTTGACAGGTTGGAGGATGTCCCATCCATAGAGATCTCCCATCTAGAGCTAGCAAAACAGCTTCAAAAATACGCAGAAGTTGTCATTATCTGCAGATTCAATGGACTATGGCCTCAAACAAAGGATATCTACGACTGTCTACGCCAAATGGACCCACAACTGCACTGTCATATTCTGCTCAAAGGGCTTCTTTATTGTAGTATTTGATCACGGCAAGGACTATCAAAGGGCTGTAAATGAAGGACTGTGGTTTTGGGGACGTACAGGGTTATTCCTTACACCCTGGTTCCCATATTTCGATCCCTCCACGACCATCATCACCAAGATTCCAGTGTGGGTCAGACTTCCCAACTTACCAGCTCACTTATGGCACCCTTCCATCTTTCAAGGTATTGGAAACACCCTGGGCCGCTATCTGACTACAGACCCATATCGAGAGTTCCAGGGGCTCTACACACATGGCATAATATGTGTTGAAGTAGATACTATTAAAGGGTTGCCAAAACAAATCAATCTGAAGATTGGTGATTTCCTGTGGAAACAGACTCTAGATTATGAGAACACGACCTTCAGATGTCATCATTGTTACCAGATAGGGCACCTTCAGAACTCCTGCCCCATGTTCCTGGAAAAAAAGAAGCAAAACCTCCCCAAACTTAAACCCAAAAGATGGATACATAGTTATCCGCCTCCCGTAGATGACGATGAATCCTCTAGCTCAGAGGAGGAGGAGAACGAGGCATAAATGGAGCAGGAAAAGCAGACGAAGGACCCCTCCTCTGAATTCCCCCTATCACTACGGCCACTCAGAAATGCAACCATGAGTCCTCCTCTTCTGACACAGATAAGGATACTCCTCCTTCAGTCAACAATACTATACAATTGGTTCTAGCCCAGCCGCACCATTCGGGTTGGGTCAAAGTCAGCAAAAAGAAAGGGAAAAAACTCTGCATGGAGGATTCTACCCAATCTGGGTAGAACCCTGTTTCCCTCTTCTTTTGTTTCTCATTCTAGCATCTCTATTCTTTTGTTTGTTCTATGATCACTCTTCGGGACCGAGGTTGATAGTTTATCATTTCCTGTTGGCCCGTTTCTTGTCTCTCTTGATTGTAATATCTCTTTGTACCATATGATCGATCAATAGAATTAGTCTTATTCAGAAAAAGAAAAAAATAAAAAATAAAAAATAAAAATAAAAATAAAAAATTTGTCATGAGATGAAATTACAATTTTTCTTGCAATTTAATTAAGGTAAAATTAAATCAGAAGCCTCGTATGGTGCCATTTTATGGTTTCCATTTCTGGATGCCATTTTCAATGTTTCTTGTTTCCAATTTCATCACTAAGGAGGAATGACAAGGCATGCTTGCTAGTGCTAAGGAATGTTAGAGTGTAAGGGTGGCATGCGACCAAGATGTGCCAATGCTTGCAAGGAAGTGTTATTAGGGAGTGCCAAGGAAACACAAGGGAGAACTACATCAAAATGCATAGAAATGAACAAATAAGAGTTTTTTATTGGAAGTTTCAGTGAGTTCCAGTTGTGATAAGGAGAGAGTGACAAGGTATGCTAGGTAGTGTTAAGGTATGCTAGAGGCCAGGGCGACATGCCAAGATGTCCTAGGTGCTAGGTTGTACCAACATGTGCCAAGGAGTGTTAAGGAATGTTATGGAAACACACATGAGCACTAGGTAAAAATGCATGGAAATTAATGAATAAGATTTTTGTGACCTGGATTGTCAATGAGCTCTAGGTGTCCTAAGGAGAGAGTGGCAAGGTATGCTACGTAGTGCTAAGGAATGTTAGAGTGGTAGGGAAGCATGCCAATATGTGCCACGTGTTAGGGTGTGCCAATGCATGCTAGGGAGTGTTAGGGAGTGTCGGGTAAACACAAGGAAGCACTAGATCAAAATTCATATAAATGAACGAATAATAGTGTGTGACAGGGAGTGATAATGAGTTCTAGGTGTGTTAAGGAGGGAGTGGCAATGATATATGATAGGAAGTGCCAAGGTATGTTAAACTACCAAGGCATGTTAGGAAGTGCTAGGGTGTGTTAGGGAGTATAAAAGCATGCCAAGGAATGTAGGGGATGCTAACACATGCCACGTATTTCCAAGGCATTAAAGACATGTCAGGTGCTACTAAATGTCAAGATGTAAATTATGTTGGTTAGTTGTTTTACGACCACAGTTGGATGTGCTGAGCCTTGTCTTGGTAACTTGTTAAGTGGGATGAGTTGAGATTGGACACAAGTAGCCTGATATGAGTTACAGGTAGTTCTTAGGTGAACAAGGCATATGTTGAATTTCCACGACACATGAGAATCTAGGTTTGGTATTAGAATATTTGGTGCAAACACACTCAAGTGCCATAATACATCTACTTTTAACAGTGAAATCTACACAAAGTAGGGAATCAACTAGTGCAAATGACAATTTTTAAATTTTTCAAACCGTTCTTTGTTAAATTAAAAACTATAATAGAATAGGCTAGAGCTCTCGTACTAGGGATCATGGCCCTTTACAATCACACTGATACCAGGAATACAACTAGGGATTGGTGTTATTCCTTTGACAACCAATCTACCTTGAACAAGACAACACTTGACCTACTTGTTGATGTTGGCCACACATAACCCTTTCATTCCACATGTCCTGAACACATCTAGCAGGTCATCTTGCCTCCCATTATGCAAGTCCTCAATATGCCTCTATCAATGAACTTAACTCCTTTAGGTTACTGAACTTTGCTCAAAAAAAAATTCCCTTTATCTACCTCCATTTTCCTTTAATGTCTGCAGCAATTAGGGTTTTCGATTAGTTGTTCACAACTCCATTTGTGAACAAATCTTTGGTCTTCCCACTTTTTCCAGAATACTGCTCCAATATGACAAGTCTAGGGCTATGGAGGTTTCCCTTATTCTCACTGACTCAATCCTCTACAATACAATGAACTAGGGCTATTTGGTAAGCCCACTTGATTGCTACTTTAGTCCTTCAAATTTTGCACATCCTTAGGCCCAATACACCTACCCTTCTACCAATATTGTTTTCCTTCACAAGTATAGGGTGTAGGGCTCTTCTTTGACAGTCACCTAAAAACCCTCCAACTGTATTTGGACTACTATCAATTTTCCCAACCACAGTCAATTCTTTTACTGATCTAGTTCCCACAACACTGCCCTCATCTAGGGCTCTTCAAATTTTCCACCTAATAGTGATTTGAATCCTTTCAAAATCATTATTCTTGTGTACCAATTTCTTTGTTGTCTAATCTATGAACAAATATGAACTACTCCTCTTATCATCCTTTCAAAAAATTGTAAATGACTGAACTAGGGTCACAAATCATCCACTAATAGTCCATTGACTAACTATTTATAGGTTACTTAATATCTCTATCCAAAACTATATGGACGGTCCACCAAAATCAAGTCCTCTTCATGTCAATCCATTCCTCAAAAGAGACATTTATTCCGCTCAATCTTCTACTCAGGTTCCACCTTCCTTTGGATTTTCTCTCTCTGCACATACTTCTACAAACAATCTTCCAAATCTGTGGTCTATATTGTAGAGATAAACCTCTCTCTAAGGGTCACGACCCCTCTTCTTCTACGCAGATTTGTGACAGTCTTAAGGGCACACCTTATGGACTGAACATGCTAGGAAACCTCCCTAACTAGGGAATTATAATTCTATTATAATTTATTTAGAACAAACCCTATCCACCAATATAAAAAATAACAACTCTTGCCTCCATAAGAGACTCGTCCTAGATCATATGTATCCATAGATTCTAGGCATTTCTTTGACGTAATATTGAACTAAACTTTAGATCTCTATGACCCTCAAACTACGGTTACCTAAGTCCATATTACACCAGTGACTACTTATGTTCTGGTCCTACATTCTGGTGCAAGATCTCCTCCATTTTTTTTTGTCTTTATCACAGACCTTGCAGCCTACTAACCACCATAAGATAGGGTCTCAACCCTCTCGGCTATTTCAAAATTTGATGCAGCCTTCACACAGAAACACCATTGAAATCACATGCCTAAATTCTCATGAGTCGCCTCTCTTGAGCTCGATATGCCATAAGAAAACCAACAATATGCCATACTACTTACTATCTCGAACCTATTAAGGTATGTGACATTATTGTGAACCCTCAAATGATGATCTTGATCTTGGTGGATGATCATGGCCTCCAACTTAGCAACCCTTAATCAGCCCTCTAACTCGACCTACTTTAGGACTACATATCTCCTATCCTCCTTGATCAAATGAGCTCCTTCTAACTTGATGTTATTTTCTTCACACTAAGGCCTCCTTAAATATATTTTCCTAGCTAGACATCTTAAGACCCATATAAAACTTACGGGCTTTATCCACTTACACCTTAGGAAATATTGTTTTTCCTTTTTAATTTTCTTTTAGGTTTTAAACCCCATCTTGGGTCCTAAAATAATTTTCTTGGGTTCTTTACCCACAAATCCTTTTGTGAACAAACTCACACAAACCCATATCACTAGGCTTATGGAGTACCTCCCAAGCTACATAATTCAACAACATAGTTTAGTTGTAGTAATCGTAACTTGCTCAAGCTCTTGTAGTCAATCGAGGACTTGGTTGCGTTCCCAAGTTGCATGATAGCTAGGGAGGGTTAGGGAATTCCAAGGAATGAATAGGCATGCTAACACATGCTGGAAAATGTCAATGCATTCTGAGGAGTGTTAAGGAGTGTCGAGGCATCACAAGGGATAACTAGGTCAAAATGCATGGAAATGAAAAAATAAGAGTGTGTGCCAGGGACTATCAGTGAATTCAAGTGTGCCAAGGACGAAGTGTGTTAGAAGAAGTTCATAATATGATATGTAAGAGGCAAGCCTATCATTGCAATAAGGAGCTCGACAAAGCATTTTTAGACAAAGGGAGACTTTGTGTTGGGCACAACACTATTTTGCCTTTATCTATTATTTTTATATGATATGTGGCACACTTTGGCCGAATGCTTTTTAAAATATTTTAGACAGTTGCATATTATACATTGTTGTGTATATGTTTTGGGGCGCTCGGTTTGTGCCAACTTACATCTCGTGTGTCTTTTGTATCTTGTGGTTCTTGCAAACTCTCAGTTAATGCTTTACTGTTTATATGAACTGTACATACTTATGAAATATTTCCTATGTAAGCTATATTTCATAGTTTTTTTATGGCCATGGATAGATGTAATCCTTGTCTTGGTAATTTCTTAAGTGGGACAAGTTCATCTTGGACATGAATGGTGCAATATGAGGTATAGGCAGTTCTTAGGTGAACAAGGCACAATCTACTTGTAGTAGGTGCAATTGGCCAAGTTGTTGTGGCTAAAGTAGGCTAATGTCACATGAACTGTAGTAGCTAAGGACTTGATTGGGTTCCCAAGTTGTGAAAAAAATGTAAGGCTAGTTGTGAGGGTATGAGTGCCAAGGCTTGCTAGGGAAGATAAACATGTTCCTGATAGTTCGAAGGCATGTCAAATATGCTAATATGTCTCAAGTGCTAAGGCATACCAAGATGTGCAAGTGTGTGACAATACATGTCAGGGACTATCAAGGAAATAAAAAGGAGAAACAAGTTAAACTACAAGGAAATGAACACATAAGAGGGTTAGTAAGTCATCAATTTACCTTTTCTAGGATGGGCATGCTAGGCACACGACACTTGGTGGCAATAGGTTCCAAGTGCCAAGTGTTACTGCATTATAAGTGCCAAATTCTATTACTTCTCATATACTTTCCAATAATTGATCTCAAATAAATTTAATATTAAACCATGCCAAAGCATACCAAGGCATCTTAATGAATGCTAGACATGCTAATACTTTCCAAGTGCCAACACGTGCCAAGTGTCAATGTGTGTTAGGGAGTGATACACATGTTATGAAGTGGGAGGGAATGTAGAAGAGTGATAAGGTGTGACAGAGCATGCTAATGCATGCTGATGAGTGTTAGGGAGTACTAGGGAAACACAAGGGAGCACTATGTCAAAATTCATGGAAGTGAATGAACATGAGAGTGTTCTAGAGAGTGTAAATGAATGTTATCTAGCATGCCAATGAGTGAGTGACAAGGTATGTTAAGCACTAGTAAGGCGTGCTAGGGAATATCAGGGCATGTCAAGAAGTGCTAGAGTGTGCTAGGGAGTCCCATTGTGTGTTAACATGTGCCAAATAGTGCCAATACATGAAAGATGCTAAGGCATGCTAGGATGTGTAGGGCGCCAAAGTATGACAATATGTGTCAAGGAGTATCAAGGAAACGAAAATAAGAACCAAGCTAAAAAGCAAGGAAATGAACACATAAGAGGGTTAATAAGTTGAGACTTTAACTTTTTCAAAAGGGGCATGCTAGGCACACTAATAATAGGTTCCAATACATGCCAAGTTCCAATGTGTGCCAATTTCTCATGTATGTTAATGCATGAAAAAGTGCTCCAAGACATGTTAAAGATTGCAAGGCATGCCAACACATGCTAGGAGAGTATTATGCTATGCTAAGGCCTGCTAACACGTGCTTGGGTTTCCTAGTCATGGCAAGATGTTCTAGGTACAAATAAGTTCTAAGACATGTGAGGTGCCAAGGAATGTAATATGTGCCAAGAGTGTTGAGGAGTGCTATATCTCTCTCATTAATGTAATTGACAAGGCTTTATTATGTATTAAATAATATAGTTTCTACACACACTAGTGAAACTTTATCTAAAGAGAATTTGTTAGATAATAAACCTAATAGATATTAATCATATATTGACTCATAGGAAAACTATATTCTCATTACTTGAGGTAAATTATACACAATAATTACTTCTTACCAAATTGACTTACTCTAACCACTATATGGCCTTGGACACATAATGAAAAAGGCTCTACAACAATGGTCTTAAATCATTATCTTTTGAAAAAAGTATAGTAACATGCACATAGCATCATAAAAAACTCATTGGAATGATCAATGATGACAAACATTTTTCGACCATCACCAAAAGTAACCAAAAAGAGCATTGATGAGGGTCAATAAAATATCATCACTAGAAGTGTCACCAAAGAGAGAATTAGTGACGGGCCTTTAACAACCCTCACCAAAAGTGTCGCTGAAAATGGCTTTGGTGACAAACCTTAAAGGACCATCACTATATGCACTTACAACAACGCTTTTTTAAGGACCGTCACCATATGTGACATTGGTGACGGACCTTAAAGGTCCATCACAAGCATGACCCTCACCAATGTCATTTTTTCTTGTAGTGCCTCTTTTATCATTTGTTGTGAGATGTAATATTTTGTTTAGATCCTTGCTTGATGTATGTTGCAGGATCTATGTTTCTACTTCACGTGAGATGTATTCACCATGGATTGTTATGATCCCTATGTAACCTTGTTGAAGGGATCCTCATTGTCACCTTGTGTGAGATTATGTCATGTTGATAGGAGGCCTATTGTGAGTGAGAGTTCTTGTAGCAGAACGTCTCATGGAGAGACAAACCACTCATGTTGAGGGAATATATCCTTATATGACAAAAAATCTAGTCCATGTACATCATCACCATTTCCAGCACTATCTGAAGCAACCTACCCCATTTTGACATCGGGTCCAGAGACATATCACACACTAGGTGAACTCTATTATCAACGTCTCGTGCTCTTATGTTGTTGATTTTTGTCTTGTTTCCTCTTGCTTAAAGCATGCATATGTGTTCTTTTAATTCTCTTTTTAGTGCAATTCTAACCACATCACAGAAGTAAAAGATCACGGGTAAATCCGGAAGCTAACGAACCCGGATCAAAATGGTATCAGAGAGGTCTTCTCCCTGATGTGAATTGAAAGCGTGAACAACGATTGAATGTGCAACAATGGAGGATGACAAAAAAATGTATGAGGTCATGTTAAGGATGTCCAAGATGGTGGACATAATGTACGATGCTTATGAGAAGAGAATAGAGGAAGAGGAGAAAGGAAGATAAGAGAACAATGCTTCATCCACATCTTCTAGTGCTTATGCATCTTCTTCGTCTCCTTCATCATCTTCTCATAATTCAAATGAGGAGGTCAACCAGAGTCTTCGGGAAGAGAATTCTGAATTAAGGCGGCTACTATGAGAAGAGAAAGAGGAAAGCATATATTGCAGCTTCATTTGCGAGCTGCGAAAGAGGCTTTGGAGGAATTGAAGTGCAATGAAGGCTTAAAGAAGCCATCGTCACCTGTGTCTGAATCGACGATTGAGGTAAAAAATGTTGATTTCTCTTCAGTTTCATCTTCACACACTATTATTTTTGTTGGAAACATGGAGATACCCATTACAAGATCTGGCATGAGACTCCTCACCAAGATGGGATATAAAGGAGGAGGACTTGGTGTTAATGGCCAAGACCTAACTCAGCCATTGGAGGTTGTGCAGAGAACTCGATTCACAAGTTTGGGATACACTAAAGGAAAATGCTCGAAGGTATCATAAGCTTCCAATACATGGTTGAAACCATTGGGGAAAGAGAATGATGGGAACACTTCACCATCATCCTATGACAGTGCACATTGCAGAGAAAGAGCTGAGGCAAGCTCTTATCACCATGATGGAACCAGAGGCCAATAAGAAAGGTATAACAAGTCTTGGTATTTTAGTGTTCATTTTGATTACAAGCATGTCACTAACAATGAACATATAACATGGTGTCGAAAAACATGCACTTTTTGTCGATTACATAACCATTTATTATCCGAGTGCTAGAAAATAATGGCAGCATGAAAAAGGATGAGGTGTGAAAGGCCTTCTCCACCACAAGAAAAGAAGGTAAAGCAGGATTGGAGGAAGAAGACTTATTGTAGTCATTGTGACAAAAGTGGCCATCAAAGAGCCAAGAGTTGGAGGCTCCATCCAGAAGAGCATCTCAAGGACAAAGTTTCCATACATGAACCAGTTGAAACAACTGTTCGACAAGCAAATGTGCCATAGAGAGATGACCCATTCACTTTGATAAGTGAGAGATGGTTTTTCTAGGTGTGGTAGTGTGTTTTGGCCTTATTTTGCAAATCATGTGTTGCAATTTAAAATGTAAAAGTGATGATGTGTTTTCCATTGCATGTGAAGAAACAATGGTGTTTTAGCCTTGATAGTTGGGGTATTGATTCCATTTTAATGTAAGCTTGACAACCGAGTATGTGCTATAAAATCATGGCAAGTATGGGATGCTTGGGTCATAGTTTGTCATGTAATTAAGCATGTAATTTGTAAGAAGAATGTACTACAGATTTGTAGAGGATGTAGGTGTCGGCTCATTGCTTATGGCTCTGAAGGACAAAGGTGAAGGAGAATGAAGGGTGACCTTTCAGGACACTTGTGGTGCAGACAAGGTACAAAGCAGTTGCAGATTATGTTCATGCTTTTGGTGGACCAAAAGCTCCTCAGTGGGGAGGATTGATCCAGGTGGCTCCAGACACCCTCAGGAGACCAAGAGGGCTCAGAAATGGTCAAAATTCAAAGTGGTTGGATTGCTCTTGAACCAGGTTCAGATTGAAGTAATCATCGCCTTGATTCCAATGGTGTGAATGGATCTCCAATTCGAGCCCGTATGGAGAAGTTAGATCAAGTCAAATTTGGGCAATGGGTCAGGTTTAAGTGTCCCACAAATTCATCGTCAACGGGCAGGGAACTTAGCTCCTGAAAATGGGCAAAATTGTGGCCTAGTTAAAATGCCCAATGACCCCTATTTTCATTAAAACGAAAAATACCCATTATCGTTAAAAAAAAATGAAAAAAAATGTTAAAAAAATGAGGGTGTCAGGCCACCACCCCTGCCACCCCACCGCTCGATACAATGGCATATAATTAAAATCTGGGTGGCAGGTGGCCAAACCTCGCCACCCCTGGTCAAAAAAATATGTATTAACATTGAGGAGGTTGGGTCGGGGCCGTGTGGAGCGGACCCCGCTCACCTTATTGATATATGTATAACCCACTACTTGAGGCAGGGGAGTAGGGGACTGGCGAGGGTCGAACCTGCCCGGCCCACGTGGTCGGCCCCAATAAAAAAATGTAAGTCAGCCACCATAAAACGACGGCCCAAAAAAGTATACTAGCGCGAGATTTCAGGAGGAGGTGGGATTTGATTCCCGACCTCCCCTTGACAACTTTCCTTGATTACCATTGCGCCAAGTGAGTGCGCTTTGTAAAATCTGCCCACTAAATCATATAAAAACTCAAAATTTCATTTTCACGGGGAGGTGGACCAACGTAGCATAGGAGGGCGGAACCACGACCCCACAGAGGTGCGGAACCGTGCCTCGGGAATCTTGGGGAGCATTAAAAGATTCCCTAAGGTGCATAAGTTACAAGTGTTAGAGTTCAACAAAATTTATGTTGATTTTACACCTCTCAACTACGGGAGCTCGACGGTGATGTTCATTTCAGTAGCAGAGATTCCCATTTTTTGGCAATTTTCTAGATTGGAGTGACGGTATCATATTCCCAAGTGTGGACAATCGATTTTATGCCTCTCGACACCACGAATTCGATGGTGCAGCCAAATATAGCAGCTGAGCATCCACTTCTTCAACCAACTTTAGGGGGTGAGATATATGCAGTATTGATGTCATGTGTCTCTTTTATCTTTTGCTATGAGATGTAATATGTTGTTTAGATCCATTCTTGATGTATGTTGCAGGATCTATGCTTCTAATTTACATAAGATTTATTCGTCATGGATTGTTATGATCCATATGTAACCTTGTTGAAGGGATCCTCAACGTCACCTTGTGTGATATTATGTCATGTTGATAAGAGTCCTATTGTGAGTGAGATTTCCTGTAGCAGAACGTCTCGTGGAGAGACAAGCCACTCATGTTGAGGGCATATATCCTTGTATGACAAAATCCTAGTCCATGTACATCATCACCATTCCCAACACTATCTGAAGTGGCCTACCCCATTTTAACACCGGGCCTGGAGACGTAGCCCACACTGGGTGAACTCTATTATCAACATCTCGTGCTCTTATGTTGTTGATTGTTGTCTTGTTTCCTCTTGCTTAAAGCATGCATATGTGTTATTTTAATGCTCTTTTTAGTGCAATTCTAATCACATCACAGAATTAAAATATCATGGGTAAATCCAGAAGCTGACGGACCTGGATCAGAGAAGCTACTAGAGTGGGAGAGATTGTGGTTCGACTTGGTGCAGGAAGAGATTAGAAGAAACACCAAAGATGAAACCTCTTCCAAAGAAGGGAAGTTTTCATTAGTCAGTAAAGGAAAGAAATCGAAGGGAAATAAATCCCAAGGCAAAGAGAGCAAGAAGAAATAATTGTCCAACATCAAGTGTTTTCACTGTCACGAGTTCTGGCACTATGCCACAAAATTTCAACAGAAGAAGGCAAGCAAGAAGGAGCTCGAAGTAGCAGCAGCAGGTAAAGCTCTAGCTTCACAGTTCGATCTTGATTTAACTCTCATTACATGCATGGAAAGTACCGTAATGGGATGTATGTGGTATCTCGATAGCGGTGCATTGTTCCATATGACGAGGAATAAATATCTTTTCAGTGACTTGGAGGAGAAATACCTCAAGAAAAATATAGAGTTTGGAGATGATGGGAGGTATAGCGTGACTGGTATCAGTATAGTTAATTTTCAGAGGGAGTTTGGCTCCCCTATCATACTGACATATGTGTTGTTTATTCCAGGACTAAAGAAGAATCTTGTTTTTGTCGCGATATTGGAAGATCATGGCTACAATGTGACATTTAGCCAAGGAAAGGTTTTCCTTAGACACATCGCCATGGGACGGGTGAAGCAGATCGGTGTGTGAGTCAAGAAACTGTATGATCTCGAGGGAAAATATGCATGAAAATATTTGAGGAGCAAGGCAAAGGTTAGAGACTTTTTGGTTGAGAGGGAGCACGAATTACCTCTTAACATGCAGCCTCAAAAGAAGCCTCGGAAAGTTGTGGAGCAACCACAATTAGAGAAGCGAAGAGGAGACCGAGTGGAGGCATCCACTCAATAAGAGACCTATAGTAGGGGGGATTTCAAGACAAGTGGGTAGAAGGAGCACATGCATTCATACCTCCAAGTGAGAGGTGGGGGTATGTGAAGAAATAGTCCCAAGAGTGCAGAAATTTGGGCAGGGTCCATTGAGATGTATTGTCTCATAGATCATTACCTTGCTACAGGGGTCCACATTACATAGTAGCAAGGTGGATCAGTGGCAGTTGATGCAGTAAAATTTCAGAGTGACAGATGCAGATACCAGCAACAGTCAGATACTGGGGAGCACAGAGTAGAGTTGGCATAGTGAAAATTCAACAACAACGTAAAGTTTTCAGTGGACAATGCAATATCTAGTAGCAGTTAGAGACTCTAGTGATAGACACATCATATTGATCACAGTTGATTCAGTTTGAATGCTTTTTAGTTTCATAAGTCACAATAGCAAAAACACTAGAGAGAAGTGTTGCATGGAGAACATTCCAAAGGTACCAGATTAGGATAGAGTTGAATTCCTTTCTTGTTGAGAGAGAGTGTTGAAATTTGCAACGAGAAATATTGATAATGGCAACAAGAAGAGGCTTCTAATTTATTTTCCCCTTAATTAAATTAGAAGTAAATTGTAATTCCACATCACATGACAAATTATATGAGTTAAATAAGTCAGGAAGACTTAGTTAGTTCAGTTAATTCAAGTTGAGGATCAAACTAGAGGCATGTAGAGTATCTGCTACTTTTTAGGAGCCCCGGTTGAGTTTATTTTGAGTTGTAATTAATTAACTTAATTTATTTGAGTTAAAATCAATTTAACTAGTTCTAACAGATGGAGGAACTAGTGATAGGTCAAGTGAATTAAATTAGATTTAATTCACATGCAGTGATCAATCAGATAATTGATAATTCACTCATAAATAACTCATGCATGTCAGCTTTGAGGTAGACCTATTTGAGATTGGAGTTAAAGGGAATTGTACTATCAGTTGTATAATAAAAAATTTACAGGTGGTGCATGGATTTAGAGGAAGAGCCTTGATGTATTGCACAATAATTATTGGGGAATTTCCCTATTAATAGGTGCCTAGTTACCCAAGAAACTGTGCAAGGAAATGGGGATTCTTGAGGCCAAGATATTGGTTAATTAATGAACCAATCTTGCCTAGGAATCAATGAGACAAACAAAGATAGTGTAGAGAGCTCTCAAGCTAGAGAGAAGCATTGTATTATTATCATATTCTTTGACTTATGCAATATACATATAGCGGGGTTTTTAGCTAACGCTTTCCCTAGATAAATATTTGTGTTATGCGATTGAAATTCTTTCTCTTTCTTGTTCATGTGATTTTTCGATTGTAATCGGTTTCCACAATTTGTAGAGTAGATTCAAGTATCTTGTTTTAGCCTATATTACAAATATCAATTTGAATCTACGTGGAATTTCTACATGGAATTCATCAAACCTTTAAAAGTGGAAGGTGCATTAGTAAGGCCAAAAGGCATGAACAAAAAATTATAATGACCCTCATTAGTTTTGAATGTTATTTTCAGAATGTCTTTAGTCTTGATTCTAATTTGATGATATCCTGAACGAATATCCAACTTGGTGAAGTAAATTTCTCCTTGTAATTCATCCAACAATTCATCAATGATAAGAATGGAAAATTTATATTTGAAGTGGAGGTTGTTGAGCTCCCTATAATCTGGACACATATGCCATGATCCATCCTTCTTATGCACCAATACCACTGGAGTAGAGAAAGAACTTTGACTAGGTTGAATTATACAAGCTTCTAACATTTTTGCAACCATGCGTTCAATTTCACTCTTTTGGGCATAGGGATATTTGTAAGGTCTGATGTTTGGAGGAACACTTCTTGGAATCAAATGAATAACATGATCATGATCACGAATAGGTGGGAGGCCTTTGGGAGTCTCAAATACCTTAGAATGATTGTCCAATACTTTTTGGAGATCTAGAGAAATAGGTGATTTCGATGTTTGAACCTCTAGTGAGCATAATTGTGCAATTATACCTCATTTTTATTTCTTCATAAGATTTGTCATGCCATTAGAGCTGATCATCTTTCCTAGTTTCCGTGTGATACCCCTTAATTCAACTTCCTGTCCTTCCAAAAAAAAAATTCAAGAAACGTTCTTGAAAAATAAAAGTTAGCTTCCCCAAATACTGTAACCATTGGACTCCTAGTACAACATCAGCACCACCCATTGGAATGGAAAGCATTGGACTCTTCAATACATATCCCCCCATGGTTAGATTTATATTATGGCACTTTCCAGAGCAATTTATAGCTCCTCCATTTGCAGCCATCACTTGACACTCTTGTGCTGGATATAGGAAGCAATTCAATTCCTTGACTATCTTACAATGAATAAAATTATGGGTACTACCTCAATCAATCAACACTATTACATT
This sequence comes from Pinus albicaulis, assembly GCA_034641835.2. NCBI lineage: Eukaryota > Viridiplantae > Streptophyta > Pinopsida > Pinales > Pinaceae > Pinus > Pinus albicaulis. The sequence goes on from CM076573.1 coordinate 942,093,901, forward strand.
TTTCTTCTTGATATATTATTCTACCTTGAGAGTTTGAGGAGTGGTAATTCCTGCCAATGCATTACAAGATATGGTTGGATTCATTTATTCTTTGTTTTAGGGTTGGTTCCTAGTGTATATCCTCTTCTTTTAATGTTTCTTGTTCCTTTTCTTCCTCCTCTTCACACTCTATGTAGAATAGTTTATTCTCGGCACACTTATGACCTTTAGTGTATTTTCTATCACAACTGTAACAAATTTTATTGGTTTTTTTTCCTCCAATTGTTCTGGCATCAACCTTGTAGGTTGTGGAAGGCTAGGAACAACAAAAATTCCATATTTGTAGTTGTGAGTGGTAGACTTCCTTGTTGCCATATTTTTTCTCTCAACTTTTCTTTCCACCTTGAATTCCTTCTCCAATGAACCAGTTTCCAAAAGGCAAACCTCAGGTTGGATGTTATCCTTAAAATTCCCTATGAATACATCAATCCTATGCTCCTCTAAAATATCAGTTACCCTGATATTCAATTTTTGGAAGTCTTCAATGTGCTCCACCACTGAACCCTTTTGTTTGAGATTTATCAATTGGCTAAAGCAGGTGATGCTCTTTGTATCCTCGTAATGTGCTATCATTTCCTCCGTAAAAATTGACCAAGTGAAAAGTGGTTTACAAGAATAAATCCATTGATATCATACAAATTTATTAGCTTCTAAATATAAAGTTGCAATGCGTACCTTTTATGTGTGTTTCATATTATGAAGATCAAAATATTGCTCCATCTATAGTATCCATGTTACTGGATCCTTGCCATCAAAATTCCTCATATTGATCTTTGGAATGTGTTGGGTCTTAAACCCAACATTGGAGTCTCTAAAATCATAATTCATATTTATTTTTCCCTCATCATGTTTTTCATGTATTATCTTTCCACCATTGGGAAGCCTTTCTTGCAGCAACTTTGTCAATCCTTCCATCTTGACATTCATCATTGTTTCCATGTCTGCTTTTAAACCATCCTTCAAACCTTCCATTTTTTCTTTTAAACCATCCTTCAAAACTTCCATGTCCCTTTTTAAGTCATCCATGTCCCCTTTTAGTTCATATATGGTTGCTCTTTATGAGAGCGAAATTTGTTGCATTCAAGGTCCTGTAATTTTGATATGTCATGTTGCAATTATTCCTCTTCATGAATCACAGTAGAGCTTATGAGGGTTTAATGGGTGTATAGTTATTTTGTTTGGGAGACATTTTAGAACCAAATACTGATATATATGCTTCAATATTCCCTTTGAATCACTTCAAATTGATTTTTCAAATAAAAATTATGCAAAATTTTAAAAAATACACATCTTTTTTTTGCGTTTTAGGAAGTCGATATTGAATTTGTTGTATATATGTAATTCCAGATCTCCAAGTTCTAAAATTTCATCTTGTCGTAGCCCTCTGAGTTGTCTTTCCAACCCACAAGTCAAACCAAAATGAAGAAAACATGGCCTAGTGATCCTTGAACCAAACTGTGGATTGCGGTAAAGCCATTGGCCTAGTGACCTTTGAACCAGACTGTGGGTTGCGGTAAAGCCATGTATTGATTGCCTCGGTGGGCCTATGAATATTCAATCGGTTAATGGCGGGATATACAGTAAATCCTAGAGGTGTTTTCCCTTGATTAGGCCTAGGAATCCTTCTCTGTGAATGGCGGGATATACGGTAAAGCCTAGAGGGTGGAGTCTCAGTTTAGGGCCTAGTGATCCGGTGTGGATTGCGGTAAAGCTTGAGAGACTAGGAGACATGAAAATTCCTCATGATGTAGGTGGAGAAATTTGGTGGCATTCATGTTTGTTTTATGGCCTAGCGATCCAGGATGGATTGCGGTAAAGCCTGGTTTCTATTTATGAGGCTAAGGTGGTTTAACCTCAGGATGCCCTGGTTGGTTCTTTTGGTTTGAGTCCCTCATTCATGCTTGAAATATGGAACGAGGGTGATTGGATGAAGAGATATTTGGCTGAGCCAATCTATGGTCGAGTGGAATGTGGCAGTCCCATCCCAGGTTGGCCTTTGCATTCATTAATAATAGGTTCTTTCCCTCACATATTATGTGTAAATGTACTGGTTTATATGTAGATTCTATGGCTGATGTATCCTTGATATTTATGTTGTTATTATATTGGTTATAAGCATGTATTATGACAATGTGTAGAAATTATATATAGCATATGCATGTATATATCCAAATTCTCCTGATCTAACAATATTTATCTTCTTGATAAATACAGAATCCTTCCACTCTTAATCTTTTGCGGAAATTTAAAAACTCAATTGCAAGCACATGAAGCAATAAAAGCAATCACACATAACACAGTTGTTTAACGGGAAAGCCTAAAGTTAAAAACCCCAACTATCATATATTATGTATCATGGAGATCATGTAACAATATCATACAAAGCTTAGTACATCAAGCTCTCAGTACAATCAATCGTCACACACTAATCAGAAGAAATCTACTAATCCATGCACTGATTTCTTGCCACCTGATAGCCTGCCTCCACTGCGCAATCCCTGCTGAAGAAGACCCCTAAATGAATTCGAATTGGTCTTGCCTTGACTGCGAAATCCTCATTGGAAACTCCAATGTGTGTGTGATGCAATCAATGCATCACTATAGTCACAACAGATAGTCCATATCACCCTTTCACCTATCTCTCCACTGGGTCTCCATTGGAACTGACATGCACTGTAGTTAACTGTTGTATTTGTTCAGTTGATTAGTGAGTTATTATTTGTGAATTAATTAAATAATTAATTCACTCCACTCTCACTAGTGTATCATTCAGTTAGACTAGATACAACTAGCTCAACTGAGTTTAACTCCATTACTTGAGTTAAACTAAATAACAACTTCATGAACTACTCTTCCAACTATGTCATAACTTTGCCACTTCAGTTCTAACTGAGTCCGCCATGCATGAGCCACCAGTAAACCCTAGGAATTGCATAATTCCTTCAGCCCGTAGATTTTCCAAATCTGTACACTGAAATTAAGTGCTCCAAGAGAATAAGTTGATGTTTATTGTCGGATTATTATTAAGAGCTAATAATAATTGACACTTCTATTTTTAGATCGACGATCTATAAATAGACTTCGCCCAATATTATAAAAATAGAATTTCATCTATTTTTCCAACTTGACCAACCATCCACAAATAACATCCCGCAACTTCTGAAATATGATCACCATGTCTAAAAATAGACATAGTCTAAAAATAGACTTACACCTAAAAATAGCCTGCGGGCCACTTAGTGAAGGTGACTGATTTTCACTAAGCTCATCATCTTGTTGAATCTCAACACTTCCTCTCAACAAGATAGGGATTATCCTTCACCCTGATCCTGCCTCTATGGTATTCGAATTTTCTCCTGGTGAGCGCCTTCGTCAGAATATCTGCATCCTGATCTTCCATAGGAATGTACTAAAGCAACATGATCTTCCGCTGCACACAATCTCTAATATGATGATACCAGATATAAATATATTTATATCTATCATGAAACACAAGATTAATCGAGAGTTTAATGCAACTCTAATTATCATAATGTATCACTGTAGGATCTAAATGTGAACTGAACAAACCGACCAGGATCTTCCTCATCTAGATAGCCTCACATGCATCTTGGCTTGCTGCCATGTATTCTGCTTCCATTGAACTGAGTTCCATGGATCTTTGTTCCTGCTGTACCAAGAAATTATTGTAGATCCGATAATGAAAATCCCTCCTGATGTGCTCTTTCTATCTATTGGGCTACCTGCCCAATCTACATTCATGAAGCCATGCAACTTCACCTCATCCATCTATCTGTACCATAATCCATACTCAGATGTGCCCCTGAGATACCTCAGGACATGCTTGTCTGCCTTCCAAAAGAGCTTGGTAGGCTTAAACATCGCTTGTGAAAGTTGGTTCACCGCATAGCATATGTCCAGTCTTGTATTAACTAAATACATGAGCAAACCCACCAACTGTCGATAAACAGTGGTATCCACTACCTCTGTCGATGTAGCATCCTCTTTTCTCCAATTTCCTGGAAGAGGAGTGTCGATAGGCTTGCAGCCTTGCATGTGAAACTTCTCCAGTATCTCCCGGGCATACTTTCCTAGAGACACAAACAGTTCACCTTCCCGCTACCATATTTCCAATCCAAGGAAATAATGAAGGAGGCCCAAATCCTTCATCTCAAACTCCTTTGCAAGATATGCCTTGCATGAGTGTGTCAACTACTCAGCACCCGTTAGTATTAAATCATCAACATAAAGAACAATGATTAAAAGCTTACCCTCCACCACAATTTGGTACAGGTTAGCATCCGCCTCACTCTTAGTGAAGCCAAGTCCAGTGAAATAAATGTCGATCTGTGTGTATCAAGCATGAGGTGCTTGTTTCAACCCATACAATGCTATTTTGAGCCTGCACACATGCGACTCACTGCTGAAGATCTCAAATACTTCAGGCTACTCAATGTACACCTCTTCCTCAATGATCCCATTAAGGAACGCAGTCTTCACATCCATATGATGAATGTGCCAACCCATCTGTGCTGAAAGAGAAAGGATGGTCCTGATGGAAGAATACTATGCGACAGGTGCAAAGGTTTCTTCATAATCAATCCCCTCGGTCTATGAGAAGCCCCGGGCAACAAATCTTGCCTTATACTTCTCGATGCTCCCATCAGCAGCTTGCTTTACCTTGTAGATCCATCTTGATCCTACAAATGATTTACCCACCGACCTTGGAACAATCTCCCAAGCACTGTTTCTGACAATGGAGTCATACTGCTCCACCATGGCATCTACCCATTTGGTCTCATGCACTGCTTCTTCAAATGAAGATGGCTCTATCACAATACACTTGCTCATAAGATCCATGTATCTAGAAAATCGGTCAGGTGACTATCTCTGTCTGCGTTGTGATGTAGGGACTCCTACATTCTGTGCCGCATCAAGCTTCAGTCTCTCAGCTTCTATGGTACGCTTTCTGCCTTGTCTGATGTTTGGTTCTGCATGAGTGGACTCCTCCACTCCATGAATCTCCTCCTGTGGCTGATCCACATATAGAGGCTCATCTTTGGGAACAAGAAGTTCCTCCTCTGCATGCAAGTGTAGCTTCCTCTCAAGTGACAACTTCATGGCTTTCACCCCATTGAATTTTATATATCGTCACACCACAAGCATCCCACTATCTGGAAAATACACATGATAATTATGGGGTGTTTCTGTGTACCCCACAAATATCCCAACTTCTACAGTTGGCTCCAGCTTCTTCATGGCGTCCTTTGTCACATGAATGTAAACAGATGAACCAAAAATATTCAAATGAGAAATATCAGGCTTCTTACCATTAAAAGCTTCTTCAGGTGTACTCATGCCAAGTACTCTATGAGGACAATGGTTTTGCACATAAATTGCAGTGTTGCATGCTTCCTCCCACAAGTGCATCGGTAGGCCTTGGTCATGCAGCATAGCTCGTGTAGCACCCACGATCGTTCTGTTCTTCCTCTCCGTGACCCCATTCTGCTGTGGGTTATGAGGCGCTATGAGTTCTCTTCGAATTCCTTCTTTGCTACAGAAGTATTTAAATTCGCCCGAGATGTATTCACCACCATTATCGCTCCGTAGAGCCTTCACTTGCTTCCCTGACTCCTTCTCCACCAATGCTTTAAACTCACATAACTTTGAGAATGTTTCGCTCTTATTCTGCATGAATAAGATCCAACATATACGAGAATAGTCATTAACAAAAATAACATAATACCTGTGTTTTGATGTTGAAGCAATCGAGAAAGGTCCACACACGTCTGTGTGAATTCTCTCTAGGATCACCGAAGCACGGTTCTCCTTCTCATGAAAGGTGGTCTTCACAAACTTACCCATAGTACATCCCTTGCACTGATCTGACTACGCAAGAGTACCCTTGGGAAGTCCAGTATAAATCTGCTACAAAATCTTCAAAGCACCATGGTGAAGATGGCCCAATCTCTTGCGCCATAATTCGCACTCATCCCGGATCACCACTTCTTCTGCTTTGCCCATCATTGCAGCACAGCCATCTACCTCAAGCTTGTAGAGATTCTTAACTCGAATCCCTATCCTCTTGCTTTTACCCGTTGTTTTATGTCGCAGGAAATCTTTTCCCTCATTGAAAACAACATCATAACCTCTGTCTTCCAACATTACCACCGAGACCAAGTTATTCTTCAGACCTGGAACATGCATAACATCTTTCAACATAAATGGATTACCTGAATCCCTCTCAAAGGTAATGGTCCCAATTTCAGTCGCACTGTATCGACCATCGTCGCCCATCTCTATATGCATTTGAAGGTCCTTTTCCTCCAAGTCACTAAACAAATCCTTGTCTCCCGTCATATGGAAAGACGCACAACTACCAAGATACCACACCGATCCCATAGAGCTTGAAACCAAGCATGAAATCAAAGAGAAATCAAGTTCAAATTGTGAGGCTAAGGCCTCTCCAGCTGCAGCTCCAGCAACCTTCTTTTTCTTCTTCTTCTGTGGGCAGTTAGTGGCGAAATGCCCATGTTCGTGATAGTGAAAATACCTCACCTTGGATAAATCCTTCTTCTTGCCTTTAGCTTTGGATTTTGAAGGAAATTTCTTCCCCTTCCCTTTCCTTGCTTTGGCACCCAAAGCAAAATTTTCTTCATCTTCATTCTTTGATGAAGATCCATCCCTGATACTTCACCTTATCTCCTCCTACACAAGATCCGACCAAAGTCGCTCCCATCCCGACAGTTTCTCCCATCCACTAACAGAGTCTTCATAGCTATGCCAACTCTTCAGAAGCCCAAGGAGAGCCAATCTCTCCAAGTCTTCATCATCAAAAATAATCCCCACACTTCCCAATTCATCCCTACAGTGGACAAACTTCGTGAGATATTTTGGAATATTGCCACCCTTCTCCATTTTTATTTTTCTGAGCTTATCTTTCAGTGCCAACTTCCTCTGGTTGCTTCTGCTTTGGAACAAATATGTCAAAGCCTTCCACATTTCAAATGGAGTGGCTTTCCCATGAAGGTTGGACACAATATGGTCCTTCACACCTTTCAACATAATTCTTCTTGTCTTTGCTACCTTCTTTTGCCATGCGTCAAGTAATGCAGCATTGCTAGATCCCAGCTTAGGAACATCGCTATCGATGAACTCCTTCAGTCCATTATCTTTCAACACTGCCTCCATCCTATCCTTCCAGGCTATGTAATTCGAGCTGCCCTCAAGGGCATACTCCAATCACAAACCATTGAAAGACATTTCAATGTATACTCAACTATCGCACCAAGAATTTTCTGTAGCAAATTCGAATTATCCACCAGCACAAACTCAACAATTCTTCACAATTGCAACCTTCAAGAATTAACACTGCTCCAATACCATGTAGAAATTATATATAACATATGCATGTATATATCAAGATTCTCCTGATCTAACAATATTTGTCTTCTTTCTAAATACATAATCCTTCCACTCTTAATCTTTTGCAGAAATTTAAAAACTCAATTGCAAACACGTGAAGCAATAAAAACAATCGCACATAACACAATTGTTTAACGGGAAAGACTGAAGCTAAAAACCCCAACTATCATATATTATGTATCATGGAGATCATGTAACAATCTCATACAAATCTTAGTACATCAAGCTCTCAGTACAAGCAATCATCACACACTAATCAGAAGAAATCTACAAATCCATGCACTGATTTCTTGCCACCTGATAGTCTACCTCCACTGTGCAATCCCTGCTGAAGAAGACCCCTAAATGAATTCAAATTGGCCTTTCATTGACTGTGCAATCCTCATTGGCAACCCCAATGTGTGTGTGATGCAATCAATGCATCACTATAGTCACAACAGATATGGTCCATCTCACCCTTTCACCTATCTCTCCATTGGATCTCCACTGGAACTGACATGCACTATAGTTAACTGCTGTATTTGTTCAGTTTATTAGTGAGTTATTATTTGTGAATTAATTAACTAATTAATTCACTCCACTCTCACTAGTGTATCATTCAGTTAGACTAGATACAACTAGCTCAATTGAGTTTAACTCCATTAACTGAGTTAAACTGAAAAACAACTTCATGAACTACTCTTCCAACTTTGTCATAACTTTTCCACTTCAGTTCTAACTGAGTCCTCCATGCATGAGCCACCAGTAAACCCTAGGAATTGCGTAATTCCTTCAGCCCACTAATTTTCCAAATCTGTACACTGAAATTAAGTGCTCTAAGAGAATAAGTTGATGTTTATTGTCGGATTATTATTAAAAGCTAATAATGATCGACACTTCTATTTTTAGATTGACGATCTATAAATAGATTTCACCCAATATTCTAAAAATAAAATTTCATCTATTTTTCCAACTTGACCAACCATCCACAAATAGCATCCTGCAACTTCTGAAATATGATCACAATGTCTAAAAATAGACATAGTCTAAAAATAGACTTACACCTAAAAATAGCTTGCGAGTCCACTTAGTGAAGGTGACTGATTTTCACTAAGCTCATCATCTTGTTGAATCTCAACATAATGATGATGCATGCCTCTTCTCATGTTTTGATTTGTAAATGAATGCATAATGTATCTATGACCTAATAGATGATAATGCAACTAATGATATAAGGGAACAATTATTCTTAGCGATTCTTAGATAAGTATGAGACCCCTATGCTCAGATATGTTGTTTAAACCTGTAGATTACATATTTATGACATATTTTATGAAATGTATGTCATGGATAGTAGGGGTCCAGTCTAGACCTTGTTAATGTTTTTGCAATTGTATCATTGTATCATTGTTATAATTCACTTCTAAACCTATCATTGAGTTTTGGGCAGTGACCTGGTCTCTGGGCCTGAAAAAGTGGCTCAAATCCTAGGGACGTTGGCACAGTTCTGAGGAAAAAAGTCCCCAAATGCATGGATACCCATGCTATGGGAGCATCTAGGGCCTCCTAGATGCACCCTTGCCCATATCAAGGGAGCGTTCAAGGGTTTAATGGTATAAAAGCTCAGTGGGACCCAGGGGTTGGTTACCTAAGTGGTTGGGATGTCTCATGGGAGTTTTGTTGCTGATGTGGAAGGTCTGTTTAATGTGATTCTGTCGATTCCACTTCCTTGAGGTCATCTAGGAGGTTGAATCCCACGATAGTAGCCTCTAATCACATGTTTACCCCGATTGGTTGGTTACTTAGGTAGATATGGGAGGGGGGTGTTACAGAGTGGTATCAGAGCATGGTTCACCCCTTGGACCAAATGGGCGAAATGTGTTTTTCATGCATATGTGTCAGTTTCATATGTGTTTTGTATGTTTGTGGACTGTGTGCTTGTTCTGTATGCATGGTGGTGGTCATTGTTATAGTTTTGTCGCGAAGTGGAAGTTGAAAATGTTGTTGTTGGGTGTGATCGTCATGAGTGCATGTCGGTTATGCATTTGTTATGCATGTCAATGTCTATATGTTGTTATGCATGCATTGTCGTTGTTATAATTGTTTTCCATGAGTTCGTTGTAGGCATTTCAAGTCATCATGATGTTGTTGATATGTTATGATGTTGATGTGTTGGTTGAGATAGAGCAAGAGATGCAGATCATCAAAGTTAAGTTGCAACACTATACTTTGGGGTAAGAGAAGATCGCCATATAGGTATTGTATGTTTGGCATGCATGTATGTTAGTTAATGGATTGTTATATGCATGTTTGTCATTTCATTGTTGTTGTGGTTACATGCATGGTAGATGTTAGTGAATAAGTGTAGTCATATGAATGTGTGTCGAATAGTCACGAGTGATATTAATGTGTTGTTATATGCATTGTTGTTGTTGTTTTACATTAGTTAACTTGATGATTATGTTATATGTTGTTGATGAGTATGTTACATGTTAGTTAACTTGATGATTAGGGTTATTTTGTTAAGATCTTGATGTTATATGTATCATGTTAATCTATATTGAACTATGAAAATGGTTATGGTTGCGATATTCAGGTATGAGTCGACATATTTGTGATATTGTATCGTCATAATTTGGACTGACTGTGTAGATGTGATTGTTATGCATGAATGACAATTGTTATGAACTTATGAGGTGAACATGTTACCTAGTTACTATTATGGATTTCATGACCTTATTTATGATTGAGTTGATATGTTGTGAAGTTTTATCATGCTAATCAGATTGATTGTGCAGACAATATAGCCTCCTCTGAGATACATTAAGGTATGAGTTTTCTTATGTCATTTATTTGGTGTTTGAAGGTTTGATTATGTCGTATATTTGGTGTTTGAGTGCTTGTTGTGTATTATATTGTCTATCTGTTGTTTGAATGTTGGATTAATTGCATAATATGAACATGTGCCCATAAGATTGCATGAAGTAATGATCTTGTTTTAAGATGGTTATACTAACACACTATGCGTTGAGATAGCTGATGTGTACTTGAGTATAAGTAGGTGATAGTTGCAGTATTATGATTTTGACTATTAGTTGATTATGATATGGTTGTTAGTCTTGGTAGAGGCTGATTTTAGTTAATAGATATGATGTCTTGATATTTGGAACATGTGATTGACGTGTGTGAATAGTTGCAGGGCAACATGCTTGGTATTAGCAAGAAAAGGTAATAGTTTATGTGTTTATATAACTAACAGATAGGTGATGTGACAATAAATAGTAGGACTCAATTTCAGCAAGGCAAAAGAAAGGAATAGGGTAATAATTCCTTTGGCAATGTTTGGGAACCATAATTCCAAATGAATGAGCACTTTGCATGGAAACATGAAGTCTTTTTAACCCTAATATTGTTTGGAATTATTTGTAAATGTGATATATTTATGAACATATATTTGACAGGTATAACATTTGGTTTCTAGTTATGGCTAGATTCATCAAGGGATTGAAGTCCCTTGAGAGATGATATATGTATGTGTTTAGATACAAGGTAGTGTGATTGGCATAACAAGGTAAGGTAACTAGTACATTGCATGTTTATATTATACATTGACAATTATGTGTTTATGGTGGTATGATGCAGGGGATTGCATGGAAAAGAAGACTTCCATGAAATCTTGAAGAAGGCTCAAGTTGAACTTTCCCTTGGAAGCATTAGGAAGCCATGGGGATTGAGTCATGGTGTTTGTTGCTAGTTTTATGCTTTCCGTCTTTGTGATTTGTTTGTGCTTGATTTTCAGTTTTGTTTATGTTTGGTGCATGATCATGCCACTTTGTTGTGGTGTCGTATTGCTTTTGGTTTTTCATGGTCTCTTTCTTACTTATTCTTGTTCTTTCCTTTTATGTTTTGAGAGTCTTGGGAATTGGTTGGGACAGAGGAAAGTTAATGGATCTCAGGGAGAATTGTGTGGCACCCAACATGTAATGTAAGGCTCGAATGAAGCTTGGTTCATGAGTAAGGGGCATCATAAGGTAAGAATATGATTGTCAGTTGGACTGGTGGGGTTCATTGGGATAAATGGATGATGGTAGAGCAGCCATGAGAAATGTAATCAGGTAAGGTTAAGTAAAGTTATTTGAGGCATTAGACATCTTAGCTAAGTTGGGAAATGTGGTTCTCCACATGGTGCATGATGTGTGCAGATAAAGGAAGTTATCTTAACATTGACCTTATGCTATCTGGTAATTATGTTGTGATCACGATTATGATAATGTATATATATGTATATATGCATGTATGTATGTCTATGTCTGACGGGATCATGAGTGCTTTATGTTGATATTTATATATGTATGCATGTATGTAGTTGTTTGACATGGTCGTCAGAGATCATGATTGTTTTATGCTAATGTTTATATGTACATATATGTATGTAGGTATGTTGTTGTCTGACAGGGTCATCAAGAATCATTCTTGTGGAGGAATGATTGCTTATGCAAGTGAATGACATGAAGAGGTGCTTGCATTATGAGGAATCAAGTGGGAAGAATAACTCTGCCATATCTACAAGGTCATTATCATGTGGGTATGAATTGATATTATGTGATTATACTATGTATATATCTATGTTATGGCAAATAATGCTGAGGGGTACATTAGCATAATGAAAACAACGTGATTTGTGACATACTAGGATAAGCATGTACATTGGAAAGACACTAGAAGCAAGGTTGTTTTATGGAGTCAGTGTGTGGTCTATGGATGCATAGTACTACTGTTGTATATGCATTGTACATGTTTCACCTGTGATGTTGTGTGCATACGGTGTTGTTTTTACATGTTGTTGTGTGTATATTGCATATGCAGTGCTAGTTATAGATGGTGCTATGTACATGTTGGATATGCGGTGATGTGTACATATCGTATCATGTGCATGTTGGACATACGGTGTTGTGCGCAGGCTGGATATCTGGTGTTATGTACATATAATGCTATGTACATGTTGTATATGTAGTGCTATGCACATATGGTGTTGTGTGCATGTTGTAAATGTAGTAATATGTACATATGGTATTGTGTGCATGATTGTACATGTGGTGTTGTGTACATGTTGTACATGTGGTGTTGTGTACATGTGGAGCATGTGATGTTGTGTACATGTCGTGCATGTGGTGTTGTGTACAGGTTGTACAGGTGGTGCGATGTACATGTGGCGTTGTGTACACGTTGTGCAGGTGGTGTCGTGTACACATGATGTTGTGCAAGTGGTGCTATGTACAGGTGGTACTGTGTACATGTTGTACATATGGTAATGGTGTACATGTGGTATTGTGTGCATGTCATACATGATGTGTCGCAGGCATGCGATACTATGTATGTGCATTTCGTAGTTGTGGTATCATGACATGAGTATTCGTTGTGTTGTATGCCTGGTGTAGGTGTATGTATGTTTTTTGTTGTACATCGGTGTAGTTGTATGTGTTGTGTTGCATGTTGGGTGTAGATAAATGTATTGTGTGGTGTTGTACACCGTGTGTGGATGTACATTGTGTGTATGTGTACGTGATTGAAGAGAAGCAAGGGCATTGGGTGCTTGTCGGGAGTGGCAACCGATCCGAATTGTGTACAAAAGAAAAAAAGTAAGGACCGACGAAAGATAAATATCGATATTTTATTTTAGTTTTATTATGCATGTGATTTGTGATTCTGACTTATGATGGTTACATGTGATTTATGATTTTAGTTTATGATGGTTGTGTTTTGAGCTAACCAGATGCGATATGTTTATATATGATGATTTGATCAAACAACTAGTTTGACTTGTTGTGACAAGAAGTGAGAAGATTTGCAAGTGTACCTTATTGACGAGCTAACAATGAGGTATGATGTGAATTTATTTCAATTTATTTTGAATCTAATGGTAGTTATGTGCTTGGTACATGAAGCATGAAAATGGTCAGTTGGGTGGTTGAATTGATTGCAAGCATTAGAAGCCACAATAAAAGGAATTGAATCAAACAACAATATGTTGGTAAAACACTTTAGGAGTAAGGCCATTGTGGGACATTGGTACCCAACACTATCCATTAATTTCCATGAGCGTGCTATGACCTATATGATGGTTTTGAGGTAGGTATATGCCTTGGTTATTTGACCTTTCGGGCGAGGAAGCCTTACCAAGGGATGGATTGCCCGGGATAGGGGATGTCAGGGAACATGGAAGGTGAGTCATTGCACGGAAGGGGATGAAATGATTGCCTGAGGGATTGTGTATCAGAGAAGGGAAGGTCGGGGATGGATTTTTTTTGGTCATCAACATTGCCATATGGAATCAAATGCACATTGGGAGTGTGACCTGGAACAATGAGGTAATAATTGTTCAATGAGAGGACAAGTGGCGCAGGATTGTAGCGCTAGACATTGGATGCAACTTTGGCTCTAACAGTGGATTCTGGACTTCCTAGGAAGGAAGTGAATCCTGGTACTAAGTTGAGGGTGGAGGTGTGAGCCTTTCGATTCCCTTGTTGCAGATGCAGGCATCATATCCTTTTATTTTTTGGTTGAGAAAATGTGCACATGCTTATATTATTACAAATAATGTATCGAGCTAGATTTATAAATCTCCATGAAAAATATGGTTATTTTTTGGTTGAGAAAATGTGGTTGTTATGGTAAATACCGCAATGAGATATGTTATAAAGCTCTAGTAAACGGTACGATTGTCATGTTTTTCGCACATTTATCATTGTAATTACTGCAACGAGCCGTGTTATAAAGCTCCATAGGCATTATGTTTTGCTGTCAGCAATCATGTTGGTTGTAGGTGTCATTCAACACCGAGGACGGTGTTCCCCTAAGGGGGAGGGTTCTGTGACAACCCTGGTCAAAAATCCATGTGAAAGTTAATAAAGGAAAAATAATAACCACAATTGATGGGACACTTATTCCAAGCTGAATGTTGGGAAGAACATCCTATTGAGGGTGTTCATTGGTTTATTATGGCTAAGGCAATTGGCAATGACAATGGCAAAGGCTTTGGAAAGGAAAATGACATTTTTGGCACACTTTTTTTTTATGAAAATAATGGAAAATAGGAGAAAAGGAAGGTGAAAGGTCACATATTGCATGTGAGGAGGAAAACGAAGGAAAATAATGGAAAATGAAGAAAATAAAGGCCTAATTGATAAAAATTCTTCTGAGGATCAGTTGGTACCTTTTGTCAATTCAGTTTTGGAGCTCTCTCATTATTCTCTCTCTCTCTCACTCTTGGACACTTAGAGTTTTTTTAGAGCACTTTGGCATTGGAATAAGAAAGGAAAAGAAGGCAAGAACAAGGAAGGAGCAAGCAAGGAAGAGCAGGATCAAGCAACAACAACAAGATTCTTTGCAGGTATCGATTTGCGTGCATGATTTCCTTACTAGATTTGGCATGCATGGTATTACATGTGGTTCTTTGCAGTGATGGCATGGGTTTTGACAGGTGTGACAGTGTTTTCATCCTAGCCTTTCCATTTCTGGAAAGCCATGGTGTGATGGGGTTCTCGTGTTTTGGTTGAGTTGGATTGCTGGATGGATTCCAAGCTGAGTTAGGTGGCTCTCTAAAAGGAAGAACACATGGCCTAGTGATCCTTGAACTAGAATGTGGATTGCGATAAAGCCACTGACCTAGTGACCTCTGAACTAAACTATGGGTTGTGGTAAAGCCAAGTATTGTGTGCCTTGATGGACATAGAAATCCTTGCCTGATTAATGGTGGGATATATGGTAAAACCTAGAGGTGGTTTCCCTTCATTAGGCATAAGAATCCTTATCAATGAATGATGGGATATACGATAAATCCTGGAGGGTGGAGTCTCGGTTTAGGGCCTAGTGTTCCAGTGTGGATTGCGGTAAAGCCTGAGAAACTATGAGACAGGAAAATTCCTCACAGTGTAGGTGGAGAAATTTGATGGCATTCATGCTTGTTTTATGGCCTAGTTATCTGAGATGGATTGCGGTAAAGCCTGGTTTCTATTGATGAAGGTGAGGTGGTTTAGCCTCGGGATGCCTTGGTTGGTTCTTTTGGTTCGAGTCCCACATTCATGCTTGGAATATGGCACATGGGTGATTGGCTGAAGAGAGATTTGGCTCAACCAATCTATGATCAGGTGGAACGTGGTACTCCCACCCTGGGTTGACTTTTGCATTCATTAATGAGAGGTTCTTTCCTTGACATCTTATGTGTAAATGTATTGGTTTATATGTGGATTCTATAGTCGATGTTTCCTTGATATTTCTGTTGTTATTATGTTGGTTATAAGCATGTATTATGACAGCGATGATGTATGGTTCTCCTCATGTTTTGATTTGTAAATGAATGAATAATGTATCTATGACCTAATAGATGATGCAACTAATGATATAAGGGAAAAATGCTTCATAGCGGTTCTCAAATAAGTATGATACCCCTATGCTTAGATTTGTTGTTTAAACCTATAGATTACATATTTGTGACATGTTTAATGAAATGCTTGTCATGGCTAATAGGGGTCCAGTCTAGACCTTATCAATGTTTTTGCAAACGCATCATTGTTCCGATGTTATAATTCATTTCTAAACCTGTCATTGAGTTCTGGGCAGTGACCTGAGCTTTAGGCCTGAAAAAGTGGCTCAAATCTAGGGGATGTTGGCATAGGTCTGAGTAAAAAGTCCCCAAACGCATGCATACCCATGTTGTGGGAGCATCCAAAGGCTCCCAGACGCATCCTTGGCCATATCAAGGGAGCATCTGGGGGTTTAATGGTCTAAGAACTCAGTGGGACCCAGGGGCTGGTTACCTG